>CM027398.1:69800427-69819194 GCA_015711505.1 Sylvilagus bachmani | reverse complement strand
TAGACAGGAAGTGCCACCTGCCTCCAGCAGTAGGTCTCACCAGACAGGAAGTGCCACCTCCTCCCCACAACAGGTCTCACCAGACAGGATGTGTCACACGGTCAGGAAGTCCACCTTCTTCCTACAGCAGGTCTCACCAGGATCTTCACCTTTCCACTCTGTCCTCGGGATCCTTCCCTCTGACAGTCCCCTCCCTCGGCACACCCTGCAGTAGGCACAAGAAGTCTCAGTCAAGTGCAGATCTTCCCCACAATGGAAGCCCCATGCAGGCAAACTTGACTTTAACACCACCCTGTGAGTCGGGGTGCTCCCCACAAGCCTGTGATGGTCGTCCTGCTAGGACAAAAGCATCACAGGACTCGTTTACGTAGCAAGAGCCGCAGCAGCTGCTTTCCAGTGGGCCTCAGTTCCACTAATTCACTCTGCAGGGCCTCTGACCAGCCAGATGGCAGCGTGACCTGTGAGCACGGTGTGTAAAGTGTGAGTAAATGTCGGAGAGGGGAGGGGTCAGAGGCAGGCATGTGCACAGCACGCCCGGTGCAAAGCAGCCCCCATGGGTCTCCTCGTGTCCCAACCTGCTCCCATCCCAGTGACCAGTGAGCTCACAGCAGGTAAAGGTCACACAGCAAGCAAGTTACAGAGCTGGACCAGAACCCAGACCCACGGATCAGGCAAGCCGCAGCTCACTCTGCTGTTCCCCGCTGTCTTAGAACAGTTGCCAGCGTTTTTCAGGCTGTCCAGTGTCGTGGCCTGATACACACATGTGTGTACGTACATACACAGACCATTGTGTGTGTGTGCACACGAATGCACTAAATCAAGGTTTCAGAAAACGACACTCGCCCCTTGGCGTGCTGTGAGTTCTGGCGTCTGCTCCGCTGCTCTGGCTCGCGTCCACTGCGTGCACCACAGCTGGAGACCTGAGCTGGTCTCCATTCTCCTCTGCCAGGTGGGCAGGCTGGGGCCACAGGGGCTGCGTGGCTCGCCTGTCCGTGGCTGGCTGCCATGAGCACCCGCCATCCCACTCAGTCACCCTAGCCTCCAGGGCAGGTGTCCACCACTCCTTGGGGCAGAGGCCCCGCCTGTGCACCCAGAGTCCCTCTGCGTTGGTTCCCGAGTCACATGGTTGGTCACAGGGGCCTATCCGACTCCACCGCCATCCTCGAGGACTGAGCTCCTGCCCATGGCTGCCTGGCCCCTGGCCCTGAGGGCCCCTGACCCAGAGGCTCATAGGCAGACCAGGTGCTATCATGGCCAGGAGAGGCACTGTTTGTATGCAGGAGGCCAACATCTCCTCCCCACCCTGGGTCCTGGGAGCCACTCAGGGAAGGCTCTGGGTGCACCCAGGGTCCTGGCACATCCGCAGGAACCCAGGGAGCTTTCTAGGCTCCCACAGGCCCCCACAGCCAAGCCTTCACCCGCACAGCTCTGGAGCGTCTGACCACAGACGTCTCAGACGAGGCGGTCCTCAGCCGTGTGTCCTGGCTGGGCTGATGGTGATCTGAGGGGCTCAGCGGGCTTTGCTCCTGTACTGCCGCCTCCTTCCCCATTCGTGGAACAAAGCCCAGGCGAGCAACGGCCCTGGGCCTGCGGGGACCACACCAGCAATTCCTGGGCTTCACAGCAGCCGGCTCTGTGAGCTGGGGACGGGGGGGGGGGGGGGGCCCGGCGGGGAGCGAGGTGGGACCAGCACACTGTGGGCGCCAGGAAGGGGGCCTCCAACTTGCCTCCCTCCTCCTGCAGCCTCCCTGGGGCAAGAGGAACGTCCCATCTACTGCACCGAGCAGCTCCTCGTTTCAAAGCTGAAGAGTGCCATCTTGTGCCCAAGAGGCGCCACTGCCGCGGCTCCGGTCGAGGCCGCCAGCCTTTCTTCTGGTCTTTCTTCTTCCCACTCAGCGAGGCTTCCCAGCCTCTGCAGGATCCTCCTGGGGTCCCTGGGCTGAGGCGAGGGTGCAGAGCTGTGCTTCCAGGAGCACCGCGCCCTCGCACCTGCACCCCTCCTCTGCCTCCCAGCGGGCGGCCCTCACCCCCATGCCGTCTCCTGTGCCCTTGCCTGGTGGCCAGCCTGTCCGTCTGTGCCCCTTGGGTTCCAGAGGGTGTGCACTGTGACCCTTAGGAGGGAGCGAGCTACAAACGGGGAAGTTTGCATGGGACAAAGAAAGCAGAACACAGTGAAACAGAGAAAGAGAAAGGAAAGAAAGAAGGAGGGGGAGAAGGGACGAGAACAAAGCAAGAGGAAGGACCAAGCAGCCTGCTCGGCTTCCCACTGCTCTCAGCCGCAGCTTCCGATACACCCTGTCCCACATGCAGAATGCCCTCTGCGTAAGGAAATGCGGTTATCGGAAAAATTGACAACACAATGGAAAACACCCAAGCTCTCCACCTGGCCCTGGGGCCTCAGTGTCCCCGTCTGCCAAAGGAGAGACTGGAGCTGGGGAGGCCAGACTCTCCCTCACTGCCGCCCTGGCCTTCAGTCCAACCTCCCATCTGCCCAGGCTCCAGATGTAACTGTGAGGCCCCCAGAATGGCTGCTTGGACTTTCCCCTCTTCACATTTGAGATTAAGTATTTTAGGGAAAAACAATAAAGCAGGCAGAAAAGAAACGAGGGCGCCACACCTCCTACAGCCGGAGAGGGAACGTCACAAAAGGAAGATTTTTACTTGACCTCTCTCCTTGAAATCAAAATGCCAGGACGTCAGGGACACAGAGGCCGCTTCAGGGCTCCACGCACGGCACCTCCCAGCGCCCCCGCCCTGGCTTGGGGTGGAATAACGGAACGACCAGGTTCATGCACCACCTGGAGCCGGGCACGACCTCCCCACACACTCCCACGCTCACCGTTGTTCTGGGAAAGTCGCGACGATGTCCACTTACATATGCCTAGCTCGTTCTAGGGCCTTGGGGGGCAGAGAGCGTAAGTGACCCACTTGCTCTGCTGAGGAACGGCCATGGCGGCGAAGGTGAGGGACGTTGTCCGAGGCTCTGCTGGGAACTCAGCTCTGGCCCTGCCGGCCTCTCCCGGATGTACAGCCGGGTACTCGGTATCACACGCAGGGGGCCCAAAGCAGCCTGAGGCCCTGGGCGCCTTCCTTCCTTAGCTCGAAGGGGACGCGGGTGTGCAGGCCAGAGTCCCGAGGTCGCAGGAAACAGGGTACCGTTTGCAGCAGATTGGTTCAATGGGTGTTTTTAATGCAAATTAGTTCAAATTGCTATCAAGAGTAATTATTGCCGAAGAAAGGCAGCGTTTCCATCATCCTTCCCTCATTTAGCTCTTCTCTAGTCTCTTTTAAATAACTTAGCCATAAAATTTCAATTGACCACTAAAAAAAAAAAAAAAAATGGTGCTACCACAGTGAGGACGGGGGCCAGCGGAGGGCGCCCCAGCAGGGCACAGGTCCACACCCACATCCGCCCCCAGACTCCTGCACAGCTGCTCTGCGGGGGGAATTCCCACATGCCCCCTCCCATTTGGGAAAGGAAGAGGCCAGGGTCTCCCCGGAAGGCGAGGGCTGGGAAGGGACCAGGCGTCCCGGCCACGCGTCCCACACTCGCCAGCGCAGGTCTGCTGTTGGAGCCAATACATTATAATAATATTAGGCAAAACTGGCGAGCGTATGAGGTGGAAAATTGCATCTCATTTGTTCTAAATTTGCCAAAGTCTAACTCTTCGGGGAGGTATTTTTACTTTACATATTTGTTAATGGGATCTGCTTCCTATTGCCCCAAAATGCTTAATATACAAAAGGCATCGGATTCCAGCTCTGGCCCTAACTCATCCGAACAAACAGAAATGGAAATCTGATTTCCGATTTCGCTCTGCCTCCTGTCTCCAATTCATGTTGGTGGCAGCCTCACCATTAATAGCATCTGGAGGAGCCTTTTATTTACCTATTATGGCATCATTTGTAACATAAAACTGTTGTGTTCTCTTTTCATTAACAGATTCAGTTGCAAATGCTGGGGAAAAATTACAAAGAGCACCTTTTTAAAATATGCACATTTATTGGGATTATTAAATCAGAGCAGCTAATGGTGGTTGTCACCAACTTAATTTAAAAAGCTGATTATTACTCAAGCCCTCCGTATTCCAGGCCTGATACTGTATAATTAGCGGTTGTGATTATTTAGTTAATTTGCAGATTAGGAACAAGTGCCTGTTTTGAAAAATGCGGCCACTCGACCTTCAGCAATGGAGGGAAGGAGTGAGCCAAGCCCCTCTCGTGCGGGAACAAAGGTATCCTGTCCCCCAGATGCATCTGGGTGTGGGTCCCGGGAGTCAGGGTCACCACCTGGATCCCTCCGGCCCCAAGTCCAGCGGGAGAGCCGCTCCAGAAGTGCTTCTCCGAGCGGCCGCCTCCCGCGGAGACCGACCAAGTTGGACGGTGGTCAGTCTGGTGCCGATGCAACAGCAGCCGGACAGAGGCGTCCTCCTGACCCAGGCGTGGAGGCCGGGCCGAGGCGGAGTGGCCCGGACGCGGGCACAGGCCCTGTCCCCTGGCTGCGTGTGTCATCAGTCACCTGGCGGTAATAACGTTTGTAACTGTTTCCCTCTGCTCGGGTGCGAGGCACCTCGGCTAATAGACAATGCAAATGCTAATAGGCACGTACACATCTTCATTACGGCCGCTCTGCCCCCAGACACTTTTATTCATTTTTACACAAGTTGCCTACTGTACGGTACAGATGGTTTCTATTAAGTCAAATATCTGTTTTCTTCCAAATTTTTAGTTGTCGTGATTAAATTACTTTAAAATGATGGTGCATCGTATAATCTTCTTTCACGGCTTAATTTAGCTCGAATACTCTCAGCGTAACCTCTAAACCCAGTTCCAGCCACACAGAACATCGCCCACAGGCTGTGAGTTCTCCCACGGTTTCACCCCACCCCCACCCCCACGCCTGGCTGAGGTTTCTGTTCTCCGTCAGCGACTTTCAGCCAAGTCTGAACCTTGTGGATTGTTTTCTAGAGATAAATGTGACTGTGAGTAGCAGTGGCAACCTGGGCCTTGCTCCCCTAAACTGTTTGCTGTGTGCCCCTCGTTACTGAGCCAGGTAGCTGGAGAGTGACTGCCCTCAAGTGGCCAGCCTGTGCAGCCCATGCAGCCGGTTCCCCGCCCCGTCCCGAGTCCCGCAGGCACAGGGCCGTGGGCCTGAACTCCCGGCGTGGCCAGGAAACGGGGCTTGGTGACAGGTTGTGCAGCCGCCTGCCCACAGCTGGGATCCGTCTCTGGATCTCAGCTGCACGGAACGTTGAGAATGTAATTCTGAGGCCTGGATTCTTGCCTTGATGCTCCCTCCACCCCCGACTGGCTCTTTTCAAACTGGCTCATCCATCCCCAGGCCTGGAGCACAAGTCTGCACTGGACAAAAACGTGGAGCATTCCTGGGAGCCGAGGCGAATGCGCTCAGAGAAGGAAGACAGGCGGGAGGAGGGGCCGAAGTGGGAGAGGAGGCGGAGCCTCCCAGAGCCAGCTGCAAACTTCTGCTCCCTCCTGGGCCTCCAGGAGCTGCTCAGGGAGTTCTTGGGCACGGAGCCAAGGCCATGGTCAAGGAAGGCCCCCAGAAGCAGCCTAACCCTCCAGCTCCATCACGGGGCGGGACTGCCTCCTCCAGCGCCATCTTCCTCCCTTGATGGTGCCGAGTGCAAAGGCAGCAGATGCCTGAGAGCGCCTCGTAGGTCCCCGAAGGGCAAGGCGGTGACGCAGTCCCGGAGAGGTGCCGATGGGGCAGGCGGGGGAGACCGGAGGCTTCGTCCTGGCTTCCCCTGTCCCCCAGACAAGTCAGGGGAGGCCAGGACGATCAAGGAGAACAGCAGGCCTGGAGAGGCTCTGAGCCAGCCCCTTGTTTGCTCGGCGTAGACCTGCGGTGACCCCGCTTCGCTTCGCTTGGGCTTGTCCATCACCAGAGCAAAGCCAGGGATCACGCTGCTGCCCTAAACCTCGCACCCGGAGCAAGTGCGCCTGCTCCAGGCCACTCCTGCCGTGGACAGACCCCCGCCAAGCCAGTGTGCCGAGATGAAAACCAGAAATGCAAACTCCAGTCTGCACAAGCGGGCACTTGTCTCCTGACCGCAGCCCACTTGGAGGCAGCACAGAGTGCAACAGCCCTGCGCTGGCCAGAGAGCCAACTGCCTTCCTGTCACCCCTGTGCTGGGAGGGGAGCAGAGAGGGCATCGGAACAAAGGCAGCTCCTAGTGGCTGGTCCCTCCCCAGTGCTCACAGACTCAAAGCTGACAGGTCCACGGTCACTTCCATGTCCACAAAGACCCAACTGATTCCACTAGCCCAGGACCTCATGGCCTCCTTCTGGAGACAGGAGACAGAGCTATCCGGACCATTGTCCTGACTTCCGCTGATCTCTGCCTGCCCGTGTTTACGGAGACCCAGCCAGGGGTCCTGCCCAGCCCTTCCTTCCCAGGCACCTGATGCTCCCCTGCCAGGTGTGGGGGAGCCGAATCCCAGCGAGGATCCCCAGCCACGCACAACCACTGAGAAGCAGCGCGGCACAGGCAAAACGAAGGAGCACCAAGCACCAGTCGAGAACAGGACGCCCGAGCCCAGTGACCCACCCCAGATGAACGTGAGGATCAGACAGCCGGGCTGCGCAGGCTTCCTTCTCTTCCCCTTGACCCAGAAACGCCCGCAGCAGCACTGGGGGGTCAGAGCTCCGTGAACCACAGCAGATTTACATGCAGTCAACCGGGCTCACAGGGCAGCCCAAGCATTCAGGCAGCCGCAGCCTGAGTGGTGGGAGTGGCCACGACTTCCAGGAGCCAGTCTCCTCTTTGTGCAGCACGCAGAGGTCTTGGCAACACCGGGACACAACGTTGTGACATTCAAAGGGAGATCTCCCTGCCCCCACATCAGCAGCAGAATGATGGAGGTGACACGACAAAGTGACTCAGAGACCGTGAGCAGAGGCGGCAACTGCACCGTGCGCTCACTGGGCCTCGGAAGAGTGGACGCTTCCGTGCTGCGGAGAGAGCAACTGTGAGTCGTGAGCCCACTGGCCTGTGTGGCCGCAGGTCTGGCTCTGGAACAGGCACTGCAGTGTGATCTGGAGTCGTGACAAACAGGAAGAGAGTGTGGCTCCCCCGCTGCTGAGTGGTGACGCCGAGCAGCTGTTTGGGGTCTCCCCAAGCTACTTCCTGCCACGCGAAGCAGAGGAAAAGTAAAGTCGTCTTTCTCCTGCAGTGGCGGGCAGGACTTGTGAGCTCCCTGAAGCTGTGTGTGCCATCCGGCACCATGTAGAGGATCCAGGAAAGGTGCCGGGTCACCTGATAGCCGGCACGCACAGAACCCCCAGGGCTCCCCCGGCTGAGGGACATGCACGGAGCACCCCAGCTTCTGCCACAACCTTGGGGTGCAGTGCCTCAGGACAACAGGGCTCCCAGCAGAGCACCTCGGGATGCGTGAGGAGTGACAGCGTCAGGTTCCAGGTGCTGCAGGGAGCCGGGTGGGGGGTGATGGCCGCGTGGGGGTGCCGAGGAGGCGCCAAGGGGAAACCGCATTTACAGCCAGGTCTCTGAGGGCGTGCAGGGAAGAGGTGGCCTGCCTGGAGTCAAGCAGCCAAGCTGAGGACACGGTAGCCAGCCCGAGAACACAGTAGTCAGCTCGAGGACACAGTAGCCAGGCCTCAGGAAGACAGAGGAGAAGAGAACTCACAGAGCTGGACAAGTGTGTCTGTGAACACATTTTTTAAAGTAACACAGGGATGCTCAAGGGCAGTGGCCCTGTGTTATTTGTGTGTCGGCACTGGACCTGCCTGGATGCCCGTTGTCCGGTGTTCTCTGGGGAGGCTCCTGTAAGACACAGTTAGTGTAAAACACGCTGCCCGCACACAGTGTGGGTGATTCTGTGAGAAAAGAGCCTGCCAGGTCAGATGTGGGGCCAAAGACAAAAGCATTGATTCCGGAGCTTTTTGTGACTTTATGATTTGAAAAAGCTGAATGCAGACAGGAGTAAATACAGATAGACAGGGTCAAGGGCAAGGTAGACTCTGCCAACTGCACTTGGCGGCAAGCAGGTGCTCTCAGACGCAAAAATCCAGCCCAAGCCTGAGTCTGTCTCAAAATACGGCCAACCAGAAACATAGTCTGACATCCCTTCCACAGCTGGTACTCAGAAACTCACAAGATCAAGTAATTAATTTCCCAATTGAATTACTTAGACGATCATATAGGAAAATCTACGGATATTAAGAACTATTAAGAGCATTTTAAAGCGAGCATATGCTAATCTTTTCACAGAATGGATTCAAAATGCAGATCCATTTTCCTCATAACCTTTTGGCCCATAAAGAACAAATATGGAAAGTTACAAGTTCGCATGCAAAGAAAAAATATTTCAACTCCTGAGGATATACACGTACTGCTCTCTAGGGAATACTTTTCACCAAATTTTATTTTGGAACTAAGCTACAGATCTGGCACATGGCCCAGACTGTCTTCAAATCTTTGCAGATACTGTACAGAAGTTGGGGCTTTTATTAAAGAGACATTATCTACACAACTCCCATGTCCAATGACAGGAGTGACATCTCTGGGGCTGGAAGGGCCTTGATGAACATGATACGTGACTGGAAACTGTGCTAAACAGAGGGTGGGAACACGAGCCACGGCTGTCTCAAAAGGGAAATTACATGTGATGTAGCCCAAATGCAGCGTGGGACCGGAGCTGGGTCCCAGTGCAGAAAAGGGCATTGGGGAGTCGTGTGGTCTGAGCAAACGCAGCTCAGTTAGGAAGGACATGGGCGCTGGGGAGCCCGGGTGAAGGCGTACAGAAACTCTGGGCTGTCTGCACGACTTTTCTGTAGAGCATTCCAAAATGCAAAGTTTAGCTTTTAAATACGCGACTACGGAAAAGAAACTTTTTTGCGCTGCTGGAAATTTTTATCAAGAACAAAACTGTCATGTAGGGAAAAATGGTAGCCTGAATTATGATAAGTAGAATGTGAGAAAGACCGCAGAATCCGATGAGTAGAACAATTGCTATTTTATTCCAACTGCTCACCCATCAAAGGATACCGGAGAGTAACATAGGAAAATGCTGAATTAGCACCGCTCCCAATCCAGCTGGTAACGAATGGGATCATCACACGAATCGCAAGGCCAGGGAGGGCATTATCCTTGAAGCGCTCTCTGGAGGGAAGAGCCTGACATAGCCTGGCATGGGCAAGGCCGAGGGCAAGGCAAAGGCCGGCGAACCCTGCGAGCAGGGCGCCTGAGCTGTCTTGGTGGAAGCTCCTTGGCGGCCTCCTCCTTTGGAGTCTGTTTCAAACAGGACAAGGCGCGCAGCCCCTGCTCAAGCCTGTGTAGCGCAGTGGACCTTGCTCCGTGGACCTTGCTCCGTGGACTCGGGATCTCCCTGCAATCACATCAAACCCAACTCCAGGGTCCCTCGTCCTGGGCAGGCAGGAAGCCAGCTCAGCCGTCCCTGGGGACTCCACCCTTCCTCCAGCACAGGGGCTGCGAGGGGGAAACGCGCAACGACCTGGCACCCCCCCCCCAGCACCGTTGGAAGAGGCAGCCTCATCACTCCGTCCCAGAGAGTCCCCGTGGGCAGGTCGGGGCGGGATCCAGCTGTGCCCAGGAGTCCTAAGGCCGGGCACCTGCCTTCCCGAGTGCCCATGGAGGCCTCCCATCCCGGAATCCTGGAAACCACTCTTCCTCCCAGGACACACTCGTTAGGCACTGGGGTTTTGGAAAACCAAAGCCAGAATGGTAGAGCATACAACCGACACTTCTCTTGGGCAGAAGAAAACCACTTCTAATGCATGGGAGAGGAGGGTCCCTGTGTGTTATGCAGGAGGCTTTTAGTCCCCCCCAAAAAATAATGCAAGTAATCAAAGCATCAATTTCCCTGTCCAGAAAAATCTCCAGAGACGGGACCAGATCCCCCAGGGCTCGGGCTCAGCAGTTGTGCACGCCCAGCTTCCTTTAGCTCCTCCTGGTTCATCCTCAGATGCCTGCCATCCTCATGGTGGCAGAGCAGTTGCTGGTTGCCAAGCATCGCTCCTGACACAACAGTGCCCCCAGCAGGAAAGAATTTCTCGTTCTCCGCTTTCTTTTTAATGAAGGGAAATTTCCCAGAAGCCCCTAGGCGCCTCCTCTAGGTCTGATTGACTGGAACTAGATCACATGACAACGTGAAGACCAATCACAGCACAGGAGCAGGGACGTCTCAGGAATGGCTCACTGTGGAAGAGCTTGGTCAGCAAGGAAGAGGCCTGGCTGACAGGTCCTGCCAGTGGGCCTAGCACAGCCTGGCTGAGTTAATGGACAAAAGATGGCAAGGGTACAGAGATGGGCGCCAAACACAAATGAGCACTTCACAAACTCCCCTGTCATGAGGGCACAGTGGGGGCCACTCTGGGCATCAGGTGGGAGAGAGCCAAGGGAAGATCCAGAACCTGCCCCTGGGCCTGGCGTCCACTCTCCAGGGCGATGGACACTGGATCGGCGTCCTGGGATGGCCGCTGGGCGCATGCGGCAGACCCGGGTCTCCCTCCCTGACTGGCCCCCTCCAGGACGCCCGCAGGTCCTGTAGGCTCACACACCGCACAGCTCTGGGCCACAGCCCGGCCACCCCCATCTCTCAGGGCTCCGGAGCAGAGTGCTGTGGGTTCAATTCCGGGTGAATGAGCCACCACGCTCTCCCTCCATGGGAGATGGGGGCCAGGCAGAGTAGGAGGGTGCTCTGCCCACTCAGCCAGCCCTCCACACTCTTCACAGCTCTCTGAGAACCCAGTGCTCATGGCTGACTCAAAGCTTCCCCTAAACACATGCATCGTGTTCGAGCCCCAGCCTCTCTGTTCTCAGATGCGAAGCCATGGTTGTGACGAGCTAATTTACATAGTTGTACAACTTACTGATGCTTGAAATACATACCTGTGTACAGCGTGCACCCATGGCAGACTTCCCTCTTTTGGGTTCCAAGCAGTAGGCCAGCTCGCTAGGATCCATTTCAGGATTTTAAAATTATGAAACAGGCATCTAAGCCAACGTGTGGCTTGCCGCCTGGAGCCTGGGACAGGGGTGCGTGTGGCAGAGCAGGAATGGCATCCGGAAATAAACACGTAGGAGCATCTTTCAGAACACAGCAGGTGAGACACAGGTAGCAAAAGACAGACAGGAAAGATGAGATGGGGCAAAGGGGCGTGGCCGGGAAGCAAAGCCAGCGCCCAGAGGGAACCCACCAGAAGCAGGGTGGTCTTTCTAGAAGAGCCAAAGCCAGGAGGAGAAGCCGGCACGGGTCAGCAGACGGGAGCCACGCGCTTCTGAGGGCCATGCCCAGTGGAAAGGCACAAGGCACATCGGGGAACTGGGCTCTGAGCCCACAGGAACAGCTTCAGGCTAAGAGATTTTTTAAGACAGAAGAAAGCTTGCAGCTACTTTCCCAAAAAGTGCTAAAAACAGTACGAGAAGGGGAGCTTGTGAAGCACTGAAAAACTGAATTATTTTTGCTGAGGTCCCTCTAGCTATGACACTATTTAATAGACCATTTAATAGACAATTACAAATCCAGTTGTCTTCATGATAGAAAACAGGCAAATGCCCACACAGTGGTGCAATGTCCTGGTTCCAACTATCGAGGACAAAAAGGTGAAATCCTGGAGGCCGGGACCCAGGGAGTCTCAGCAGAAGGAAGCTCCCAGCTGGGGCAAAGTGGGCCAGAGAGACGATTCTAGAGCCAGCCCCCATCCTGCACACACTCACAAACGTCAGGATGGAGCGCCCATAATTCCCTGCCCTGCCTGGTGTGTGCCACAAACCCATCAACACTCAAGGGCCAGCCAAGAAGAGGCGAGGGGCAGCCCGAGGCCACCGACACCAAGCCAGGCAAGACCAAGTCCAGCCCCCTCTCTCTGCACCTCTTGTAGCCAGCGGGTGTCTCCTGAAATAGAGGAAGCGCTACAAATGCCAGAGATGCCGCCGGGAGAACTCAGGAACCGGAGAGGCGGCGAAGGGGACCTCCCTCTCACGGCACACACGCACATCACAAGCAGGCCGTGCTGTCTCGTGAAACCGCCCTGGATGAACAGAGAAAGCGAACAGAGTATGAGTAGCAGTCCCAAGCAGACTTGGGGCAGCCCGAAACGGAGCCTGGTGGTACAGCGGCTGTGCCAGTGGCTCACAGACACCCCCCGGGCAGCCCTGAACCTGTAAAAGGTGTGTTTCAAGACGGCGCTCTGGGCAGCACGGCCTCTCCAGGAGCACGGAGGGAGTAGTACAGTGACGACTTCTCCCTGGAGCCGGAAGTCCAATTCCCAGCTCAGAGGCAGTCCCTCCTGGTGACGGGAGCTGCCCTCCTGAGGCTAAAGGTGAGGGGCAGCCCCTCCCCTCACTAGCGCATGGTCTACCAGAAAGCAGCCAGGGCTGTGAAACACACCCCAGCCACTACAGCCAGCCGGAGCCCCGGCAGGAAGCCAGGGAGTGGGCGATCGGACTCGGATGGGCAGCCTGATCAGTCGTTACTTCTTCCATTCATGACGGAACTGCAGTCCCATTCATTCACACCAGAGAAAATCACGCAGCGTCGTGGACGGCCGCCGACTGTCTGAGGCCTGGCTGCGGAGTCCGGAGACCTCGCTTTTTCAAAAAAATATTTACTGAAGCTCACACCTCTAAACAAATGTTTCCCTCTGGAGCTGTGTCCTGGCTACGGCCACGGCTGCAGGGGCCCCTGGGCGCACGGCTCCCAGCACCGGAGTCGGCTGCGAATCCACGTCCCGCTCCCGGGGCACGCCTGTGGCTCCTGAGCGAGGCCAGTCTTCCTGCACCGATGGCTGCAGCGGTGGCAGCCGTGCCCTGTGGCTTGGCGAGCTCAGAGGGGAAGCGAGGGATGCCGGCCGGCTGGCTTCCTCAGTGCCGGGCGCCCTCTCTCCATGCGCTGAAAAACAAGCGGCTCTTTAGAATCCGCCCGCAGCCACTCAGGCAGGTGGCACTCAGCCGCAGTTCAAACGCCGGCCCTGCGATGCTACGGGTCTAAAGCCTTCTGCCAGCCGTCACAGCCCGGCCCTGACTCCAGAGCCTTCTGATGAAAGCGCTCTGAGCACAGGCCCCTCGGGTCTAACCGGGAGATTTTAGCAGGAAACCCCTGACCTCCAGTAATGATCTGGAGCGTCTGGCTTCGCGGCGTTTCCAACATCCACCCTCGCCAGCGGGCCACCAGGGGGGTTCTGGCTTCAAACCTCTGCCTCGTGCCGCAGCAGGCTTGGCCTGCTCCCTTGGCAGGTACAGGCTCACAGCAGACTCAGTGAGACCAAAAACGGGTTCTCCCCAGCGTGGCCAGAGCAGAGAGGACTTCGCAGTTCGCGGAAATGGAATTCGAAACTTCATTTATCTTGGTGCGAAAAATGTGTAATTCGTGTACACTGGGAGTCTTGAAAAACTCTGTGGAAAATGTGTATTACGTCAAAATAAACATAGCTTTATGTTCCTCTCTCCACAAACTTTTAAAAACTTTTTTATCAATTGATTGAGATGAAGAGAAATATCTCATTCTCTGGTTCACTCCCTAAATTTGGGTAGTAAGCCAGCTGATAGAAGATAACTCTCTCTCTCTCTCTCTCTCTCTGCCTAACTCTGCCTTTCAAATAATTAAATATTTTTTAAAAAAGAAAATGAGTGGTGCACTCCCCCACCCCAACCACGCACGCTGTGTGTTGCTATGCTCCAACTACAAAGAATTTCAAAGAAAAGTGCAAGCCAATGTAAGATTTGCCTTCTGAAAATGGAGGTAAAGTTTTTCCTAAAAACCTATGAAAGCCAATTATCTGCTGATTTTGACTGAGAAATGAAAAAAAAAAACTTGAAAATTTAGATTTCTCAAAGGACGTCCTTTCGTCTTATGGGAAAGAGCGAGGCTTCTGAGCAAAACCAGAAAAAAATCCAGGGGGCGGTTTTCACTAACAGTAAACCATGAACGTTAACTGCTGGCACGGTCGCTGGCTTCTCTCCGTCTTTGTGCAAGGTCACGGAGCATTCGGTGTGGTCAGCACTGTGGCTTGAACAGGTAAAGCCACCACCGTGATGCTGGGCTCCCATATGAGTCAGGAGCGCCCTCTGAGTGCCGGCTGCTCCACTTCCAGTGCACCTGGGAAAGCAGCGGAGGACGGCCCACGTGCTTGGACTTGCACCCACATGGGGGACCTGGAAGAAGCTTGTGGCTGCTGGCTTGGGCCTGGCCCAGTCCTGGCCGCTGTAGCCGTTTGGGAAGTGAACCCGGCATGGGAGACCTCTTGCTCCCTCTGGTCTCTCCTTCTCTCTTCTGTCACTCTGACTTTCATATAAATAAAATAAATCCTTTTTATTTAGAAACAAAAGCATTAGGAGATGAAGAGCTCAACAGAGAGGAGAGAGGGATGGAGTGCGCCCTGCACCAGGCCTGGGCTTAATTCCCGCGCATGAGCGCTGTAGTTGACTTGGGGCCGCCACCAGGAGCGAGGCCATGTTTTAACCTCAATTTTCCTGCAACCTTTATTTCATTACAAATAAAGGTGCTAATATAGAGCTGTGTGTAATAAAGGTCTTCATAACACCAAGAGAGAAAATTAAAGCAATTATGAAAGTAGTTTCTCACACTGGTCAAAGACATACAGCTCCAATTTAACTGCTGTCCTATTAAGAGCTGGCATTTATAACTTACCCTTCGTTTTCATTTAGCTGTATGAAGAAACTTCTACAGTTTATGTAAGTATAAAAAGTTCTGTGGGAGTTCCGCCTGTCCTCCCCGGTAGTCAGGCGCAGACTGCTCTGCCTGGGAGCCGGAGCTGCCACAGTCTTTCTCCCAAGTCTGCCCGGATTTCTGGGAGGCGGCTCCTCCACAGAGACCCCAGGAGGCTCCCCAAGTCCAAAAGGAGGTGCTGCTCAGCCTGGGGGTGGCTGACCAAACACAGACAGGACGATGGAGGGACCTGGTCCTTAGATCTCATAAGCAAGGGGACATGAGACCTGCGATTGGACGCTGTGGTTCCACAAACATGGGCCTCGCGAGAGGCCTCTGTTCACGTGGTGCAGGCTGCTAGAGACGTTTGTACCGAGAAGGTGTGACCTGGGAGCTGGGGCTGGAAGGACCGGTGGGAGCCAAGCGCGGGGACCAGGGGTGCAGGACACCCACCACCCTGCGGGGCTTCCTGCGAGGGACGGTGGTGGTGAGCCAGAAGGAAGTCTGGGCGGGACTGCCCGGGCCGGGAGCGAGGTCTGGACCTGCATCAGCCCCCGGCCTTTAAGACCCCTGCCTTCAGCGCTCTGTTGCTCCCCCTGAGGCCACAGGCTGGGCTCAGGAACCTGCCAGAAGAGCCCCTCTGCCGAGCTCGATAACAAGAGGCAGGCTCCGCCCAGACGTAGCGGCCCTGGGGGTTAGCACGCGGACTGCACTTGCACTTCCTCCATGAAGCATTCATCAAACCTCAACAGGACGGGCGGAGGGCCGCCTCCATCCAAGTGCTCGCGTACTGAGTGAGAGGCACCGACTGTGCAAAACACAGTCCCGCAAGCTGGTACACGCTGGGCACCTGTGCCACACTAGTTCCAGACACAGCAATGAAAAATTAAAGATAGATCTCTGTTCACGGAGCCTAAATCTAATACACGCGTCTGTGGCATCTGTAATTTGGTTGGTTGGTTGGTTGGTTCTACTTTAATGACCAGACCCCGGTTTCTGTGAAACAGACACAGTCATAGGATGGGGACGGACATTGGCAACGGGTGTGGCCACCTGCACCAAGAGTATTGACGATGCCTGGGGGCTCTGGCCGAGCAATTCCATTTCTGTCGCTCGCTTTGGAGGCATAAGCACAAGATAGATGTCCATCCTAGTGCTGCTTAGGTTAGGGACCACGGCAGCAATGACATCCCATAGAGACAGCGATGGAAGTTATCAACACTTTGGTACTGCGTGCAGTGAAATACTCATAAACACTCAGCTAACGCATTTAAATATCAAATAAATAACCCAGCAGGGCACAAAATCCTTTCCCGGGCATCCAGCTACCAATTAACAGAAAAATTACTTGGGGAAATATTTGGAAAACATAATCCTGGCTTAGTAGTAGTTACTGCTACATGGAGAGACTGGGGCTGATTTCTTGCCTCTGCTCTTCCATGGTTTCCATCTTTCTGTAATGAGCGTATTGTTTAAGATAGGAAAAAGAAAAAACCACGTGTGGGTAGAGAGAGAGGGCTTGGGCGATGAGGGTGCAAACCATCCCACGAGCACGCAGATCCCCTGGAAGGCCCAGGAGTCTCCCAGCTGTCGTGGGGATGTTGCCTCAACAGCTAACTCGCGTGTTGCCTCTCCTATCTGCCTTAGGACCACAAGGCAAAGATCCCAGAAGGGCCCTGTTAGGACCAAACCCCAACATCTCCCTGCAGAGAAAACTCTCACTGCCAGGTGAGGGGCAGGCTCTCCCTAAACGTTCCCGTTCCTCCGGGCCTAAGGAATCTGACAATGATGGTGATCCATGAAACTTTGAACTTGTCTTAGGCCTCAGGCTCCAGGCTGACCAACCCAGTTTTACCTCTCATCATCACTCAGCTGCCCCCAGTGCAAGTCCAGGCCACCTCGCCAGCGCCGCCAGCCCGCCCCACAGGGCTACCTGCCCCGCCCTCTGGTCCTACACTACCTGCCCTGCCCTCTGGTCCTGCACACTGCAGAGGGGCCCTGGGAGGGTCTGTGTCACTGCAGGGCTCAGCCCTCATGGGCCGGGTGGCCTGTCTCATTCATCAAAGACAGACTACGGAGGAAAGGAACGGACGCACGGAGAAACACAACAGGATTCTCTTTCCTGGGCTTCACGTCTCGGGTGCTGGCTGCTCAGTAATCCGGGAACATTTAGCAAATCTTCTACAAGTAAACGCATGAGACTTAAAACGGAGCAAAGATTTTTTGAGATGATTCCACTTCACCTTCTCCATTCAATGAATGAAGCATCAGGCTGCCTCCCCACCTGGGTGTTTTTTTTTTAACCCCAGAGCAGTGGAGAGTAGCTCTGCACCACACATCAGAGGAAAGACCACCCCATCCCCCACCGCCACACCCCTCACCCCCCACCCCCACACCACATCTCAAAGAAAAACATACCCCCACCCCTACCACCACACCCTCACCACACATCAGAGGAAAGCATGCCCCCACCCTACTGCCACACCCCCACCCCGGTGACCCCCACCCCTGCACCACACGTCAGAGAAAGCAGGCCCCCCACCTCTCACCCTCCAAATGTCAGCACCCTCGGCTCCTGCGGCACCAGCCTGCCAACCTTCTGGCTGCCATGGAAGTGCGCGTGCCCCACATTTATCTGTCCCAGGGTGGCCCCGGAAGCACTGCCGTGTGCCTCTGGCAGCTGGGCCTCCTCTCATCTCACACACGACCCAGTGGTCTGCAGAAAAGCGTGCTGAGTGCAGCTGCGCCGCCCCAGGCTCAACAGGGTGCAGAGGGGCCCGGCCCAGGGTGCAGGCACCCACCCGAGACAGCATTGCCTTCCAGAGATGGGGAGGGGGTCACAGTCTACTTGGTGGTCCCGGGCACCAGAGAAAGTCCCCAGGATGCATGGGAGTCAGGAGAGCCAAGGCCCGGAGACCGGCTACAGAAGTCCCCCAACGCGGGGCAGGCTATGGGAGGAAGGGGGCAGGTGTGCGACCTCGACCTTGACCTTGCCAGAGCCCCAGCAGGAAGTGCTCCTGGTGTCGCAAAGCTCCTGCCCCCAACCCCAAGAGGGCCTCCTCCCCAACCCTGGCTGTGGGGTCCCGCAGGGGAGAGAGAGGAGGGGGCCCAGACTCTGAGGGGCTGTGGCAGCTGCTGCTGTCATTATCCCAGGCATCATTTTTGCTCTCTCCAGAATTCATGAGCTGAAGCCCCGAATTCCAGTGTGTTGGTGTTAGGAGAGTGGCCCTGGGGTGCCTGGGGTGAGGAGGCTGGAAGGACGGGCCCTCCTCACAGGGCTGCTGTCCTCATCAGAAGGCACAGAGTAGCTCCTCCTCCCCTCCCCGCCCCACCTGTGAGGACACAGCTGTCCCCAGGCAGGAAGGGCCCTCGCCAGGCACCTTTCTGTCAGACTCCCAGCCTCCAGGGCTGCGGGAAACAAATGCCTGTGGCTGGAGCCGCCCAGCCTGTGGCAGCTCTTACTAGCCAGGACCACAGAGACGACACCGGCTATGTTCCCAGCAGATTTCAGGAGTGGTGATGAGCCCCGGGCGCATGAGAGGGGGACTTGAGGGACATGGTCAGACCCAGAGGGAACAGCACCTCCAAGGAACGCGTCGTGGGAAATAGCACGTGCAGGTGTGCAGGGTGCAAGGAGCAGGTATACAGGGTGCAGGTGTGCAGGGAGCAGGTGTGCAGGGGCAGGTGTGCAGGGTGCAGGTGTGCAGGGGCAGGTGTGCAGGAGCAGGTGTGCAGGGTGCAGGGTACAGGTGTGCAGGGTGCAGGTGTGCAGGGAGCAGGTGTGCAGGTGTGCAGGTGTGCAGGGTGCAGGTGTGCAGGGTGCAGGTGTGCAGGGGCAGGTGTGCAGGGTGCAGGTGTACAGGGTGCAGGTGTGCAGGGAGCAGGTGTGCAGGGGCAGGTGTGCAGGGGCAGGTGTGCAGGGTGCAGGGAGCAGGTGTGCAGGGAGCAGGTGTGCAGGGGCAGGTGTGCAGGAGCAGGTGTGCAGGGTGCAGGTGTACAGGGTGCAGGTGTGCAGGGAGCAGGTGTGCAGGGTGCAGGTGTGCAGGGGCAGGTGTGCAGGAGCAGGTGTGCAGGAGCAGGTGTGCAGGGAGCAGGTGTGC
>CM027398.1:69781791-69792795 GCA_015711505.1 Sylvilagus bachmani | reverse complement strand
CCCCCCCCCCCCCCCCCCCCGCTCCTGATGCTGCCCCGGCCCCCACAGGCTGGGGAGGGCCCAGCGCTCTCAGTTACCGCGTGCTCTGGGGCCCAGGTGCTCCCAGGCTGGCTGCCACGTGCAGACCTCAAACACTGCACCACGCAAGAGCAGGGCCCCATCGCCCCACAGCACCGGCAGGCCCCAGGGACTTGGCGCTCATTTGCTGGGCGTGTTGTGTTGCTGTCAAAATTGGGGGCGGGGGTGCGACACAGTCACCACTTGGGACACCAGCATCCCAGGTGACTGCTCATGCCACCCACATGGCAGCCCTGGATGGAGTTTTGGGCTCCTGGATTCAGTATGGCCCAGCCCTGGTTCTTGTGCACATTTGCGGAGTGAAACAGAATGAAAGATCTTTCTGTGTGTGTGTGTGCATCTATGTGTGTGTGTATCTGTGTATCTATGTGTGTGTCTATCTATGTGTGTGTGTATCAATGTATGGTATGTATCTATGTATGTGTGAATCTATGTATGTGTGTATCTATGTATGTGTGTATCTATTTGTGTGTATCCATGTATGTGTGTATCCATGTATGTGTGTATCTATGTGAGTATATCTATGTAGTGTGTATATGTGTGTATCTATGTATATATATATCTATGTATGTGTGTATGTATGTGTGCGTATGTGTGTCTTTTCTCTTTCAAATTAAATAAAAATAAATAACTATGAAATTTAAGTTTCCATCATGGCTTTTCCCACCCCAGACCAGTTCTAGTGTCCTGACTGAATTCTCCCCGAGGCTTTCTGTTTTTAGGCCTTTTAGTTCAGTCATTCTAGGTTCTGTGGACTACTTGCCTCACAGTCAGGATCTGCATCACCTCACCCCCTAGACGGCACTCACAGCCGATTAGAAGGACCCTGAGCTCACCAGTGTGCAGCACACACCCAGTGACAGACCCCATGGCAGACCCAGCACGTGGCAGCCACGCCTCCTGCAGGAGGTCACCACCCCCCTACCTGTACTTGCCAGACCGTGCGTTCTTTCTTCTTTCTTCTTCTTTGAGCCATCACCTCCTGAACCATCACCTCCTCCCCACCCCCATGGCTGCCCTGCCTGGGCACCTCTCTGTCCCCTCTTCGGCCACTGCTCACTCCCTGGTCCCCGATCCACAGAATCTCCTCTACTCACATTCCCTTGAGCTGATGCACAGCACACATCCTGCCATGTGGCCCTACCTGGCTTCCTGCCACCAGACCCCCAGTGTGGCCTTGAACGACCTTCTCGGTGTGGTTACAGCCGCCTTTCCAGCCTCACCTCTCCCCTCCTAGAGCCACACAGGACCTTGTGCAGCTCCCTCTCAGTTTCCAGGGTGACCGTCCCGGTGCTGGTTCCCAATGTCCCACGACTCCTGGTGTTCCTGCCATCACGCAGGCCCCTCCAACGTGGACTCTCTGACCAGTGGGGCATTTGCAACAGCAACGCAAGTGGAAGTGGGATAAGCACTCTCACAACCGGGTCCTCCGGGAACCTCAGCCTCCAGGGAGACCTCCAAACGGGCCCCTCGAGATGTCACACAGAAAGCAGCTGCTGATACTTAGATGAAGAGAGACCCAGCCACGCCAGCATCCAGGCTGAGCCTCCAAAGATCCCATTCCTGTCTGGGTCTGCTTGAAAAACCCCAAGAGACACTGGCGGAAAAACCATTCAGCTGAACTCAACCCACCCAGAGACCACGAGAGATGATGAAATGGTTGCTTTAAGCCACTGGGTTCTGGGAGGCGTGCTGCGCTGCAGCAGACAGCTGTAACAATCATCACTCCGCTCGGCCCAGGAAGCAAGGAGTGTCTGAGACCCTCCCACGGACAGCCCGGCCGCAGGGTGGAATGAAGGATTAGGCAACAGGAGAGCGTGGGCCACGTCTTCGGAAAGACTGCAGCCTGGCTGGATGCGCACTCACGCATCTTCACGCGAGCTCCTGCCGGGTATGTGGGAAACGAAGACCTCCTGCCTCGCACTTCTCCTTCACCAGCTGTTTTCCATCCACGCTTAACCTCCTGGGCTAGAATCAGCTGCTCCTCCATGAATGAACACACCCCAAGCTCCCCCGGAGGGCCCGGCCCTAGGAGCGCCCAGGGAGGAGGGTGGGAGTCTGGGGAGCGTCCCACCACGCACGGAGGAACGGCTTCTGCTGCCGACCCTGACAAGCCTTCCCCCCCCCCCGCCCCCAGTCCTTGGGGTCAGAGGGGAGGTATTTCTGCTCCTTGTTTGGAAATCCAGGCATGATTTCCAGTGACTGAAACGTGGATTCTGGAAAGACGAGCCCCTTCCCAAGGCTGAGCAGTGGTGGATACAGCTGGGTACAGACTAGGACAGGTTCAGGGCTTCTAGGAGGTTTCCAGCACCTGGGGGACACAGATGCATGGTCCCCGTGTCTATGGGAAGGACATGCCCCTCCCGAGCTCTTCCTTACTCCTCGGCACAGTTTACCCAAGCTGGCAGATGTTGACCACACAGACCAAGAGCAACACCTCGCCACGAATATGACCTTCAAGAAAACTCTCTGTCCTTTGCGGCTCTGGTGTGCCTAACAGTGAACTTACAGAGTCATGTAGTGTTATCTCGGCTCCCATGACTGCCAGTGTCAGTGCCAGGAACACATTCTAGGCCCAGGTTCACAGCAGGGTCAGGGCCAGGTTCACACCAGGGTCAGGGCCAGGTTCACACCAAGGTCAGGGCCAGGTTCACACCAGGGTCAGGGTCAGGCTCACACAAGGGTCAGGGCCAGGTTCATACCAAGGTCAGGGCCAGGTTCACACCAGGATCAGGGCCAGGCTCACACCAGGGTCAGGGCCAGGTTTACACCAGGGTCAGGGCCAGGCTCACACCAAAGTTAGGCCAGGTTCACACCGGGGTCAGGGCAGGCTCCCACCAGGGCCAGGTTCACACTGGGGTCAGGGCCAGGTTCACACCAGGGTCAGCCTGTGTTGTGAGCACAGCTCCCACAGCTTGAGGCTCATTTCCTCACCCAAAGGCTCGCTGGACTGGGGCTCAGGACACGCTGCAGCTGCTATGTGAGACCAGGCAAGTCCAGTGGTGTCCAGACAGCTGGGTCAGTGGCTCTCAGCCTTGCTCCCCAGAGCACAGGGCCGGGGGCTGGAGAAGTGCCCTTCTCAAAGAAGGAAGCCCCTGGATTCTCCCTCACCCCAACCAACGGACTCCATGGAGTCACTGAGCAAAGAGTTCCAGGTTTAGAAAAAAAATCAATGAGTCTTTGTCCGAGCCCTCCCTCTCTGTCTTCCTAAAGAAGGAATTACAGTGTTTGATCCAGTTTCATCATAATCACTCCATTATTTTTGTGTTAGTTTGTAAAAGACCTGGGAATCTACTCTTTGCAAGCACAACACCAAACATTGTCAGGAGAAGCAGACACGGGGGAGCAGAGACCCCTCCCACAGAAACTGCCGGTGGGCAGGACACAGACGAGACCAGCAGATGTGCAGAAGCTGATCCGCAAACAGCTGTGCAAAGGGAACACACAGCCCGTCCTGCTGCATCCAGGAGGACTGCTTGGAGGAGGAGGATGTCACTGAGGTTTTCCATTAAACACTTGCAGGAAACCAACCCAAGCCCTCGGCTGCAGGTGCACCTGCTGGCGCACGCCTCGGGCTGGCGTGCTCAGAGCCCCCGCGTTCTCCTTGCAGCTCTCCAGCTTCTGCCCGCTCGCTGAGGGTGGCAGAGCAGCTCACATCCTCGCCCAAAAGCCAGGGCAAGCCCATCCATGGAGATACAGGGCTTGCAACAAACCAAACACAGCAGGGAACTCTCTCCAAGTCATAAATGCGTCTGTGGGAGACCCACAGCCAGCATCGCACACCCAGCCCTGGAAGACGGACACGTTCCCCTCTTGTCTGTGAACATGGAGAAGATGGCAGGGAGGCCTCTGTCACTCCCACTCAGCGCTGTCCTGGAGGCCACCCTGAGCGTCAGGGGCGAGAAGGAAAAGCAAACGAAGTAAAACTGGTTGTCCTCACAGACAATAGAAGTTGTAGGAAGAAAATCCTGAAAATTCTGAAAAAAGAATATGCTAATACAAACATCAATTGTAATTTGTATACCCATAATGAAAACACTAAGAAAAATTCTTTTCAAAAGAACAAAATACCTAGAGACAAACTGAACAGAAACGTGCAAGGCCAGTATACCGAACTCCATCGCTGAAGGAAAGGAAGCAGGATGCAAACAGATGGAAAGCAACTCCGCGCTGGCCGACGGCACGCCTCGGCACTGTGCAGGTGGGGACACCCCAAGTTTATCTACAGAACAAATGCAAACTTCCAGGTCACGCGGGGCGGGGCCTAAGACCGGCCACAGCAGCGGACTACTGATCCTCTCCCTCTCAGGGCTCGCAGCGAAAGCAACAAGTCAGGAAACAGAAAAGGTACACAAATCGGGAAGGGAGAAAGGATGCTGTCTTTGTCCGTTGCCCATTTCCTGTTGCTATAACAAGACATCTAATGCCGGCTGCTTCACGTGTAACTGCGAATCGGGCTCACAGCGCTGGGCACTGAAAGCTGCAGATCAGGCGGCCTCCTCGGGTTGGCCTCTGGAGAGGCCCTCCTTGTTGGGAGACATTCCATGTTCATGGATACACGTGTCTGCATCATGAGCACCCAGGGCTTCCGAGTCTGTGCACAGGTGTGGTGTAAGCATGATCAGAATCCCAGTCAGTTGTTTTGTGGATTCTGACAAACTGATTCTAGAATGTACATGGAACCGCAGAGGACCCACAAGAGGCACTGTGACGCTGGACAGACATGAGGTCGTAGGGCGGACAGCACCCGACTTCAGACTCACTTTAAAGCTACAGTGTGGCCTTGATGAAAGAATAGGTAAACGCATCAACACAATGGAGTAGACAGCCCAGAAATGGACCACACAGACTCAGTCCACTGGGGAAAGGACAGACCTCTCGGCAAGTGGGGCTGAAATCACTGAGCATCCACTCGCGAGCAGAGAGAGAATCTGCGTGAGACCTCACAACGTTCAGAGAATTAGTTCACAGGGGGTCGCAGGTCAGAACATAAAACTCAAAGCTACAAAACTTCTGGAAGACAGGAGAAAATCTAGGTGGTCTGGGTTGTGATGAATTTAAACACAACACCCAAAGAAAAAGGAATGTGAGACTTTCAACTCTGAGAAAATACCCCAAACTGGGAGAAAATATTTGCCAAACACAAGTATTATAAAGGATTTGGTGATTTGCAAAGAACTCTTAAAACTCAAAATCAAGAAAACAGAAGTGAGTGTTTGGCAGTGCATTTTACAGCTGGCTGAACGCCAGCTCCACTTCTGACCCAGATCTTTGCTCCTATGCATCCCTGAGAGGCAGCCGGTGATGGCCAGAGTGCTCGCAGCCCTGCCACCCACGTGGGAGACACAGCCTGAGTTCCAGGCCCTGGCTTTGATCTGGTCCAGTGCTTACTGTCCGTAGCCATCTGGGGAATGAACCAGTAGATGAAACATCTCTCTCTCTCTCTCTCTCAAATAAACAAACTAAAAAAATTTTAAAGATTCTATTTATTTACTTGAGAGGTAGAGTTACAGACAGAGAGAGGGACAGACAGAGAGAAAGTTCTTCCATTCACTGGTTCACTCCCCAAATAGCCTCAATGGCCAGAACTGAGCTGATCTGAAGCCAGGAGCCAGGAGCTTCTTGCGTGTCTCCCATGCGGGTACAGGGGACCAAGGACTTGGGCCATCCTCCACTGCTTTCCTAGACCATAGCAGAGAGCTGGATCGGAAGAGGAGCAGCCGGGACACAAACTGACGCCCATATAGGCAGCAGCTCAGCCGGCCCCAAGAAACTTCAAAGTTAAACAAATTTAAACATGGGAAAATGATCTGAATAGACATAAAAAGATATACAAATGGTAAATAAGTATACAATAAGTATATGATGCCCATGTCAATAGGAAATTGCAAATTAAAACAAGGAACATCGGGCACAGCCTTGCAAATCACTCAAACCCATACACTGACACTGAACGCAGTGAGGATGTGGAACAGGGACTCACACGCTTGGCCGGTGGGAAGCTAGAGGCTCAGCCACCATGGAAGGCAGTCTGGACTTTCCTCCTTAGCTAACACAGGCTGACCACACAGCCCTGCCATCAGGCTCCTTGGCAGCTCGTGTCCACATAAAGACCTGCACCTGAATGTTGATGGCACCTTTATTCCTAAAGATCAAAATCTGGAAGCAGCCAAGATGCTCTTCAAAAATAGATGAACAGATGAAGAGAGAGTGATGTGCTATTATCCACTGATAAGAAGACTCGAGCTCTCAGACACAAAGACACAGAAAGGCAGGAACTCCATGCTGTAAAGTGAACAACACTGTCTGAAAAGGCTCCGTGACATAGTGCTCCAACTACACGACGTTTGCAAAAGGCGAACTTACAGACACAGCAAAAATAGAGGGTGACTCCCGGGACAGAGGGAAGGGAGAAGGGAGGGATGCCGGGTCAGGGAGGGGGTCACAGGGGCAGAGGGGAGGGGAGAAGGGAGGGATGCTGGACAGGTCACAAAGGACTTCTGGGGCCGTGAGACAGGTCTACACGGTCAAGACCCACAGAGACAGAATCCTAACTGTGGGGTTTAGCTAATGATCACGTGCCTGCGTGGGACCCTCCATGGTAACAAACAGGCCACACGGAAGGCAGGCAGAAGCCGGACGTCATTAAGGAGTCCAGGCAGTGGCGGTGTTGGGGAGTGGTCAGTCAGTCTTTTTGCTGCAGGTTTTCTGCGTATGTTAAGTTTCTCTAAAAAGCAAAGTTCATTAATTAAAAAAGGAAAATAAAACATTGCTGAAGGAAATTTAAAAAAAATCCAACTACCCAGAGAAGTTCCGTGTGCACAGTATCAGCCACACTCCCAGTGCCATTCACAGCAAAGTCCCAGCTGCGTTTTTTTCTCCCAGAAATTGAAAAATTAACCTTCAAATGCATATGCAAATATAAGGGTGAATGCAAAGCAAAGCAATCTTAAGAGAGAACAAAGTTGGAGAACCCACAAATCTCCATTTCCTAACTCCCGGCTTCAGCAACCTAGACACGTGACACCGGCAGGAGGACAGGTGCCCAGGAAAACAGAACTGAGGGCCGGGAACAAACTTAAACTGATCATCGGTTTTTAACAAGGATTCTAGAATTCAGCAAGGGAAGAACAGCTTGGTAAGAAGGTGCCGAAACAATTTGGTGACCCGGGGAACAGATGATCAGAGCATCTCAGACAATAGACAAGAATTAGCCAAAAGAAGAGTCACAACCTCCAAACAGTGTAAACTCTTAGAAAGATGCAGAGAGGTGAATCTTTGTGGTCTTGGGTTAGGCAGGGAAAAAAAAAGATAAAATATTAGAAGCACCGGCAGTAAAAGGAAAAACTGATAAATTGGACTTCATCGAAATTCACCTGCCCTGCAGCACAGCAGTTCTCCGTCTTGCTATCCACCTAGGAGTAAAGACAACACACGCCCACGGAGAGACTGGCATGCCAACGTTCCCCGCAGAAAAGTAGCACAACCTTCATGTCTGTCCACGACGAAGGGATACAGTGCGGTACGGCCATGCGAGGAAGACTACTCGGTAATCAAAGGAATGGAACGCAGTGCGCACTACAGTAGGAAAAAACCTGATGCCGGGTGAGAAAGCACACACACGCATACACGCAGGCGTACACACACGTACGCACACACACATGCACACATGTACACATATATGCACACGCATGCACGCACAGGAAATGTGTACTGTGTGACCCCCCTGTACATGAAAGTCCACGTAGGCAAGGCCCCAGTGATGGGAAGTAGGTGCGCGGCTCCCAGGGGCTGAGAGTGGACAGAGGAGTGAGCCCCACTGGGCACCAGGTTTCTTGTAGGGGTTCTAGAGAGTTCTAGATGACAGTGATGGGGTTGGCGTCGTGGCGCAGCAGGTTAAGCCCCAGCCTACGAGGTCAGAATCCCTTATGGGTGCCAGTTCAAGTCCTGGCTGCTCCACTTCCAATCCAGCTCCCACCTGAGAGAGCAGCAGAGGGTGGTCCAAGTGCCTGGGCCCCTGCACCCACATGGGAGACCCTGAGGAAGCTGCTGGCTTTGGCCTGGCCCAGCCCTGGCCTTGGCAGCCATCTGGGGAGTGGAGCAGCAGATGCCGGGTGAACTCTCTCCTTCTCTCTCTCTCTCTGTAACTCTGTGCTTCAAATAAATAATAAATAAAATCCTTAAAAAATATGCAGGGCCGGCGCTGTAGTGTAGTGGGTAAAGCCACTGCCTGCAGTGCCAGCATCCCTATGGGCGCCAGTTCTAGTCCCGGCTGCTCCTCTTCCCATCCAGCTCTCTGCTGTGGCCTGGGAAAGCAGTAGAAGGTGGCCCAAGTCCTTGGGCCCCTGCACTCATGTGGGAGACCTGGAAGAAGCGCCTGGCTCCTGGCTTCGGATCAGCGCAGCTCTGATGGTAGGGCCATCTGGGGAGTGAACCAATGGATGGACAACCTCTCTCTCTCTCTCTCTCTCTCTCTCTCTCTGCTTTTTCTTCTCTCTCTGTAATTCTTTCAAATAAATAAATAAATCTTAAAAAAAAAAAAAAGGATGACAGTGGTGGCTGCACAAGTTTGTAAAATACTGCAATTGATCAAGTTCCTTTGAGAGAGCCCATGGCATCACCTGCTCCTCAACGAAGCTATCGCCAGAGTCCAAAGGAATGGACAAGGTCCCTGTGGCAGGAGAGTGTGTAACAGACCTTCCCGCCAGTCCGTGCCTTTCCCGTGGGTCAAGTGGCCGTTCCTGAGCCATCAGACGTTAGAGGATCAGGATTGCCCTTGACCAGTCCCGGCCTCCCCTGGAGTGGGATGTGGGTGAACCCCAGCTAGGGTAGATGGCAAAGAGGGCAACCCTGAAAACATCGGGTTTCTGCTAAGAGGTAATGGGAACGGTGAGCCACTACCAGAGTCCAGCCCAGGGGGTGTTTGTCAGCTCCCCCGGCCACTGCCCCTGCCTCAGGCAGATGGGGGGGAGTGGGAGGTTTCACCGAGATGTGGGGAAATGGTGCCATGGCCTGGGGGAGCAGGATGCTGTGTGCAAAAACGCTGGGCCGACTGCGGCTGGCTGGGTCTTCCTCCACTAGGGAGGCAAAGGGTTGAGCAGGTGTCGAGAAAAGGGAAAATGCCAGCTCAGGTCCCAGGAAAGCTGCAGAGGGGAGGAGAAGAGGAGGCTTTGCCTTCCCGAGCACCGGAGCTGGGAGAATCGTAGTCCCATGAGAAAGGAGCCGGGAGAAGTTTGCTTCTGTTGGGATTCCCCGGGCAGCTGGAGGGAGCGGAGAGGCACCCCACGGGCAGGCTTGCAGCTGCGGTGGTGATCCACGGGCTGGGTGGGCCCTGAGCAGGAGAGAAACCCGTCTGGATCATGCAACCCGGTGCTGATAAACTGTTCTCACTGGCACTCGTCGGCCAGTCTCTCGGGGAATGGCAGCCCCTAACCTTTGAGGCACCCCCTCTTCCCAGCACCTTCTGCCCCAGACAGACCATCTCTCCTCCACGCCCACTCATCTCCACTCGGCCCCGCAAGTCCAGCTCGTGCAGCTCAAGGTTTGAGACCCGTGCCACCTCCACATGCTAAGGGGACATGTGTGTGTATATGAACAGGGTACGGGTGCATGGTTAGCCATGCTGAGTGTAGACAGGGAGCTCGAGATTCAGAAAATGGATGAAATGAGCCCAGATGGAACTCCTTGGCTCACATGATCCGAGAAGCATCTTCTGCATATTTGCGTCTCCATCAGAGAGCCACGTTCTTGCTGCCATCTGGTAAGAACCTCTTGCTTGCTGCTCCTTAGACACAGGGTCTGCGGGCCTGTGGCCACGAGAGAAGGTGGCAGAAATCTTTGCCTGTGAACCTAGGAGATGCTCTCTCTGCTCCTTTCTGGGAGGGAATCTTCCCTCCGCCCTACCACGCCTTGTCCCCCGGGAGCCTTCCCCGCCCGCGGCTGGCTGCCTGGGTGCTCCTGCTCGCAGACTCGGCGCCCTGGAAGAGGAGGATGCCCTCCCGGATGGTTTCTCCATCTTGCCCTGGACCAGTGTCACCGCAGCACCTCATTGCCGTCTTTAACAGCTCACAAGTGGCTCCTTCTGGAACCGATGGCGGAGCAGCCCATGGATCAGCCGGTGGGGATGCTGAGGCAGCAGCCTTGGCAGGAGCTGCGGGGAAGCGGGCGGATGCTTTGCTTCGGAGACGTGCAGAGGGCCCACTGGCCAGGGATCCAAGAGCTGGGCCGCGGCCGCCTTTGATCCGAGCTGCTGGCTGCCAAGTCTCAATTAGATGGCCTGTAATACGCTTCGTTCTGGCACAAGTGCTGAGAAAACCAAATCAAAGGATTCTCTCAAATAGGAGGGAGTCCCCAACCGTGGTATCTGGAGAGGCCACTGCCCAGAGCTGAGGACCAGTGGCAGGAGGCCACTGTCATGCCCTGCCCTTCGCAGTGTCCCCAAAGCTTCAGCGCTGAGGCTGGGAGGCGCTGCCTAACAAATGCAAATTGCCCAAACAAAAGGGGCTTGCAGGGCTTCCCAGGGCAAGGGCACAAGTCCTCCCTCCAGGGGAGGAAGCCGGATCCTGGCTGCAGAAGGCTGAGCCCTCGCTAAGGGCTGGCTCGCGCCAGCTCCTGCTCTCAGTGCAATTCATTCAGAGAATTTGCCGGATTACACTGATTGGGAATGTGATTCGTTTGTAATTCCGCGGTCAGACAGAGGCTGGGGCAGGGCACGGCTTTCCTCCCCACCGCTCTGCTGCTTGATGTCAGTGCCAGCGTCAGCTCCGGGCGCCGTGATCAAGGCTTTCGCGGTGAGGAGGCAGTGCTCCACCGCCCCGCGGGGCACAGGCGGCTGCTCCCATCCTACCGCTTTTGTTCCAAACAGGGAAAAGCCGCGCAAATCCACTTGGCCTGTTTTAAAGGGTTTCCACCTGACTACGTGTTCCC
>CM027398.1:69731698-69781691 GCA_015711505.1 Sylvilagus bachmani | reverse complement strand
CGCTTTCTGGCTTTGAAGAATCTGGAAAAATGAGTCCCTCACAGCATCAGGAATCCCTGGGTGGGAAACACACTCGCCTTCTAGACCATGAAGCACTCCACAGTGCCTCTCAGATGCATCGATCACCCCTAAGGTGATGTGATTGACAGAGCCGGTGCAGCAGACCCGGCTAGGACACAGTGCCAGCCAGCATTCCGTAGATCTCGTATTCCTGCAATTAGCAAAGGTTCCTCTGCTCAGCAGCCCGACACTCTCATGCATCTCTAGCAGAACTGTAAATTGGCACAATCTTTCTGAAGATTAAATAGCAAATGAATATTGGGACCAACACATCATACAGTCATTAACACTGCATTCAAAAATAAACCTTTTGGGGCAGGCATTCCACCTAGCAGTTAAGATGCTGGGTGGGGGGCCCTGGCTCACATCGGAGTGCCTGGGTTCAACATTCGGCTCCAAACCCTGGAGCCAGCCTCCTACTAACGCCTTCCTTGGAAGCAGCAGCGATGGCCCTGGTGACTGGCTTCCTGCTGCCCACGTGGTGACCTGGCCTGAGCTTCCGGCTCCTGGCTCTGGCCCAGCCCAGTCCCAACCCAGTCCAGCTCTGGACATCGAAGGCATTTGGGGAATGAACAAGTACATGGAAACTCATTCTCTCTCTCTCTCTCTCTCTCTCTCTGCCTCTCAAATAAATATTTTTAAAATCAAATTTGATTGACAAAGGGAAAGTTTCCATTATAACATTAATCACATACACACGTGTATGCATGTCTCTATCAGAGTTAGCAAACTAACACATTCCGGACAACCCCATCCTTCTGCTTGTTTGCAACACTTCGCTGGCACCAGCCACTCTCGTGCACCTAGCATTGTCTGTGGCTGCTTTTGAACTAAGAGCTCCAACAGCACAGTTGAGTACCAGCCAGAGACCTGCAAAGCCTGAGGTATTTACCATATGAGCTGCTGTAGACAAAGATTTCAACCTGGCTCACTACCAACAAAGAAGAAGACCAAAAGCAATGTCCTGATTGATAGCAACAATTTCAGTCCCAGTACCCTACAACACACACACATGTTGAAAGCTGGGTGGGAGGGGCAGCCTGTGCACGGTGGGTGGGTCTCAGGACGTCCTAACGATAAGGTGGAGACGAAGTAGCAGCTGCAGGCCTGGGCTCCTTGATGCAGGAGCCTGTGGGGGAAATCTGAGCACAAGGAACGGAGTCCAAACCGACGCTCGTCTCGGGAGGAGGCAGCTGCCTTGGGAGACAGAGCAGTGCACAAGTGAGCTCTGGGGTGCAGCCATGCTGATGTCGCCTAAGCCACACGCGTGGCTCCAAGGCTGCATCCGTTTCAAAATTAGCAATCAGTTTGCCACGTAAACCTGCTTGTGTGCTCTCACTTTTGAGATTTATTTTGGGCAATATCACCCGTTTCTTTCATTCCCATAAAAACATGAGTTTTTTTAAAGCCTGTTTCTCTTGGTGAATAGAGCAGCCATAATTCCCTCTGCTGCCAACACTGAGTCCTTCTAAGACGTCAGGGATGAAGCGCCCCTAAGCAACTGCCCGTTCTGAAAAGGAAGCCCTTACAAAGGGCACGTGGTGGATGCTTTTCAGGATGTGAAAATATACACTTTAATTTCACAAGTTAGTAATTAGTATGGTAGGATAGTCATAATCCAAAACAATAATCTTTATTAGCAAAATAGAGATTAAGCACAATGAACATGAGCAGTTTCGCCAGCCCTAATTGCTAGTCGGTTAGCCGAGACGTTGCATGGCTGTAGTTTTCCTAGTCCCTGGTTTGCCCTTTCCAGAGTCTTCACTTTCTGTAATATAAGAGGAAGGGTCTGTCCGCACCCTTGCTGGTGTCCATCATCCGCCGCAGTGAGGCTGCCCTCCCAGGTGTGTGGGCCCCACCCTCAGCTGTGGAGGCCAAGGCCGGCTCCGGCAGGGGCTCTGCGGCTGTCGGTCAGCCGTGCTCCCCGGCCACCCTGGAGAATGACATCCAGTCCCTCAACTGCCTTTGCCTGTTTCTGCTCCAAACACTCGTGATGTGAAAGCCCAACACGCACAGCCCCGCTTCCGTGAAGCCCGACAGCAGGAGGACATCGGGCTTGAGCAGGAGGGTCCAGCGCCCATCACTCCCGACAGACTGCAGGGAAGATGGACCTGATGCCCCGTGAGCCCAGAGGCCAAAGTCAATGCTGAGTCTGTTTCCTGCAACGTCTTCCCTGACTCGTGAATGACATCGGCCACGCACAGCCAGGTTTGGAAATCAAACCCCACTGCTCACCTTCTTTCTTTTATTTTTTTATGAGATGTATTTCTTTTATTTAGCTGAAAGGCAGAACCAATGAGAGAGAAGGAGAAAGATCTTCCGTCTGCTGATTCACTCCCCAATGTGCCACAACATCCGGGGCCAGGCCAGGTTGAAGTCAGGAGCCCGGAAGTCCTTCCAGGTTTCCCTTGTGGGCGCAGGGGCCGGAATTCTGGAGCCGTCCTCCACGGCTTCCCCAGGCGCATTAGCAGGGAGCTGGATCTGGCGCCCAGCTGCTAGGGCTCAAGCCAGCGCTCCAACGCCGTCGCCTGTTGCGGCTTCACAGCTGCCCCGCCCGCAGCGCCAGCCAACGAGGACGGCCACAGTCCAGGCCCTGTCCCTACCCAGGGTGGCACGGCGCTCTGAGAAGCCCCACGCAGGCTCCCGTTACCCACCCATGGCTGTCAGTACTGTGTGCCCCAAATTCCTGAGCTGAACTCCTACCTCCAGCGTGAGGGCACGGGGAAGATCGGGGGGCTCATGAGCGGGGTCAGCGCCCTCTGCACGGGAGGACCCAGCGAGCAGGTGCTGCCCGCGAGCCAGGACACAGCCCTCAGCGGAAACCCAGCTGCCAGGGCCGCGGTCCAGGGTCCCCACCTGCAGACCTGTGGGAAATGAAGTGCTGCTGTCTACACTGCAGAACTGTGGGAAATGAAGTGCTGCTGTCTACACTGCAGACCTGTGGGAAATGAAGTGCTGCTGTCTACACTGCAGACCTGTGGGAAATGAAGTGCTGCTGTCTACACTGCAGAACTGTGGGAAATGAAGTGCTGCTGTCTACACTGCAGAACTGTGGGAAATGAAGTGCTGCTGTCTACACTGCAGACCTGTGGGAAATGAAGTGCTGCTGTCTACACTGCAGAACTGTGGGAAATGAAGCGCTGCTGTCTACACTGCAGAACTGTGGGAAATGAAGTGCTGCTGTCTACACCGCCGCCTGTGATGGGTGCTTTGCCACCGGCGGCCCAGATGGACTCAGCACCTGCAGACAGAGCCGCAGTGGGGCACGGGGTGGGCAGATGCAGCGCGGGCAGGACAGAGCAGGCGTGGGGAGCACACTGGCCCCCCAACCCCGTCCCCCGCTGGCTCCCACAGGAAGGACTGGCACCACGGGGCCACTTGGCTTCCTTGCATCCATCGCTGCAGGTGCCAGGGGTGGGCCCCCTGTCCCAGGCAGTGCAGGCGCTCTTCCCAGCTCCAGGGCCTGCAGTCACGGGCAGTGGGACAGCGGCCTCCCCGCCTTGCCCTGGCTGGCTTGCCCTCGCGTGGATGAACAGGGTCTGGCAAGATTCCCAGATGAAGTTCCCAACCCCTCTCCCCCACCAAAAGCACTGGGCAGCCCGATCAGGTCCCACAGAAGAGAGACCCTAAGGACCTGGCCGGGGCTGCAGCCTTGCTGTGAGCTTACAGAGCAGAACCCAAGGCCAGAAAAGGAGAGGGGCTTGTGGGAGGCCACGCAGCAGGTTTGTGCAAAGACGGGGCGTGGCTCCTTTCCTGGCCCAAGTCGCGTAGGAGTTTAGAGCAGAGCGCTTCACTCCCCAGCACCCCCCTCACCCCGCACTGTGCCCTCAGATCCAAGGCTCTGCCGGTCCTAAGCAGTCCTGGGGACAGGCCCCATATAGCTGTGGCCTCCCATTCTGTGTGAATCCGCCCCACCATCAGCTGAGGCCCCCCAGGGACCCCCATACACCCCAATACTGCAGAGTGCTTGTAGAAACCCTCCTGGCTTGGCCAGAGGCACCCCCCCCAGCAGTCCTGGGGCATGGTCTGTAGCTGGGGGGAAGGAGCCTGGCCAGCCCAGCCTAACTCTCCTGGGTCAGACCCCAACATCTAGAACCCCCTGTGGCTGGGGAGAAAAGCAAACAGCATGTGTTCTAATTCAAATCCCAGAGGCCCTTGTTCCTGCTGAGGCTGCAGAACAGGACTCTGACCACGAGGCCGGGCAGAGAGACACCCAGCTCTCACCATGGCCTAGGCCACTCTGAGCGCAAAGGCCTTGGGAAATCAGCCATGTGACCCACGGAGCCTTGTGTCCATCCAGGTCTACGCCGCGGTTGCCTCCTCTACGCAGTGCCCACCGTCTCCCACGAGGAGAAGGGTGTGGGATGTGTCTTTCGAGGGAAAAGCAGCAGCTGAGGAGTGGACCTGGTGGGACCCAGCAGGGTCTGAGGCACTGCAGCCGCCTGCTCTGGCTCTGATTCGCTCCCACATCCTCATACCTGAGATCAAGGGAGGGTGATGCTCCCGGACATGGGACATGACCTTGGCCTCCGAAGTCCCGACGTGGCCCTCGAGGGCCCCGGACCACGCGCAGGAGCAGGTGCAAGGTGCAGGCAAGGAGAGGAGGGGTGGGGGGGGAGGCCGGCAAACTTTGCTCATAGATATTCCTGCTGCAGAGCTGGGCACGGAGCCTTTGTTTGTTTCCACAATGGATCTTATCTCGGCGAGGGCTGTGTTCAGGACTATTATTACCCTATAGAAAAGACTCCCCGGCTTGCTTCCCACTTGTTCCGCGGCACCGGAGTGGCAGAGCGAATTTAATCGAAGAGCCAGCTCCTGGGAGTCTTCCGGGAGGTCCCCTTCCTCCCGGTGCCGTTATCTCCCCTTCCTTGTGTCGGGAAAGCACAAAAATCACAAAAAAGTCATTCTGAGTATATTCTTCCCGATAATTATTGTCGGACGCGGAGATAAGTACCCGACGTGATGTAATGTGTGTTAGACGGGCCCCCGAATGCAAATCCTGCGCTGCCCTGGCCCAGACAATGGTGGCCGACATCGCTGGGGCCTCGGCGTTCTGCCACAGACAAGAGAGCGCTTTGATTTTTTGTGTTTTGATAAGGCGCAATCTGGGGGCCTTTATCTCCACTGTTATATTTAAAGATGACATCCTAGCCTTGCCGGCTTGCGCATTGTTTCAGCCCTGATTATCTCCAAGTGTTGTTGTTTAGTCAAACTCAGCAGCTTTTAATGAAAGGCCTGCTCCCAATTTAAGGAAAATTATTTAAATGCACAGCATCCTATACACTGCGGTGTCAGAAGAACTAGGTGGTTAATCAAAAGTTAATTGTATAATTCTCATGCAGATTAGGGCCTCTTGCAAATGAATCCCAGGTTGTGATTATTAAAAAAAAAAAAGGGGGGAAGTGGGGAGCAATGCACAGGGGCCCGCGGTCTGGTAAACAATCAGCCCCGGCTTAATTTGCGGTAAACAAAGTGAGGATACACCAGGGTCTCGGAAGGAGAAAAAAAGGTGAAAATAAATTAAAGCACAACACACAGATACGATCTTTTTGTTTGAGGCCATCTTTCAAAAACAGAAGCTCCATGAATAAAAAAGCAGCGCCTTAACGTTTGCTGGGAGCAGAGAGCGCCGGCGGACCAGCGATGGCGATGGCGGGACCGCGGTCCCGGGCAGCAGATGGCCGCTGTCCCCCTGCCTGCGGACAGCGCCGTGCCCAGGTCCGGGGCGGCGCCTGGCTGCCGCTGGCTGAAATAACCAGACGTGTCAGCAGGAACCCACTCCCAGCGCCAGGAAGAGTGGGGGTGTTTGCAAGGGGCCTAAAATCCCTAACCCCATCTTGTTCCCTCCCTCTGCTCACAGCAACCGGCTTCCCCCAGGGTGGACCCGGCCTACGGAGGTCCCACATCCTGCTGGCCCTTGCTCAGTTACAGCTGGGGGTGAGGCCGCTCCCCTGACAGTGGACAGCTCCAGGACGCACGCGTCTTTCCTCGGGCACTTTGGTGCCCCGGGGCACCAGGAGGCCTCCGGGAGCAGGACGGAGGCGGGAGGTGCCAGGGCGGCAGAGGACACAGCTGAGCCTCGGGCCGGCCCAGCAGCTCCCTCACCTGCCGGGTTCACTCCAGACTTGCTCCGCTCCCAGATCTAAAAAGACGAAGGCCCTGCACCGCGCGGGGCCCTCGCCAGGCAGAGTCGCCCTGGAGCCCTGGGGCCCTGGGGCCGGCTCCTCATCCGCCCCGCACCCGCCCGCCTGACCCACGGGAACCATCCAGGGGCCACGGCTTCCACTCGGGATCTCTTAGCTCTGCACTTGGCACAGCAAGTGGGCCGGGCCCCCACCCCCTGCTAGCGTCCCCGAGCCTGAATCGGCTTTCCAGTGCCTGCACGACAGCGGCCCTCCCTGGGTGGCCCGCAGCAGAGTCTGGATCTCCCACCCTGCGGCCTGGGCACTGCAGCTCCCTCCAGCCTCAGCCCGCACCCTGCACCGCGCCGGCTTCTCCCCGGGGCGTCTCCGTCTCCACAGCGCCACCTTCCAGCGGCCCGCCCCACTGCAGCCGGAGCTCATGCTGACCACACCTGCACAGGCCCTCTGCAGCGCCGGGGGGCGCGTGCCCGCAGCTGTAGCCCAAGTGCACCCCATCCTTCCTCCCCTCGGGCCTCCACCACCGCCCCACCCTTGATCCCCTTGTGCAAGAGACAGGGAGAGGCAAGGACAGGGAGCGAGGCAAGCCACTCCTCCAAGACGCAGCCCTCAGAGGGGCAGCCTCCCCGCCCACCTGAACCTCAGGAGAACAAAGCTGGCCCCGGCACAGGCGGGAGGAAGCGGTTTCCAAGGTCAGGGGGCCCTGCCCCGCCAAAGGCCCAGTGGGCTCCCGCAGTCTCAGGCAGGCACCATCTAGTGGTCCTTGCTGGAACTGCACCGCCTTAGCTTTGCGGCCCGAGCTGAAGTCGCTGCCACTCCCCGTGGCTCCTGGAATATTTGGCCACTTCTAGAACAATGGAAAACCAGCCTGCAAACAGACTCCCTGTGCCAGCCACTTTGTCTCTCCCGGTGGTGTCCCACAGCTGCTACTTCATGCAGAGCGATCCACGGCGTCTCAATCACAGATGGGGTCACAGAGGGCGAAATCCCCAGGCAGCGTCCCATTCCGTTCCGCGGGACTTCTGCACACCCCAGCCACGCCTCTGCGGCTGCCTCCTACGTCTCCGTGAATCTCACGAGCCAGAGAGACCTTCGAAACACAATCTCCCGGAAACACCCATTTTCCAATCAGATCACACGGGTGTCCTCAAATATGTGAGCCATGCGGTCTTTCTCGGGCTCCCCACTACCAACACGGACCGCAGACCGTGGACACCGGCTGTCCAGTCTGATGGAGGAATGATTAGAGTGAGCACAGACGTAAGAAGCTTCTAGAGAGGGAGGTCTAACCACACTGGCCTCGGTTTCTCAGAAAGGAACACTTCTCAGGGTTGTTTCCCAAGCAGGCATACTGGTCTCCCTGCCACCTCTCTTCCCCTGCCCACGAGTCACCTGGCTCCCTGACCCAGGGGGAGGGGGCAAGTGGGGGAACGCCCTGGAGCAGGCACAGAGAGCCAAGTGCTCCTGGTGGGAGCCCACCCCTCCTGGTGGGTGTTGGCCCCTCGACAGGCACTCCTGGTGGGTGCCGGCCCCTCCACAGGTGCACCTGGTGGGTGCCGACCCCTCCACAGGTGCTCCTGGTGGGAGCCAGCCCCTCCACAGGTGCACCTAGCAGGAGTCCACACACTGGCTGCCTTCCCCAGGCTGCCTGGGCTACACAGAGCCAGCAGCCCCTGGGGCTGGGTGCACCTGGGAGGCAAGTGAGGCAAACTGTGCTGCTGAGATGGCTGCTCAGTCTAGGTCAATGCTCCCCGCCCAAGTGCGAGGAAGGGCTGGGCTGCAGTGATGGGAGCCAGCAGAGCCTCCAGGGACCCCCAACGCAGAGGCTGAGGCCCAGGAGAAGGTGCAGGGAAGCCCTCCGGGTGGACAGGGTCACACAGAGAAGGGGTCGGGGAGGAGAGGCACAGGACAAAACACCTGAGTGCCAGAAATCGCGGCTACGCAGTCACCATAGGGGTGGTGCAAGTGTGGGGATGGACCCAGGAAAATGCGTCCTGGGAGGGGCCAGAGCGCCCCAGACTCCTGGCACTGGAGGCACCGTGGAGGGCAGACAGGGGGTGAGGAAGCCCCACAGCCACAGGACAAGAGGCCAGCACAGGGCAGGCCCAAGAGACGCCCTTGCCCTGTGTGTCGCTGGCCATTCTGCAAACAGAACACAGTGCAGCTCCCCGGGTGGACAAGGAGACTGAGGCCCTGAAGGACCCCAGACTCCCTTGCGGGGCAAGCGGCAGGCCTGCCGCTCTCTCCCGGGGCACCTCCTCTGCCTCCAGGTGGATGCCACCCACCCAAGGCCACGACATATGCTCAGGCAGTCTGGCTCCAGCCCAGCCTGGCCCAGCGGCCACAGGGGACAGAGGGGGGCCCCAGCAGCAAGGCTCATGGCTGTGCGCCCACCACCGGCTCCCAGCAGGCTGTGGCCATGGGGCAGCAGAGGCAGAGGACAGATGGCCAGGGCAGGGGGTGGGGTGGGTCCCAGGTGGGAGGGTGACCACTCCCCTTGACAAGGTCTGGCCCCGCGTAAGGCGGTTCAGGCCCCAGGAGCCGGGAGGTGAGTGGGTGTCCTCATGTGGGCCTGGGACCTGGAACTGCAGAGGGAGAAACCCGCTCTGGAAGACGGAGGAAAGACAGCCGCTCAGGGAGGCAGCAGGCCCCAAGGCCAGGGCTGACCCCAGCTTCAGAGCCAGAGAAGGGCGCTGCCTGCCCTCTGGTGGTCGGCCCTGGGAAGGACACTGTCCCATCGCCCGTGAGAGATTTCTCCACTCTGGGTTCATCAAACAGACACGGTCAAAGGGTTATGTGTTTGTAGGCCACTCCTGGGTTACTATGGCACCTGGAGAAATTGTCAGGCCGCCTGGGGACCTAGGACAGACCTCTTCACCGCTGTGGTCGGCTCTGTTTGTGAAACTGCTGGGAACGCTGAACGAGGGAGTAGACGAAAGAAGCTTGTCAAATGATCTACTGAGAAGTGTGATGGAGCAGAGAACTGGAAAGTGACAGTGCCCTCACCGCGGGTGCACCTGCCCAGGTCCCCCTGCCACGCCCCAGGAGGCAGGCGTGGCGGGAACTGATGTCCTGTCTGATCAGGCCTCCCGGTCCTGCGCAGCCTGGCTCTCCCGCTGCACACGGCACCTGGGCTCCGGTTAGCCTTGAAAGATGTTGATGCTTCGGCGGTTCTGAGGGGCACTGGTTAGAGTTCACCAGTGTCTCTCTGCTGGGTCCGTCTGATGTGCTAATCACCAGGCAGGAGTTGAAGGGTTTGGGGTGGCATTTTCAGAACACCAGACCCACAGGGCATGCCATCCACTGATTCCTTTGGCCTTGATCATCTGGGGAGACAGAGTTCATCAGGGTTCTCCACAGTGAGGTCACCCCCTCCCACTGTGAGGTCAAACCCCCCCTCCACTGTGAGGTCACCCCCCCTCCACTGTGAGGTCACCCCCCTTCACTGTGAGGTCACCCCCTCCCTCCACTGTGAGGTCACCCCCCTCCACAGTGAGGTCACGCCCCTCCACGTGAGGTCGCGCCCCAGCACAGTGCTGTCTGGGAGTCACTGCAGTCCACACTTCGGCAGTGGGGTGTTCCATGGGGCCCCTGGGAGAGCCCCTGAATATCCACGTGGATACTCAGAACTCTGCCGCAGACGAGATCTCTCTGCCTGTCTGTGTTGCTACAGACTCACGGACATTCTGCTCACCACGGACCATCCGTGTGCGTTCTCGCCCCAGCTCTGCCCCGATTCCCGACTGCCCCAGCACATCCTGGCCATTTTGCTTCTTGAGCCTTGTCCAGCCTGGAGTCACCCACCCCTTGCAGGAGCCCCGGTGCCCGGGCTAAGGGAGAGATCAGAAAGCAAGCTCAGGACACAGCGGGTGCTCGCGGCCCCTGGCCGTCGTGGCTTTGAAACGTGCAGCAGCTCCCAGTGACTGCCGGTTATCACGGGGACCATGGCATAGGGCGCCCTGTGCTCAGGCTCCAGGGCCCGGGACAGGCTGCTGCAGTGGCCCTCAGCGGCCTCACATCCTCGGGGCAAGGAGACGTTTGCGCAAACGGCTGAGAACGTCCTTCGTTGGCGACCCATGAAGGAACCCGGGCACTTTGTATGGTGGTGGTAAGTGGAACCGCCACAGGGTGCTCAGAGGCATTTGTACGAACTGTTAATGTTCTGAAGGCACACATCCCTCAACCCAACCAATACAGAGCCAGAAATGCTCCTGATTGAAATATGTGCACCTGGGGCCAGTGCTGCGGCACAGCGGGTAAGCTGCCGCCTGTAGCGCCGGCATCCCATACGGGCGCTGGTTCTAGGCCCAGCTGCTCCACTTCCGATCCAGCTCTCTGCCATGGCCTGGGAAAGCAGTAGAAGATGGCCCAAGCACCTGCATGGAAGACCCGGAAGAAGCTCCTGGCTCCTGGTTTCGGATCAGTGCAGCTCTGATTTGGCCAACTGGGGAGTGAACCAGTGGGTGGAAGACCTCTCTTCTCTCTCTCTGCCTCTTCTCTCTCTGTGTAACTGAATTTCAAACAAAATAAATAAATATAAGAAAAGAAAGAAACACGTGAACCTAGCAGAAATATCTAAGGAGAAATCTCACCATAACGCTACTTGAAAACACAAAGAAAGAACTTCAATGTGCATTCCTCGGGGAGGCAAGTCATCCGTGACACTGACGCCACCAATAACCAAAGGCTGTCTCCAACCTTTTTAAAGAATATGCATTTATTTATTTGAAAGCCAGAGTTACAGAGAGAGAGGGCGAGACAGAGAGGGAGAGAGAGGTCTTCCATCTGCTGGGTCACTCCCCAGATGGCCGCAACAACCAGGGCTGGACCAGGCCAAACCAGGATCCAGGAGCTTCTTCCAGGTCTCCCAGGTGGGTGCAGGGGCCCAAGCACTTGGGCCATCCCCCACTGCTTTCCCAGGCCACAGCAGAGAGCTGGATCAGAAGTGGAGCAGCCGGGACACAAACTGGCACCCACATGGGATGCCGGCGTCACAGGCAGTGGCTTTACTGGCTACACCACAATGCTGGCCCCCACAAAGCACTTTTAAGGTGTGGGGCTGAGGGATTGCGAGAGAAGGAAATAAATCATAACTTCTATGATTGTGCTAGACTCTTTAAAGTTCTTTCTGTGCCTGGGACAGGTGTTGTGCAGTAGGCTAACCCGCTCTTGGGATGCCCACACCCCAGCACAGTGCCTGGGACAGAGTCCTGGCTGCTCTGCTTCCGGGAGGCAGCAGACCACGGCTCGAGTGCCGGGGACCCTGACACCCACGTGGGAGACCCAGGCGGAGCTCCAGGTTCCTGACTTAGGTCTGGCCCAGCCCTGGGTGTTGCAGGCATTTGGAGAGTGAACCAGCGGATGGATGCACACGCGCTCTCTCTCTCTTTCTCTCCTCTCTGCCTCATTCCTTTTCAAGTAGATTAAAACAAATAAATGCACAATTAAAAGAAAACACCTTCTGACGCCGGCGTCGTGGCTCAGTGGGTTCCTGCCGTTTGCCACAACCGCGTCCCACGTCCACCCCAGCCCCTTGGCTCTGCTTGCAGGGCAGCCTGTGCCCTGTGGGAGACCCGGATGGCGCTCCTGGCTCCTGGCTCCTGGCTCCTGGCTCCAGCCTAACACAGCTCTGGCTGTTGCAATCATTTTGGGAGTGATCCAGTGGATGGAAGCTCTGTCTCTCCTTTTCACTCTGTTGCTCTGCCTTTTAAGTTAATAAATCAAAACAAAACCTTCTGTTTTCGCCTCACCTCCACTTTCTTGTTAAGTAATGAGCATCGTAAGGGTGCAGAAGAAACCAGCAACCACAGTGCTTCAAAAACTTTGTGGCACAAAAATTTTATTTGGGTTCAAAAAATCTTGAAGTCCATGTGGAGTGTTTTCCTAACACATCTTCCATGACATTTTTGAAGCCCCCTCATGTTTTAATGCAGAAGAGACTCATTCCAATTCCTTATTTCCCACGTTTTGCTAACATTTCATTTACTCTCCGACAGCTTTTATTTGCAAGCGTGACTTTCCAGTGTCTGATTCCCAGGTTGGCGCTGCCTCTGCGGGCTCAGACATGTTTCCAGAATCTCCGGTCTCACTGGATGCTCATCGGAGCACGTGGCCGGGTCGCTTCCTATCCCTGGGAACTCTCTGAGGTCTTGGTTGGGAGCTGGTGCGTGATTTCGTGCATGGTGAAGGAACACTGGTGGCGGGACAGCCCACGGAGGGCGGCACGGATGGCGCAGCCTTGGCGGTTACCCAGTTGGAGTCTTCAACATCTTAATCTGCTTCCTCCGTGCTTGCTCCTCCCTCTCGCGGTGACCATGGCAATATTCTGCTCATTTCCCACGTTGTCCCATTCCCACGTGGAACGTCTGGTTGACCTCCGAGGGGTCGCAGTCTTTCACAGTTTTGCGAGGATGATAAGCACCGGCTTCCTCACTGTCCACTGCTTCTTACAGGAGCCGCCAGCAAGAGGGCGGTGCTGCAGAGATGTCACGGCCTATGAGCTGGGTCTTGTCGCCTGCTTCCTGGTGGGGGAAGATCTGTCCATGCCTGACACACGGGAGCCCCACCCACTCCGGGGCACCTGGTGGCCGCCTGTGTGCCTCGGAGCCCACTTCTGCATGCGAGGGTCAAGCAACAGAGCTTAAACCCACTCAGTGGCCAAGGCCCCATTGCGCAGCAACGTGTGGTCATTCTGTTCGACTCCCATGGAGAGAGCCACCCAGAGTGCCTTGCCCTTCCCCTGGGACCACACGGAGCCCTGGAGAATGTCCCACCCGCTGCGTTCTTCCAGCTCCCCGCCTGTTCCTCTGCTGCCTGCTCAGGTTTTCCTTGGGGGACTGAGCTCCCCCCACCCGCCATGCTACCTGCCTGGGCTGAGAAGGAAGGACCAACACAGGCAGGGAACTTTCTAGACCCAAAGCTCTCTGGGTACTGTGCAGGAGGGTGCTGTGCTTTGGGGGTCACCCTGACACCCGTGCTGATGGTACAGCCGGGGGGTGTGAGCTGTGACATCCAGGGACACACTTCCCAGCCCACCCCCCTCACAACACACAGGGCAAGAGTCTCGGGTGACAGCGCCTCCTGTGGAACTGCAGGGAGCAGGCTCTCTGTTCAGGGCTGGTGGGATGCATGCGAGGGGAATCAGGCTATTCAAACTCCCTACGTGCTTCCCTTCGGCTCCAGCAATCTGGAATCTACCTTAAAGACAGCCCTCTAGCAATGTGAAAGTAGCTATACACAGATTATTAACTGCGGCATGAAATCACCGTGCTGCCTTAAACAAGCCCAGGGGCCCAGCAGAGAAGAGGGGTGAATAAACCGTGCTGTGTCCACTCGGCAGAGAGCTGTGCGGGCGTGAGCAGAGGAGGGGCTCCCTGGGAACCGCTGTGTGAGTGAGGGTCAAGGTGTACGGTTGGGAGAAAAGTGAAAATGCAAAAAATGTATATACACATTTGTGTAAGGAAAGAGAAGGTAGAGCACACCGGTCTGCTCATTTGTGCAAAAAGAAACAGGAAGAATAAACCAGAAACTACTGCAATCGGTACCCCCAGGGAGTAGGAAGGAAAGAGTGGAGGGGGTGAGGGGATGAGAACAGGGGAGAAGGGAGAGGGCAGGACACCCCACCACCTCCACTGAATTTGTACAGATCTGGCCTTTTAATCCACGTCCTCAGATAATTAAATAAAACATGAAGAGGGAGAAAAACGCAAAGTGGAACACACGCAGAAACAGACGAACCCAAATGCATTTCCAATAAATGAGAGTCACACTGAAAAAGAATAAGAGGAACTAACACAAGCAAACTTTGACACGATATTACGTTCACACTTAGTACTTCAGGCTAAAATCAAAACACAAAGCTGCTACAAAAAGGAAAAAAAGATTGACTTCTAATTAGTCGATTTGTTTTTCATGGCGGGATGGGTTAGCAACTCTAAAACTGCTTTATCTGTATGAGCACCAGATTTTTCATTGTTGGAAAACAGAATCACAGGAATGGGAAAGAGGAGGAGGGTTAGAGTGAGCCCGGTGGTGATGGATTGGAATTGGATGGATCAGGATAGATGGATGACAGATAGGTAGATAGATAGAGATAGATAGATAGATAGATAGATAACAGAGAGATAGATATAGATAGATGATAGAGATAGATATAGTTAGATAGAGGAAAGATAGATATAGATAAATGATAGAGATTCAGAGAGATAGATGATAGATAAATAGATGATAGAGAGATGATAGATGAGAGATAGATAATAAAAAAGAGATATAGATAGATATAGATAGGTAACAGGTAGACAAATAGATATAGAGATAGAGATATATAATAGATAATAGAAAAAGAGATAGATAGATAGATAGATGATAGATATGGGTAGATAGAGATAGATAGATAGATAGATAGATAGATAGACATAGATAGATAGATAGACAGACAGACATAGATAGATGGATGGATATCCAGATAGATGGATGTAGATGGATGCATTTCCTAATCGCCTGCTGATGAGAGGGTTTAGAATAGTTGCAATGGGCACACCCAGAGCCCAGATTTTGGTTTCAAAGTAACATTCTCCTATAAAAGAAACCAGGGCTCCTTGGAGAAATGACAATTTTTCAGACTAAAGGGGGGAAAACAGAATAAACCCAGAATATCATGCTATGCTAAAAATTAAGGAAATGTTCAAAGAAAGAGTAGGGCACACCAGAGGACACAGGAGCCAGGTTGAAGAGGTCCCAGTGACCAGATCCAGGAAAATAAGTAATGATAGCAGCAGGGCAGATCCCATAGAACAAAAGAAGGATCCACGAATCCATCCAGATGTGGCGAAATCAGAAAACAAGACAGGTAGCTCTTCTTTGTAATAGAATACCAACTACATGAAGAAGAAATGAGGGAACTTTTTAAAATCACCGTTAGGTAATGAACTTAATCATAATTATCTCAGGAAGAAGCACCAATGGGTACTAACACTAGTGGGTGAAAAGTTCATGAGAAAAAATCAGGGGCTTCAAAGATAACAACCAGGAATAGCTGTGTCACTTCACGGAGAGAAATCTGGAAGAAGTCCATGCCCAAGGCAACAGCACATCCCCAGACAGCGCACCGAGGAGGGTGCATCGCTTTGCTTCGCCATCGCTCGTATCAAAAGTGTATAATCTGAATGTAGTCATAGGAGATACCAGATAGACCCCGATGGAGGGACATTCTGTAAAATAAAGGGTCTGTACCCGCACAGCTGTCAAGGTCAGGGAAGCCAAGGAAAATCAGGGGACTGTTCTAGGTTATGGAGCCTGAGGAGACAGGACAGCTGAACGCAGCGTGGGCTGCAGACTGGGGAGAGTCCACCGTGAAGGGCCTTAGCAGGGCTACTTCTGGACAAGGTCTGGAAATCAAATGGTGCTACTGTGTTAGTGCTAGTCTTCTTATTTTGATCATCATACCATGGTTGCAAATAAGAAAGTGCTTTTGGTTTTAGAAAATGCACACACAATTATTTGGATAAAAAGGAACCAGATCTGCAATCTACTCTCAGGTGGTAAACAGTGGTCTCTATGATGATGGAGAGAATAAAGTGAAAGTGCTGAAATATTAGCGATTGAGGATTTTGGATAAAGGGATCCTTGTATTCTCTTTGCAACTTCTAAGTCTGAAATTATTCCTGAAAGAAAGTCATTTTAAAAACACAAGTATTTCTGTATACACCATCTAACACACACTTGCAAGTAACACCCTGTAGGATTCCAAGTTATCCCCTAAAAGGGAGCTGCCCCCTCTGATGGGGCATGTGTGGGACAGAGGAGTCATAGGAGCACCAGCTCCCTGGGGAGGCTTCCTGCCACGGTGCTCAGTAGAGTATCCCACAGCTTCCACAGGTGCCCATCCCTCCTGCGCTGTGACAGCCACAGGTGCTGCTCCCGGAGTGACCAACTGTGAACTCAGAGAACCGGCCCGGCAAACCTAAACAGGAAGAGCACACAACACAACCCAAGACAGGTAAGTCATCTCCCAGAGCCGCCCTTCCCTCCCTCAGGCCCTGTGGGCATTTTGGGCTGAATGAATCTTTGCTTCGGGTCTGCCCTGTGCAAAGATGGAAGTTTCAAACCATCCCCGTTCTTCCCCACCACATGCCAATAGCAGAACCCTGGCGGAGGGCCATTGCGGTCATGTCACCATTTCAGCAACTTTATAATAAGATCCAAATTCCTTCACCTTTGAAAATGTTTCCACAATTTTCTCCCCAAATGTAGTCCACAAATTCTGTTTTAATGTTCAAACTCAAGTTAGTGAAAACCTGTGGGCATGTTATACCCGGCTTTGTTTTTCATGTTCATTGGGAACTAGTGAACTAAACGCTTCCTCCTTGAATCCTCAGATCAAGTCTAGGAGATACATGTTACACTACAGCCCCATTTTACAGGAGATAGACTGAGGCTCTGGAAGTTGGGAGGCAAAGCTGCATCAGCCACCTGCTCGATTCTGAAATCCAGGCTCACTTCTCAATGTCTGGTCTTACATTTGTCGGATAAATAATTGAATAAAGTTACTTTTAGCACCTCTCACAGAGCAAAGTCTTCCCCTAATGAGTCCGAGTACCACTTAGTAGTCTTCCTAGACTCCTCTTCCGGTAACCCACTTGTCTCCGATTGTGTGCGACTTTCCCAGTACTAACACTGACCTCCCTCAGGCAGGAAGCCTGAGAAAGCCGACCAGTCCACTTCCTACAACTTACCTGGCCCACACTCCCATCAACACAGCCACAGAAGGAGAGGCCAAGATGGCCCAGGGCCACTTTTCAAACCCCTTCAGATAAAGACAGAAAGCTAAGACAGAAAACAAAGACAGAAACATATTTGCAAACAACTGTTGTTAACTGAGCACAGCAACGTTTCTCTGTTCAGGGCTAAACAGTAAGCATGTTCGGCTCCGAGGGCCCTAGGATCTCCATTCCAACAGCTCAGCTCTGCCGAGCAGCACACGGTGGCCATCCACAGTTCCAAATGGGTGTGCATCTCTCCAATGAGCTTCATGTGCCACAAAATATCACTCTTTTGACTTCTCTTCCCCAACCATTTAGGAACCATTCTTAGCTCCCAGGTAGCGCAGAAACAGGCAGCAGGTGGGTTTTGGCCCATAGGCCATAGTTTGCCGAACCCTAGCTCAAGAAGGGAGCATTGTAATCCCAAGAGAACTGGGAGGGATCTTGGAGGTCAGCTCCAGTTAAGGATGTAGAAGCAGGGGTGAATCTGAGAAAGAAGAGAGCAAATGCATCTGTTCCCGTCACACAATGGACTGGCAAAACCAACACGTCACGTGCTCGCAACAGGACAACGAGAAGGCACTTGGATCTTCCTGCCCCGTGGTTGACTCCTCTTAGCAGGGTTGACTTGAACAAGCCGCTCTCTGGTTTCCACATGCATTAATCACTAGGGCTGCTTTCTGAGACCATGAATCACTTTCACCAGCTAAAGGCCCATGTAAGCTCTCCGGATACGCCAGGCTGGAGTCCACAGATAGACCCTCACATCCAGCCCTGGTACACAGGGGACAAGTGCGTGTCAGAGCTCAGAGCACATGAGGCTCTGGGAGACAACTCAGGGCGGCAGTGGCAGAACCGATGTGCCAAACCAGAAAGTCCCGGCCGCTGTGACTAACGTGGGCAGACGCCGGCGAGACTTCTGCTCCCGGGGCTGCTTCCACGAGAAGCGAGCAGCAGTCAGAATCTTCTAAAAGATTTCCTTCTATAGAAGGGAAAAGAGGAAATGTAGCTTTCAAACCTGCTCTGGTTTGAACAACCGAAGCTGCCTCTGAAGGAGAGACGCGTACGACGGAGAATTCCTACCCACAAGTCAACGTCCTTTCTGTCCGGAACTGAAGCAACCAGAAAGTAGAAATCATGGTGTTTTCCTTCCGTGTTGTGATGCTGTGTGAGATATTTCACCACAGAGAAGCACTCTCATGATACCGATGTATCAGTCGTGATCATTCATGCAAAAACGCTGATACGCCTTCTGCTTTGCCAGACCCTTGCAAAGCACTTGACCTGTGTTCTCTGGCCCGTTTCTCAAGGCTCTACTGCACTGAAGCCTCCGGAGCCCATTGACAGACGAGCACCTGTGGCTTAGAGGTCAAGTGATGCACCTGACACACACAGCTCGAGGCTGGCCAGGGTTCAAACAGCAGCTGCCAGCTCAGAGCCCCTCTCCCTAATCGCTTGTCTACCCAGCGTACCCACTGCAGCCAACTCCTGAAATCCATGCTAAACTGTTGGAGATTGGATTTGACTGGGGACCTCACTGGTGTTGAGAACACTTCATTTCCTTAATATGAGAAAATGGTAATGAGTATTTAGGATAACTCTTAATTAACCAGGATACCCCATCAGCTGCCAATACTCAGGAACCAACACTAATTCCACCTCATTTCTCAGTACCTGGAAAGCAGACAGAGATGGTCCCCAGTGCTCCAGCACTGCCCACAGAGAGGAGCACGGGCAAGAAAATGGGTCTAACCCAGTGAGCCACTGAGGAGTCACTGACGTGAAGAGGGGAGGTTAGCCCAGCCCAGGGAAGTGTCATGGGACCTGAAACGGGAGAGGTGATGCCGAGTGATGACTGAGGAGCACACAACCGTTTGCCAAAAAGAGAAGCTGAAGAGGCTGCTCCGGGCAGGGGGCTGCCGATGGCAAGCCTGGGCGCCTGAGAAGTTGTGGCCACCTCCTAAGCCCCCCCTCTCCCGCAGTGTGACAGGAACCCAGAGTGTGGGGGGCCTGTCCCCAGAGACCCGGACGCAGAAGGAGGTAGAGCCATACTGAAAGCCTCTATTCCATTTAATAGAACCTTGGACTTCACCAGAAAACTGTCAGGGGTCACCAGGAAACTCAAAACAAAGAAGGGGCTTGCACTTGGGGTGCGAGATCTCTCTGCTGATGGCACAGAAACACTAGAGGGGAGGAGCCATCCCCAGAGTGGGGGAGACTTCTAAGAAGTAGTAAATCCAAGTGAGAAGCAACCAAGAACTGAAGGAAGCTGGTTGCATCAGTGGGAACAAAGGGAAATGAACGCGTTCCAGAACCGACCTTAACAAAGCTAACAGCTAGGTGGGAAATGTGTACAGCCACAGACAAGACTGATGGGGTTAAAGATGGCCAGCTCCCTGGCTGGCCAGGGGTTCTGAGGGACTCTTCCCAGGAGAAGCACGTGGGCCAGATTCTGCCTTCAGAGGCAAGACTTCTGAGGGTGCTGGAGCTGAACGGTGGCAGAGCGAGCAGGCTGGGCTGCGCCACGCTGAGTTAGTCTCTAGCAAGGTTGGAAGGCAGAGGAAACCAAGGGGCTGGGGAGACCAAGGAGAGAAGGCAGGAGGTGAGGCCGTCCGTCCGGCCTTCAGGAGGGGGAGGAGAGGAACAACCTGTGCCGCTGCTGCTGACGCCTGCAGTCCACCCGGAAGCCAAGTTTCCTCTCTCCCTGGTCTCCTGGGTCTCGCTGCCTCCTCAAAACAAACTCCATTTAGCCTGTTTTAACGTGTTTGTGTCTTTTGCATCCTAAAGTCTTAATTACAAGTCTTTTCATAAACAGTCAAAAAAGGAAAACACCCCAATACAAAAATGAACAAAAGGCACGAGCAAGCAGTTCTCAAAAGAATACAGCTAGCCAATTAACATAAGAAAAAATGCCCACCCTCCCTTAGAACCCAGGAACTAACATTTGGCAAAGATTTGGAAACTCCTAACAACCGGGAAAATGTCCTTCATTGACTGGGGAGGTGCAGTTTAATATGCCTTTCTAAGGAGCGATTTGGAAACACTCAACACCGCCTTTTGATTCCTCAAATCCGCTTCTGAGCGTTTAAGAAAGCAATAAATCACTAAGCCCATTCTCACTTGATGCAATTTGTCAGCCAAACCCCAGCTAAGAAAATACCAAGATTTAAATACTGAACAATGACGTTCATTTCAAGAGTTACTTATGGAAGCTAAAACTCAGAAGCAACATTAACGTGCAGCAATAAGGAATCAGTTAAATTAATCATGGGATGCGCAGATAGGTAAAACTGCTATGCCACCATTAAAATAACATTTTTAAAATGTTAAATAAATTGGTTATTGGTGTTAATTTTAGACAAAGATATATCTTTATAAAATGACCCTTATTTTTGTAAAATAAAATTCAAACATTTTTGTGTATATACATTTTACATGTGTTTTACACATGTTCAAACACACCATAAAAACTATGAACAGTCTTCAAAAGTTCATGGAAATGCACATTGTAAAAAAATATGAATGATTTCAATATATTTTGCACCAAAACAATGTTTAATCCCATTTTCCATGGGCTTTTGGAAGTAATCTGTATATTACTTTATGTATGTAATATACACACATATTGCAAACACATACCATATATTCAAGGTAAATATATATAGTTAAAACTGTATGTGTGTGTGCACGTGCACACCAAATACTAATAGCGATTACCAGTGAATGGTGGAATATTAATCTTGCTTATTCTTTTTTCTAAATACTATTCTACAATAAACATGTAAGACTTTTATAATAAGAAGTTGTTTTTCTACTAAGTTGAAAAAGTACAATCAGGGGGTGCTAGCATCCAATTGAACGAAATAGCAGACATGTGGTCCTGGCCGGTCCCTGCTCCTTCACCCACCTGCTCCCCACGGCACCAGGTTCTGGATTGCACCCCTAAACACCTCTTGTTCTTGCCCCTTCCTCTCCAGCCTACCAGTTTTGCTCCCATGGGAGCCTCATCATCCCTGCACCCTCACAGCTTTCGACCCCCTCCTGCCCACCATCCTCACTTCCCTCTGTGACACCATCACCCACCCTGTAGCAAAAGAGATTGTCCTGCGTAAAACCCACACCATGCCTCCCCTCTCTTTCCCACCCTTCTGAGATCCATGACTGGACTCTGTGCTAAGAAATGAAGTAGATTATTTAGTGTGGTTTGAGAAGCCTGCTGGGATTTGACCCCAAGCATCTCTACAACCTCAACTCACGTGTGGTTAAAGATGCACACTCCAGAGTCCCACTCCCCGGGTTCAAGTCTCGGGTTTGGTGCTCACTCAGCTTCTCTGTGCCTGTTTCTCCATCTGTAGTTGCCTCTTGTCAAGCCTGACCTCTGGTAAGCCCTCAGCAAATGTTTGCTGTTGCTCTTGGTGCCTGAGCCCCTGCACACTGATTATTGCTGATAAAGGAAAGGAAGCAGCTCCGCGTGCCTTCCAGGTGTCTGATGTTGTCATTGACCGGGAAGCAGCAGTGTTGACCAAAGGGCACCACGCCCCAGGAGGGACAGGCTCGAGGAGTCCAGGTTCAGACTCCCAGAGCCATCCAGGTGGACAGAGGTGGGGTCAGCGAGGAGCCGGCTCGGAGACTGTCAAACTAACTGAACGCCATGGTTGTCGAAGACATGGCGTGGGTGGGGTCACCCCAGGGAAGTGCAGGGGCAGCACAAACAGACCCTCGGGGAACAGCAACAGTCCAAGGAACAGGTGAAAGAAAGAAACCCAGGACGAACAAAGAGAAAGTATCTAAGATGGGACAAGGCGCAAGACAAAGGAGCAGCCGAGGGAAAAGGAGTGGCAGGTGGCGTCCCAGTTCTTGGGAATGACCAGTGCGCCACGTGAGTGTGCATCACACTCTCGGGGGTGGACACGGGCACACAAACCAATGGCCAGTGCGCCACGTGAGTGTGCATCACACTCTCGGGGGCGGACACGGGCACAGAAGCCATGGTGTTCGGCAGTGTCGCGGGGTTAGGATTTGGGGTGCATGGTCCTAGCAGAGAGTAAAGGCGCCTTTAGTAAATCGCGCCTTTTCCAGGAGTCTCATCCCAGCAGTCCTACGCCTGCTTCCCGGCCTCTCCCTCCCTGGCGTTCTCGCTTCGCTGCTCAGTTCTGCTTTCTCCTTTCATTTATACGATTATTTATTAATATGTATTTTTTTATTTGAGAGAGAAATAACGCCAACCTGCTGGTCCACTTCCCCAGTGCCTACAGTAGTTGGAGCTGGGCTGGGGCTGGGAGCCAGGAACACAGGCCACGTCTCTCAAGTGAGTGACAGAAACCTAACTACACGAGCCATCACCTGCTGCCTCCCGAGTCTGGGATCAGAAGCCGGAGCCAGGCATGAACTGCAGGGACGCAGGCGTCTGAACGGCTCGGCTACGCACTCGGCTCTGCTTTCCCTCCCTCAGCAGCTCCCCTCCCTTCTGGCACCCCTACAATCCTGCCATGGCCCCTGTGTGTCTTCCTTCTCCACTTTGCTCACTGACACCTGTGTTCAAAGCACTTAGAACGAGGTTGGCACCCAGTGGATGCACAGTCAATATTTGCGGAAAACATTACACTGAGACTATGGCCCACACAGTTGGGACTCTCCGAAGCTGGCTGGGAAGACGCCCCATTAGCCCATTTGGAGAAAGCGGAAGGTCTTCAGTCCCAGTCCCCTTACCCTTATGGATCCTGATGAGAACAAATGCCTGTCTCTCGTTTCCATTAGATGCTGCTGCCGCCGCCTCACCCACATCCCCAGATGCACTTGGATTTGAGCGATGGATGGCCCAAGGCCCTCCCCAGACAGCCCCTGCCTGTGCCGTTGCTGGGATGATGGAGCAAGGCTGAGAGGCGGAATCCATCAGCCCCCTGCCCCCACACGGGGCAAGAGGAGACAGATCCTCCCAGCCTCCCTCCACAGCACCCCATTATCTCTCAAGATCGAAAACAGTTCTCCGAAGATCGTTTTTGAACGGAACACAGAAACTGTTCTTTATCAAGATATAGCAGGGCAGCCATGTGCTTTTTATAAAACTGATTACGGAGACCAGATGAAAGACGTCGATGATGTCAAACTGCATTTCAAATCCCCTCGGTGCTCCAGGATGGGGGAATGTTTTCCATTATATTCGTTAAAAGTTCACCACTACCTGATAAGAATCTTGAGAAAGGGCGTGCGTGTTGCTAAATTAGCTCTAAAAGCGGACAACTTAAAGTAAAATAAAGCTGAGTTAAACGGGAGCTCAGGTTACCTGCACAGACATCCCGAAAGGGGCTTCTACAGGAGAATGTTTGGCTGGGGCCCCTCTGGTCGGCCACAGCGAAACCCTGAGGACGGACAGCCACGCAGTCTCCTGTGGTTACCATGATCTCAACACATTTGTTTTCGTGCCCCGTTTTACATGCTGCGGATGCCTGCCTCTTGTCTTATGAATTGTAAACCAAATCCCCTCCGAGATTTTTAAGCCCTAACCAGTCATCTTCCACCATTACTAGATTTGTCCCTCGTTTATTCAGTCCACATAGACCCACCCAGGGTAAGGCCGACGGAAGGCACAGCACCCTCCTCTGCAACAGGGCCCACTGCAACCCGCACAAACAAAGCAGACAGTTGAGAAAAATCAAGAACATGGTGAAGAAATCATCCAGTGCTGCCCTTGGGTGTAACAACCATTAACGTTTTGGTCAAGAGTCCTTGCAACATTTCCTGCGTATAAATACAGAAGACAAACAGATGGTTCCAAAAGGAAACTTTGCATCCCACGGTGGAGCCTGCTTTTCTCTGAAACACCATGGATTGCTTTTTAAATAATCACCGGCAAGAGAATTTTTTTAATTTTATTTTTTAATGCATTACAGAGCCAGAGGCAGATAGAGCTCCTGTTCGCTGGTTCACTCCCCAGACTCCCACAGTGACTAGGGCCGGGCATGGATTGAAGCCAGGAGTCGAAGTAAATCTAGGTGGTAAGATCCGGATTACTTGAGCCCTCACCGCGGTGAACCCAGGCACTCGGCGCATCTTAACTTCCAGGCGAAACGCCCTCTCCTGATGAGAGTGTTCAGCGGCTGTGCGCCTCGAGTTTCTCCCCGGGGTTTTCACGCATCAGCCAGCTAAGAACTGTGTCTTTTCAAACTATCCCCAGTGCTGAGCCTTCATTAGACTCTGCAGGAGACAAGAAGAAAAGATTTGAGGACCTCACAGACTTTCAGGGAAAATGGGAATAACCCATTTCAGCTCAAAAGAGAGAGAAAGCAAAGGACTGATTCTTGTATAAAGTTGTATCTGATGTCCCAGAGGTAAGACAGTGCTGGATCAACTTTGTTTGGCACAGCTGGGAAGGACTTTGAATTTAGGTGGATGGGGGTTAACATTCAAGCCAGAAAAAATCTAAAAAGAAAGAGCAATTCTAGAGGATAGAATATTTTTTTTCCTTCCTTCTCTCCCTCGTGTTCTTTCCGACAACCTAAACAGTTCCATGCACCTCGAAATCCCAGCACATTTTCCGATCCCGTCTGCCCAGACTGAAATGCCTGACACCGACATCTACACTGTTAAAATCCTCCTATTTCTCTCTCTCTGCCTCATAAATAAATGCTTTAAAAATAAAATAAAAATACGAAGAAAAGGCGCAGACATTTAGGCAGCAATAAGGTTCTGGTTAAGTCGCTTGCATCCCCCATGGGAGTATCTGGGTGGCTTCCCAGCTGTGGCTGCTGATCCCAGCTCCTGCTAGTGCAGACCCCGTGAGGCAGCAGCGATGGCTCAGGTAGTCAGGTGTCTGCCACCCACGTGGGAGCCCTGCATTGCATCTTGACTCCTGCTTTTGACCCCAACCCAACCCTGGTGGTTGAGGGCATTTAGGGGGTGAACTAGTCGATGGGAGTTCACTCGTTTTCACTCTCACTCGCTCGCTCTCTCTCCCCTTTTCTCATCTCTTTCCCATTTTCTCTCTCTATGCCTATCAAATTAATAAATAACGTTTCTAAAGCCCTCCTGTTCTGGCTCCTCTTGCAATGCGATATCTCTGCCCTTTCCCCTGTGACACCCAAAAACCACTCACCATCACTCACATAACTTCTACTCTGAAGAAACAGACAAACCCAGACAGACGCCCATGAGGCGAGTTTGTCAAGGGCTCTACAAATAAAGCATTGATAACACAAACGAGCCCTCAGAGACTGAATACGGGATTGTGAAGAATGGTGAGAGTGGATGCCCTAGCCTAGAGGAACGCTCTCTAGCACAGTTCCCAGTGTTAATGACAAGAAACAATTCTGAAACGTCTCTGTCTACAGCAATTGCTCCTAAAAAATCTCACCCGGCACAACTCTGACTCACTGCCCATCCTTGATAACACTGAAGCAACAGGGCCGAGAGCCCCCCGGGATGCCCCAGCACAGCCCCCCAGTTCCCAGACAGAATTGCTGCTCTGAACAGAGCGCCGTGTCGAATGTGATCAGGGCTGCTCTGAGTCGGGTCCCGGGATCCGAGCATTCAGGGCTGCACAAACCCTTTCTGCTCCATGCCTGTGTGCTGAACGGGCGCTCAGTGTGCTACCATCAGAGGAGCTAGAATGAGAATGAACACTTGGGGGCTCTCTGCTTGATGGGATTTGCTTCTGTCACAAAGGAAGGAAATTCTGACACGTGATGCAGCACAGGTGAGCCTTGAGAACACTGGGCTGCATGAAATACGCCAGCCCCGCAGGACAAATGCTCCTGGGTGCCACCTCATGCAGTCCCCAGATTCACAGAGACAGAAAACATAGCAGTGGTTCCCAGAGACTGGGTGCTGGCACCTGGATGCCAAGTGTTCAGTGGGGATGGAGTTTCACTGAGAGAGGTGGGAAGTTCCGGGTGTAGATGGTGCTCACAGAAGCCAGGCAATGTGGATGGACTTAGTGTCACTTAACTGTACACTGAAAGATGGCTAGAAAGGTAACTTCTGTGTTAGGTGTCTTTTACCGCAGTGGACAAACTTTCTCCATCCAAACAACATTAGCCTGGGGGGAAGAGGCGTAGTGACCACTACTGTCTCCAGAGAACAAAGGCACCAAGCGTGGACCAGCTCGCAGGATCTGCGGGACGCGCCAGGGGAGGTCCCCAAAATGCAGGTTGTGTGGCGGGCTCTCAGAGACCCAGTGACTGACTGCCACCCAGTGCTCCTTAAAAACACTGCACATGTATACAGTTTGGACTTCGCACAAATTCTCCTAAGTGTTCAGTTCCTTTAAGAGCTCCCATGGGTCTGAAAGGTTTTCCTGCTGAACGTGGTGATGTGCTGGTCACCTGCCTTAGAGGGAGTCTGAAAGAATACAGACAGTGTCAGATTGGTTGTTCTTCATGGGATCTTTCTGGAATATACTGTGCATTTATGCTATGCCATCAGAGAGAGAGCATCTATAGGATATAATCCAACTTTGCCTTCAAGACAGAGGCCACAAGTATGCATAGACACAGAAATAGATGGTGCAGGGTACCTGGCAGGCTTTGGACCCTTCGTTGCCCCTAACCCTGCAGGCACACAGGATGAATTTTTTTCAATTTAGCTGAAGGATACTAATATGATAAGTCAAGAAAATGAAATGAAACTATGGACTGAATTTTTGTATTCCCCTAAAATTCTATGTTGAAGATTTAACTCCCATGACTATATTTGAAGAGGGACCATGAGATAATTAAGGTTAAATCAGCTCATAAGAGAGGGTCCCTAATCCCATAGGGTTAGTGCCCGTCTAAGCAGAGATGCTAGAGAAGGTGGTTATCTGTAACCCAAGCAGAGAGCCCTCACCTGGCACCAACCTTATTGGCGCCCGGAGCTTGAATATCCCAACCTCGCTCACTGCCACAAAATCACTTTCTGTTGCTTCAGTTACTTATGTGAGAGCAATTCAAAAGGTATACAGTTTGGAGTGGAAGCAATCAAAGTGTACCTATACACAGGCAGCATGGTTGTCTATACAGCACATCTGAACCCTTATTGTGTGGTGGTTGCTGGAACCTACACAACGTGTTAAAATGCACAGAACTCTCCGTACAAACAAGTACATTTTATTTTAATAAAACTTTTTTATTGAAGTAGAACAAAGACGTCTTTCTACAAAATGAAGGATAGACTCAACTGTTGAAACCATCTCCAGGGGCCAGTGCTGTGGCCAAGTGGGTTAATGCCCTGGCCTGAAGCGCTGGCATCCCATATGGGCACCGGTTCTAGTCCCAGCTGCTCCTCCTATCCAGCTCTCTGCTGTGGCCTGGGAAAGCAGTAGAAGATGGCCCAAGTCCTTGGGCCCCTGCACCCGCGTGGGAGACCCGGAGGAAGCTCCTGGCTCCTGGCTTCAGATAGGCACAGCTCTGGCCATTGTGGCCAGTTGGAGAGTGAACCATCGGATAGAAGACCTCTCTCTCTCTCTTTCTGTCTCTCTCTCTCTCTCTCTCTCCCCCACTCTGTGCCTCTCCTCTCTCTGTATAACTCTGACTTTCAAATAAATAAATCAATCTTAAAAAAAAGAACCCATCTCCAGCATAAATCCCTCTTTGCTCAACAAGTTCTTCCTTTCACTATCATTTCATGCTGTTTGTAATGTTTTCAAAAGCCAAAGATTCCTTACATCAGCACTGGTGGTAATCCACAACTAACGCTGTTCTGAAGCCAGGATATGGCACTGATCCATTCACCTATTTATTTATCTATTTATTTATTTATTTTTGACAGGCAGAGTGGACAGGAAGAGAGACAGAGACAGAGAGAAAGGTCTTCCTTTTGCCGTTAGTTTACCCTCCAATGGCTGCTGCGGCCGGAGCACCGCGCTGATTCGAAGCCAGGAGCCAGGTGCTTATCCTGGTCTCCCTGGGGTACAGGGCCCAAGGACCTGGGCCATCCTCCACTGCACTCCCGGGCCACAGCAGAGAGCTGGCCTGGAAGAGGGGCAACCGGGACAGAATCCAGCGCCCCGACCGGGACTAGAACCCAGTGTGCCGGCGCCACAAGGCGGAGGATTAGCCTATTGAGCCATGGCACCAGCCCATTCACCTATTTAAATCTGCATACTGACCAGTCTTCTAAGTCAACCTTGTCTTTTTTAAAAAAATATTGATTTATATCTATTTAAAAATCAGAGCAACAGAGAAGGCAAGTCAGAGAGAGAGAAAGATCTTCCATCTGCTTGTTCACCCCCCAAATGGCCACAACAGCCAGGAGCCAGCAGTTTCATCCTAGTCTCCCACATGAGTGGCAGGGGCCCTGGAACTTGGGCGTCTTCTGCTGCTTTCCCAGGAGCACTAGCAGGAAGCCGGGCCTGAAGTGGAGCAGCCGGGACTCTAACTGGCACTCAACAGGATGTTGACATTGCAAGTGACGGCTTCACTCAGTGCTCCGTAACACCAACCAAAATGAGTTTGTCCAAATGTAGCTGTTGTTTGCTCATCCCTAGAGCACTGCCACTGTAGACAAGATACCTGCTTGGAACAACTGTGGGTGTAAATGGAACCTCAGATCTTTGATTGTATTCTTCTGGATACTTGACAGTTTTAAAATCCAGCAGGCCGGAGCCACAGCTCACTAGGCTAATCCTCCACCTGCGATGCCAGTACTCCGGGTTCCAGTCCCCGTTGGGGCGCCGGATTCTGTCCCCGTTGCTCCTCTTCCAGTCCAGCTCTCTGCTGTGGCCTGGGAGGGCAGTGGAGGATGGCCCAAGTGCTTGGGCCCTGCACCCCATGGGAGACCAGGAGGAAGCACCTGGCTCCTGGCTTCAGATTGGCACATGCGCCAGCCGTAGTGGCCATTTGGGGGGTGAACCAATGGAAGGAAGACCTTTCTCTCTGTCTCTCTCTCTCCCACTGTCTAACTCTGCCTGTCAAAAAAAAAAAAAAATTCAGCAGCCACATACTTGAGATCTTGCTGTAGGTAGTGACAGTGAAACTCAGGTGCAATCCTCGTGACGTTGTACAACACAAATGATAAATGTGCTTTGCTATGGGACCCCTGCAAGTTAACTCTGCCTTATCTAAAATGCTTGGGGTCAGAAGGGTTTCAGATTTCTTTGTAGAATATTTGCATAAATGAAATGAGAGATCTTAGGACTAGGACCCAGCTCTAAACACAGAATTCCTTTACCAGCACCTGATGCGTACGTAGCCGGAAGGTAATTTCATACAATATTTTCAGGGCCCCTTTGCTTTTTGACTGTGACCCGTCATACGAGGTCAGGTGCAGAATTTTCTACAAGCATTTTGTTGGCACTCAAAAAGTTTTGGATGTTGGAACATTTCAGATTTTCAGTTTAAGAAAGCTCAACCTGTACGATCAAAGATCTATTTTAAGCATCTTCCTTATATCTATAACCGTAAATTCAGCAAGGGTGAGCGCTGTGGCTCCGTGGGTTAAGCTAACCACTTGGAATGCCTACATCCCACAGCAGGGTGCCAGTTCAAGTCACGGCTCCGCTGTTTCTGATCCAGCTTCCTGTTAATGCCTCCCAGGAAAAGAGCAGATGATGGCTCAAGAAACTGGGTCCCTGCTACCATATAGAGGACCCAGATGGAGTTCCTGGCTCCTGGCTTCTTCCAGGGCCAGCCGCAGCTGCTGCAGGCTTTTGGATAGTGAACCAGTGAATGCAAGTCTCTCTCTCTGTGTCTCTCTCCCTTTCAAATAGACAAATGTATCTTTTTTTAAGTCAGTGAACTAACTGATTAATTGATACTCAGAGTACCTGTTCATCATGTGCCTTTAACACACAGTGAGAATCCCGTAAGGACCTAAACTGCTAAACTCCTGCTGAAACTTCCATTACAGCCTCGTGCGTCTTTCTTTTCCTTTAAAACTTCTAGGCAGACGGAACCCAGGAGGCCATTTCTTCCAATTTCACTGTCTGCCGGCAGCCCTCTACAGGAACAGTCTACACTAGCGTGAGTTGTATATTCAAGGGCAATTAAGTTGCTAATAGTCAGCTATTTGCAAAGTCGCCCGCTGCAAGAGGATGATATATTGTGGAGCAACCAACGCCAGAACTGTCACTGGAAAAAACTGTGCTTTTGCCTAACTCTGGCTAATAAAGGAATCCCGCGCATCTGAAATGGAGAGCAGAGGTCCAGCATGAAGGGCTGTATGCTGAGCTCACACACAGGGAGCCGTCGCAGTGGGTGCTGGTTTACAGTGCACACGGGACAAGAGCAGAGACCAACACATTTTTCCCATTCAGTGGTACCAAACACTCTGTCTCGTTCCCTACAAATTTCTTCCGAAACACTTAAGCAAGATAAGATGTTCTTCCTGCCCCAGATAGAAATGTTGTAGCTCATTAAGCCCTTTCTTCCAGAATACTAATTCTGTGCTTGACTGGTGCTTTATTACAGATAAGAGAATAATTCAAAATTAAAAGACGTGAAATGAAGCTCTTCTAAGCTATCACTTAGGCCATTTGAGGGGAAAAATACTCTTATCAGACAGGATTTTTTAATAATAAAATGGACACAAACACTTGTTCGAGTTCTGACAGCCCGATTTCGCCTCCTGAACAGCACTCAGCCTGTGACGTGACAGCTTTCAGGTTCCTGGAGCTGCCAGAGCTCCCTCCCTCGGATCCAGGCTGACCTCCTGCAGCCGGCCTGGCTCTCCCAGAGTCTTAGGACCTCCCCCTGCTGGCCTGCGAGGACATTGCCCGAGGGCACCGACCCGGCCGGTGGGCTCCCAGCGGCTGGGTACCCCCTTGTCAGTGCTTTTAGGTGGGGCTTTTCACCCTTCTGGTTCTGGCAATTGGTACTTAAGACAAATTTGATGTGCACGTGTGTCCTTAGATACTTACAAGAAACCTGCGGGCAGGTAGCTAAATGGCCCTACTGAGAAGCAAAAGTCATCCAAGCCGGCTCAAGCCAGAGAAGGCGTTTTCTCCTTCACCGTGACCAGGACTGTGCCTAAACCTGCAACACAGAATTCTGTGTGTACTGTCGACACTGTACAGGGGCACATCTAAAAGTTCATGGGAAACAGAATTAAAACACAAGTTTATTTTGGTGCGAAAGAATTTTTTGAAATCCTTGTAGAGGTCTTTCATAATATGCACTTCTCTTAACTTGGGGATGACCCCCTTGTAGAAGCAAAGGAAGTCCACCTTCCGAGACACAGGCGTTTTTAACCAGCAGTTCAGACATGGAACAAAGGGTTTTTCCCTACAAAGACACTTCCAGAATCTTCCCACACCTACAGCAACCGCTCCAGCCCAGAGAGCAGCTGAACAGCACGGATGGGAGCCAGGTGCTGTCTCCCCAAAAGCCAATGTCGGCTACAAGGGCAGATCACAAGGGGCCATCCCTTGGCCTGCAGCGGAAATGTGCGCTGGTGAGCAGATTTCTTTTGTCCTCCAATATTATGCAAATAGGCAAATCAAATTAAGTACCTGAGATTTTTTTTAATTAAGGGTTTTGATTAGACACAGATCTGTTGTAGGCAGAAGAAGGAATTTTCTTCCAAAACCCCAGACGCCCTGGCTTTTCTGCAGGTCTTCAATCAGGGCAGCTCTCCCAGAATGGCAGGGAGCTCATCTTTTGATTTCCAGGTGGGTGGGCACCTGGGACACAGGCTAAGAATTGAGCCTGAGAACAACAGAAGGAGAGAAAAGCGCTACAACTTCTTTAAAAATCACACGCAGCTGCTCAGCTCCTCTGCCTACTTTTGTAAGAGAAACACAAAGGGAAGTAACAAGCCGAGTCCCTGTTTATCCAAAAGAAGCTTCCAAGTCTCACATACCAGAACTGAAACCTGCGAGCTCCCGTAGATCCCAACCACAGCCAGAGAGCAAGACTTGAGGACTGTTCAGGCTGGAGGGTGCACCTGTTCCTCGGGAGGCACTACTGCCTTCCACCCCATTCCCACAAGTTCAGTCCCCGCAGGAGGAGGCAGACACAAGCTAGAGGCCAAGGGAGAAGTGCAAGGGCATAGTAGGACCTTCTGCACAGAAGCCGAAATAATTACTTTCTGATAACAAGATCCAGCTTTCATCCTGCACGCCCCTCACCTGCATCATCTCATTTGATTTTCACAAAGCTCTGTGCAGAAGGTAAGGCAATCTTGAACTGACTTCTCCCATGCAGACAGAGAACGAGACCCAGGGGTAAGTATCTTAAGAAAGATCACTACGAAGCTTAGGTTCAGGCCAATGTTTAGAGAACTGCCCTGTAGATGGTAAGTACGCCATAAATATTTGCAAGTGCACAGATGAATGATTGCAATAAGACTGAGAATGAGCCTGGAAACTCATTCTCCAAGACAATGGCCATTATCCCGGTGAGAGTGAGAGGCAAGCCAACGATAATGTCCCAGTGCGGTGACATAGGAGAAAGAGAACAGAAGACCTGGATCCAGCCATGGGTTTGCCAAGCCAGTCACACAATGCTGCACCAGTCGGTGCTGCCCAATCCTTCCGGCAGGAATTGAGCCTCACTTTGGGTGGTCCTAGCCATGGCACAGGTCCTAGATTTCGGCCAAGTCCTGTGGAACCATTCTAAGGTGTCCAGGTGGAGGTGAGTGAGCAAATGTCACTAAAAATAGCATCTCCAGTAAATGCTGCATCACAACTGCGTGGACCGCCCAGACTGAAGTCGCCATTTGGAAGAAGGCTCAGCAGATCAGGGGCGAGGGAGCAGCCACCCCCTCCACCTCCTATACCAGCACAGCAGGGGGCTGGATAGCCAGTGTCATTCAAGAGACATTAACTGACTTCACCTCATCCTTTACCAGACTGAAAAACAGGTTCAAGTGTAGAAGAAGTAGAAGTGGATGATAGATACGCCAAAAGATGTTCAATAATAATCGTTTGAAGATATATTTTCTTTTTACAGGCAGAGTGGACAGTGAGAGAGAGAGAGAGAGAGAGAAAGGTCTTCCTTTTGCTGTTGCTTCACCCTCCAATGGCCGCCACGGTCAGCGCGCTGCAGCCAGCGCATTGTGCTGATCTGATGGCAGGAGCCAGGTGCTTCTCCTGGTCTCCCATGGGGTGCAGGGCCCAAGCACTTGGGCCATCCTCCACTGCACTCCCTGGCCACAGCAGAGGGCTGCCCTGGAAGAGAGGCAACCGGGACAGAATCCGGCACCCTGACCAGGACTAGAACCCGGTGTGCCGGCGCCGCAAGGCAGAGGATTAGCCTAGTGAGCCGCGGCGCCGGCCTTTGAAGATCTATTAAAATAAAGAGATCTCTTTCCACCTACCAAATTGTCAAAGACCAGAAGATAGATAAAGCCCAGTATTGATAAAGGTGTAGGAAAAAGCGGAAGCCGCTATCTGCCTGTAATACAGCAGAGCACAACCTTTTGAGGTGGTTATTTGGCAACACGAGTCATTACAATGTCCGTGCCTTGGACAAACAATTGGAAACACACAGAAGGGAAGAGTGGAACGGAGACATTCACGGTAGTATTGTTTATGGAAGTAAAGGGTGGAAACAAGATAAATAAATATGAGTAAACAGGGTAAGATAAAAAGTAAAGATAAATAAATATGGTGCAATATTATGACATCACTAAGGATGAAGAGGCATAGTTCTACTTATTTGCCTGGAGAGACATCTGGAATATTTATTAAATAAGAAAAAAGCTGTTGAACAGCATGAGGGAGTCATCTTGGTGGCCATCTAGACAATCTGTAAATCACACCACACACTGTTACCTGTACCATCTCTGGTGATGAGATGACCGGTGACTTTCGCTTCTATATATTTTCAGTTTCATCAATAATTTCAATAATCTTGTACTAATTTCATACTTGTCAAATAATCAGACAAATGAAGCTACTGTAACTTTGTAAAAAATAAAATATGAGGGTAGCCACCAGCTATCTAAAAAAGGAAGTGTGCCTCTAAATTACCAGAAATGTTTTTTAAGAATTAACAAAGGAAGGTTTATCACTATGGCAAACATGAAAACAGGAAAAGAAAATATTGAATAAAATACAAGGGGTCTTCGAGAAGTTTATGGAAAATGTGTGCGGGGAAAAAGCCACGTGGATTTCAAATCTTTTACACTAAAATAAACTTATCTTTTAATCTGACTTTCCCAGGAACATTATGAAATACCATGTGTGTATATATATTTTAAATAATATTTCCTTCCTTTTTATTCATTTTTTGTTAAAGATTTATTGATTTATTTGAAAAGCAGAGTAACACAAAGAGAGGGACACAGAGAGAGAGATCTTCCAGCTTCCAGCTTCACTCCCCAGATGGCCTCAGTGACAATGGCTGGGCCAAAGCCAGGAGTGCAGAAGTCCACCCAGGTCTCCCATGCGGTTTGTAGGGGACTGAGTACTTGGGCCGTCATCCTCTGCTTTCCCAGGTGCATTAGAAGGGAGCTGGATTGGAAGGAGAGCAGCCGGGATTCGATACTGGACCCTTGTATACTTTAAAATAAACAAGCAGCACACAATATTAGGAGATGACAATGTAAGCTGTCCGTGAAGGGCAGGTGTGAAACAGTGGGTAGGAGCAGCACCAGACCACCCACCGCAGCCCTGGCTTGCCGGGTGTCGGAGCACGTTGTCAGGCGACAGGAACCAGGACCGCGTGCGTTTGTGCAGGGAGAGACAGAGCACAGAGAACACAGACACAGATCCAAGAGCTTGTGGGAATTCAGAAAAGGAAAAGAAAAAATTAATTTAGATCCCTAGCTATTACTCTACACCCAAATAAATTCCACAGGAGTTAAATATATAAGAAATAAATCCTTAAGTTATTAAAAGAAAACATGGGTAAATATTTTCATAATCTTGGAATAGAGAAGGTCTTTTTAATCATACTGCCGAGACAGAACCAAAAAGGGAAAGGTGGAGAGATTTTTCTATAAAATATTAAGAAATCATAAAAATATTTCATATAAAATAGCATGCTTTTCAAAATGGAAAAGAGTAAACTATTACATGCCTGACAAATGACGGTTTTATCTTCAAAATATAAAAAGCACATATAAATCGATAAGAATTGGTGTGAGTAAAAAATGAACCAAGAAAAATACAAACATACGAAAAGACAAGACTGAAGAAATGCAAATGTGCGTGGCGTGTTAGCGACTTTCCCCAGCGAGCAGGTAACAGGAAACAGCTGACTTCAGGGGACGCACGGGTTCCCTCCAGCTTTGTCTCTCGTTGACTTGCACCAGTGACAAGCCCGTTATCTCCTGCGAGTGCCGTTTCCTCTGCACATGGAATCAAGACAGAGGCGACTCCCGAAGCTCCTGCGGGAACGTCCCCTGTTCCCAAAGCTGCGGGAACAGGGGGCCAACGACTTAGCACGAGCACATCGGCTTATCACCTGATAGTTCTGCGAGTCAGGGCAGAAGTCCAGAGCTCAACTCAGGGTGTCAGCAGGGGGACCTTGTCCCTGCTGGAGGCTCTGGGAGAGCCTCTGCTTCCTCACCCTGCCGGGTCCTGGGGACGTCACGGCCCAGGCCTCGCCTGCACCCCCTCAGGCTCCTGGCTCTCCTCTCCCACCCTTTGAGGACCCGTGTGGTGAGGTTGGGCCCACCCAGGTGATCCAGGCAGACTTCCTTCCTCGAACCCTCTGTATGACCCCTCATGCATCGTCCCCTTTCCTACAAGGCAGCTCCTGCGCAGTTCGGGCGCAGGAAGGGGGCGTCTTTGGGAGGCATCATTCCGCTATCGCAGTGTCCCAGCCGGGTCAGTGCACACAGAGCACCAGCCCAGAGCTGAGCTACAACACACACTCAGACAGTGCTCGATATCATTAGCACTAATATTACTGTTAATGATCAAGGAAATGTAGAATATCTGGGGCTGGCAACGAAGTGGAAGGAAGCAAGCAGAAGCTAACGGAGGGGTGGGAAGGGGTTTGCTCCCCATCAGAGCGCTGGGGTTCGCTGCCAGGCTGGGGCTCCAGCTCCGGCTCCTGACTCCAGCTTTCTACAAATTCACACCCTGGGGGGAGCAGTGACGGCTCAGGTTGTCAAATCCCTCCCTCGTGGGAGACTGTGGGCCCCCAGCTCCTGGCTGTGGCCTAGTCCCACAGGCATTTGAAGAGTGAGCTTCCAAATGGGAGCTCTCTCTCAAAAAACAATAGTTGAAGTTTTTTAAAAAAATTAAAACGTGTCTGGTGGAGGATGCACTAGCGGGTAATCAGCACAGAACAGTGTAGACACAGCTCCAGAGCTTGCTGTTCAAGCGCCAGCTGAGCCTGCAGGAGCTGCGCGTGGGCCCAGCGTGGCACCACGGACATTCTTCGCAGGCCTGGGCATAACCATGAGAACCCATTAATACCTCCTAGGAGAGCCCCGCCATTTTGGCCATTTGGGGAGTGAACCAGTAGATGGAAGTTTGTGTGCGTGCGTCCCTCTATCTGTAACTCTGTCTTTCAAGTAAATCAATAGATTTTTTTAAAACAGAAAGAAAGAAAAGGAAAGAAGTCTAGACACATTCCGAAGATTATTCCTCCAGGAGTCTGACCGCAGCAGACCTGCAGCTTCTCGACAGCTGTGGGCAGGCCAGGCACCCCAGCTCTTTGCCACCCCACCCCTGTTGTCACTCCTCCCTAGGACACCGCACATACATGCACACAGCTGCTCCCTTCTCCCCTAGCTAGACCCCACTCTATGCACCAGCTGTCAGTTTAAATATCACCTCCTGGCCTAACCCTCTAATCACAAATCACCTTGCCTCTCCTCTGTATTTCCAAGCCAGAGACCAGCAAAGGTGGTGGGAGATTAACTCCGTGGGGGAAGTGGTGCAGAGGAGACAGCGAGCCAGTTTTCTTCTCCTGGGTCAAAGGGCTGGGGCATCTGTGCATCAGCTCCGGAAGCGCTGGGGTGACAGGGGTGCAGTGCCCATTCCTAGGCACTCGATCTGCCGCACCTGCTGCAGCTGGCGGTACCTCCCGCAGGTGCAGCTGGAGGCACAGAGGCCACAGCGGGGCAGGTGCTGGCGCTGGAGGTGGGGCAGCCTGCACACTCCAAGGGATGAGGGTAAGACACACGTGTGAGGTGACGTGGGCATGTGTGTGTGTTTGACGTCGGGCTGCCTTGCCACGCTGTGAATTCCATGAGGCCGGAATCCTGGCCCAACCGTCTTACAGCTGCACCCCTAGTGCCTAACATGGCTTCTGATGGCAAGTGAGACAGCCCGCTAGTGTCTGCTCAGCGAGAGGACGTGGAGCGGATGAATGCGTGGATGCCCCTGCTGAGCTCTCATACCCGTCAGGCAAGGTGCCAGAATTTCAGAAAAGGCTTCCACTCCACCTGACTTTCATTTGAGTTACTGTTTTGGATTCTTCAACTTAAATGATTACCTAAGACCTCTCGGTTCTTCCCTTCTCACTAAGGGAATAGTTTGGTCCAGATGATACACCAGTTCCAGTTCTAGAATCTGAGACGAATGAGCTGTTCAAGTAAGATGTTTGCTAATGAAGACTATGGGATAGTCCTACACTGCAGGGGCTGGAGACCTGTGGTTTGCAAGCTAAACATCAGCCCATCAACACGAACTAAAGTGGATGTTACACTTTTAAATGATTGAAAAGAATAAGATTCCATCACACATAAAACGTTTATTATATTCAAACTTCAGTGTTCATAAATAAAACGTGATGATGGGGCCAGCGCTGTGGCACCGCAGGTTAAAGCCCTAGCCTGAGACACCAGCATCTTATATGGGTGCCGGTTCTAATCCCGGCTGCTCTACTTCCAATCCAGCTCCCTGCTGTGGCCTGGGAGAGCAGGATAAGATGGCCCTTGCACCTTGGCCCCTGCACCCACGTGGGAGACCCGGAAGACGCTCCTGGCTCCTGGCTTTGGATCAGCACAGCTCTGGCCATTGAGGCCATCTGGGAAATAAACCAATGGATGGAAGACCTCTCTCTCTCTCTCTCTATCTCTACCTCTCTCTGTACCTCTGTCTTTCAAATAAATAAATTAAAATAATAATAATAAATAAAATAATAAAAGACAGAAAGAAAGCGTGATGAACACAGCGATTCCTGTTTGTTCGTGAATTGTGTGTGGCCACTTTTGAACCAGAAAGGCAGGGCTGAGTAGCTACGAAGCAGACAAAGCCCTGCAAATCCTGGAATGTTTGCTCCCTGGGCCCCCTGCAGAAGAGGGCCAGGCAGGCCGCACCTGCCAGGGCAGACAATGTAACTTCATGGGACTGGATCCATGCCAGCCGGAGATGCCACCTCCCGTCCACCCTGACGGGGTCCCAGCCAGACCCCGGGCAAAAATCCTTTTCCAAGCAGGCGCAGTGGTCGCCTCTCTGCCATGGCCGTGAGAGAGAGGACGCTACATAGTCCCTTCCTTCTCCGCCTCCCCCCCGCCTCACCCCTGCATCTCCACGTACTTCGCCCTGCCTGCTGACCAACTCATTTCCCCAGACTCTCCTGGTCCAGTGCCTTCCTTTCCACCCACTAAACTCGACACCAAAATCCACACCAAACACATGTGACCACACATGGAGCTCTTGTGAGCTCCGTTTCCCATGAACATTGCTTAATCTAATAATTTTCCCTGTTTTAATACCATCAATTTCCCTCCTGATCAGTGTTACCCATCAGGAAGTATCTTCAGGTAATTAACGTTTTTACATTTTTAATTATGAAATCTTTCCTGAGCTGGCGGGGTGTCGGAGATCAGAAGCAACCAGCAACAATGCCGCGGAGATCTGAGGGTTCCCCAAACCTGGGAGAGCAGTGCAGGTGTGACGCCAGGCCACCGGCCGTGTCTACACCTCATCTAAACTGGAACTGAAGGTCAGCTCTCCAAATCGGGACCTGGCGGGGTTGTGTTTGGCACCAACTTTGCTCTAAGTATTCGATTCTGCAAACAAGACTTTCCTACCGAGGTGGCAGCACTGGAGTGCTTGGAGGGCTGAGCGGACCAGTCAGAGCCGGCTCGAGGCGGACTGGAAGATAACACAGAGGCTCTTCCCGTGGCCGCTCACCTTCAGACACCCACGGCGCCTGCAGAGTCACACTGCGGATCCTTCCTCCCTCAGCTCCACTCTTTCTTTCCCTCACAGCTTGTTTAAAAATTCTTTTCAGGGGCCGGGGTTGTGCTGTAGCAGATAAAGCTGTGCCTGCAACACTGGCAACACATGTGGGCACAGGTTTGAGTCCTGGCTGCTCCACTTCCGATCCAGCTCCCTGCTAATGAACCTGGAAAAGCAGCAGGAGATGGACCAAGTGCTTAGGCCCCTGCACCCACGTGGGAGACTGGGAAGAAGCTCCTGGCTCCTGGCTTTGGACCAGCCCAGCTCCAGCCGACGAAGCTATGTGGGGAGTGAACCAGTAGATGCAAGCTCGCTCTCCTCTCTCTCTCTCTCTCTCTCTCGCTCTCTCGCTCTCTCGCTCTCTTTCTGTAACTGATTTTCAAATAAATAAATAAATAAATAAATAAATCTTTTTTTAAATAAAATTTGTGCAACTTGGAGGTGCTCTCGCTTCTTCTGTGGACGAAGCAGATTGTCACAGAAACTTTGCCAAAGTTTGGGGATCAGGACCCAGACAGCAAGTGGGGCAGGAAGGAAGGCCTGCTGACGATCCTGCTTTGTGGACATAGTTTGTGGTTTCCAAGAAAAGCCTCCTGGGTTTGGCCTCATCCCTTGTCCACGTCGGCCCGGCCTGCCCAGGTGTTCTGAGCCTGCCCTGGCATTCTGCGGCTGTCCCAAGGCTGTTTCTGGAGTCAAGTTTCTGTGAAATAGGGTCTTTTCCCCCCTCGTTTCCAAGGAATTCAGATTAAGCTCCTGGTGATGTTGGGGCTACATCAGGCTGACAGTTTGCCACACTTCATCTGGTGAGGAAAAGAAAAATGCTACTTGGCTTTTGCCTGACCTTTGTAATCCTAATCCCATCTATCCAAGAGCCACCACCAGCCACCCAATGCGTCCAATCAGCCACTGGCCATGCGCCGGGCCATGGGGTCTGGTATTCAAGCCACAGCTCAGAAGAGCACTTGGTTCAGGACCTCTACCAAACACTGGCAGAGTCTGAAGCACCCGGCACTCCCTCACACACACACCCAATGAATACAAGGGCTGTCAGGGCGCCATCGCAAAGGCACTTGAAAGTGACTGCTAGCTCTCGTTTTTCTTTTTCTTTTTTTTTTTCTTTTTGCCAGGCAGAGTGGACAGTGAGAGAGAGAGAGAGAGAGAAAGGTCTTCCTTTGTCGTTGGTTCACCCTCCAATGGCCTCCGTGGCCGACGCAATGCAGCCGGCATACTGCGCTGATCCGATGGCAGGGGCCAGGTGCTTCTCCTGGTCTCCCATGGCGTGCAGGGCCCAAGCACCTGGGCCATCCTCCACTGCACTCCTGGGCCACAGCAGAGAGCTGGCCTGAAAGAGGGGCAACCGGGACAGAATCCGGCGCCCCGACCGGGACTAGAACCCGGTGTGCCGGCGCCACAAGGTGGAGGATTAGCCTGTTGAGCCACGGCGCCGGCCCTAGCTCTCGTTTTTATTGTCTATACTTCAGTTCCTTGGTTTGGGAATCAGGAGAGGCAGTGGCCAAAAAACTTCAGAATCCCCAGAAAAGCCTGAGACTTGCCTAGGATGGCGGAGCCGGCTGGTGTCCTCCCGGCAGGAGTGGCAACATCCTTGCATGTAACACGTCCCCTCGTGTCTCCAGGAACGCGCTTTCTTACAATCTGAAAATCACTCACACCAAGTCAGGTGACCACATTGCACCTCCCAAAAATGTGCTTCTGAGCTCCTCTTGTTGGACGTGAGAAAAAAACCATAGTGTGCTGCCTCCTTCTGAACACAGGCCGCACACTTGTCCAGAACCTGACCGCAGTTTGCGGCTAACAGACAAATGTGTCACGCAAGAAGCACCCAGGTACCGCAGGTCCCTGTCACTGTTCCACCTGCCGTTATCAGGAAACAATGCAGTTCAGGAGTCCCCGTTGGGTCTCGGCTGGTTGCCGGCCCAGGGTCTGAGCAGCCAGCCTGCTCCTCCTTTTCACCAGGGGAACCCCTTTTCCTTAAAGGTCACCCCAGACGATGGCTGCACTTTCACTAAGACAGCGGAATGGCAAATGCACACGGGGATGGCTTTGCCTCAGCTGGGAGGGCGCAGTGCCCAGGGACGGGTTCAAAGAGCAGTAAGAAAAAGTGCAAAACCACCACCACCTTGACTCTGCTTCTTACAGCGTCTTCTCAACAAGGACCAAATTTCAAGCAGAGAAAAATGCATGCAGTTAAAGTAAACAAAGCTGTTTGAACAATACCTTCCTTCCTAAGAAGTAGCGTTTAATCCGGTGTTTTAAAAGATGATACTTGCAAATATGGCTAAGCCATGTATTCAATTCTACTCAACTACTGGTGTGAAATTTTAATCAAAAAACTAGAGAGCTCATTCAAAAAAGAAATTAGTGAAAAAACTTTGGTCGTCTCTCATCAGTGAAAACTGATTTAGTTATGCAAATTACTGCTATGAATATTAAACCACTGATGAAAGGTTTTTAATGAAGGGATCTTTTGTTTTGGAAATGCAAGGGTATATGCTTTAATTTCTTGCTAATTTACTGTTCTTTGATAATGTTCACATTTTCCCCAAAGTGGCTCTGCTGATGGGTTTAATACTGTGAATAGAACTACAGACCAACAATACTGGTTTTGACAAGCTTTCCCCTGTGTAACTATACATCGTGATTTGCGGCCCCTTATGCACAATTCTATTAGGGTGAATTTTGTCTACAGGGCTTTCCCTGAAATGAATTCTCATTTTAATGTTAGCCTCCTGCAGTTTTTAATTTTTAATCTGTAATATGAAATTGCAAATTTTACAAACATCATTTGAAAAAGCCACTAGGACAGAACCGAATGCCAAAGTTTACATATTGCCTAATTAGACTGTTATGAGAGGCAGCTTATCAATGTCACGCCAAAGATCATCAAAAAATCCAATTACTAATTTGAAAAACACATATATTTATAGGTTCATTTTGTTTAATTTGCATCCGGTTAGCTCAATAAGTGTTTTAAAATTGTATTAAGGCTAATAATTTGGGTCTGGCTGCTAATGTACCTGCACCGCCAAGGTGTCACCCCTGCCCTGCTGGGGCAAGGCCACGGTGGGAGAGACCTCCTGCCACGGGAGCCCGGCCTCTGTAGCCTAGGGAGAAGGCTTTTCAAATGGGACGACCTCCCCCGTGCCTTGCCAAGGAGGCGGTGTTCTGCAGATAATTAAAAGTAAGCGGGAAGGAGAAGGAGCAGCCTTGGGGGGCACAGGAGGGTCCCCTGGGGAAGGTGGGAGGAGACCTCTAGTCGGAGGGGCTGGCCCAGTAATTCTAGAAGAACAAAAGCAAACTTTGCCTTCAAGGAAAACATCAACCTGCACAAAGCAGAGAGAGGGTGACAGGAGCCCCAGGCCCCCCAGCAGCAGCAGGGAGCCCCCAATTCAGGGCTGGGCCTGCTTCCTGGGGTCCTGCCCACGCTCCCGCCTCCCTCCCGCAGGATCTGAGCGCCTCGTCCCAACTGCGGAAATCCAGTCTTTGGAAATATTTTAAATATTATCAGGCCTAAAAACGTAAGAAGAGAAGTCCTTAGTGTCGCTAGCCTGCCAATGAGAGTGCAACTTCCCATGTGTCCCGTGGATATCCTGGGTGATTTTGTACAGCTTGGATCAAGATGCAATTGCGCTTTACTGGGATCCACTATGTGTATGTCCCTTGCAACTTCCCACCCCCACCTCTCCTGCCCCTCCTCACTCTGTCTTGAGCTCTGTCTCTCCCTGCCTCTTCATCTTCCACCCCCTCATCTCTTAAGCAGCCCACTTGTTCTTCAGAATTTCCCTCTGCTGGATTTTGCTGACTATGCCCTGACGGGACACTAAATACCTCTCCTCTCTCTCTCTCTCACTCTCTCTCTCTCTCTCTCTCTCTCTCTCGCTCTCTCTCGCTCTCTCTCGCTCTCTTTCTCCCTCGTGCTTCCTGGGCGTTGAATCTAGAGCATTCATCAGATTCAGGCTTGACTCTGGGGGCACGATTACATCACAGGTGGAGTGTTTCTTTCCACCAGGGGGTACTTAAGAGTAGGAACTTTTCTATTTCTTGTTTCCAAATGAATATTCAAACACTAAATATAATTCAAAAGAGACAAAAATGTAATACCATACATCCTTCTAGCTACTTTACTGTCTATATTTTGCATTTTTAAATTTATTTATTTCTCATAAAATACAATTATACCGCTCATTCTTATCTCTGAAATTGCGTTTTTCTCCTGCCTGACGGAAGGCTGTATGAGCTGTTTGTAAAGTCAATGGACTCTCCGTGAGCCGTTATGAGTGTCTTCCTAGTTCTTCATTTTATTGGGGCAGTTCCTCAGAACAGTCGGGAGCTGGGCAGACTTCTGTGCCAGACTGAACACTGTGCGCATTTTGAAAAATAAATCTGGAGAGCTGGCACTATGCTGCAGCAGGTGAAGCCACTGCCTGCGGCGCCGCCATCCCACATGGGCGCTGGTTCGAGTCCCGGCTGCTCCACTTCCCATCCAGCTCTCTGCTATGGCCTGGAAAAGCAGGAGAAGATGGTCCAAGTTCTTGGGCCCCTGCACCCGTGTGGGAGACTTGGAGGAAGATCCTGGCTCCTGGCTTTGGATCGGCGCAGCTCTGGCCGTTGTAGCCAATTGGAGAGTGAACCAACAGATGGAAGATCTCTCTCTCTCTCTCTCTCTCTCTCTCTGCCTCTTCTTCTTCTCTCTCTATGTAACACTGACTTTCAAATAAATAAATAAATCTTTTAAAAAATAAAATAATAATAATTCTGTAATTTGCCTATTCCTCATCCCAGCTTTTAAGTTCATAAAAATAATCATTCCTTTTGGGTGGAAGTGACGTTTTCTTACAAGTTGTAGGGAACAGTGGTCTAAGATGAGCATTTTCTGCTTACCTGAGGTCCTAACGCTGCAACCAGAGCTCCCTGGAGCCTCCAGCCATGGGTGACGACGAAGCCCCTCCCTGAGAATCCACACAGCCCGGGCGGCACCAGGAGCTGCCCGTCAGCTCTCATTCTGCCCTTTCCTGCTGGATTCTCTGGCGCCACGGTTCCCTCCCTAAGGCACGTCCTCCACACTCCGTCTCAGAGCCCAGGCGTTGGAGGGTCATCAAGAGCCCTACAGGGGTAGACTCCCAGCAGAGATCAGAGCGGGTCTGGGACCGAGAAGCCAAAGGGCCAGCCCATTGTGGGGTCTTTGCAATCAGCCATCTCAGGGTCAGTTTCAGGTAGACGCTCAGACACCACCTGTGCTGGACACGTTGCTATGAAACCATTCGGTCCCCTACCACTAACAGTCCAGCAAAGTTTCCATTACCCCCACCAGGGACGCAGCCTCTCTTCTCCCACAGGGATGGAGAGCCAGGGCCTCGCTCAGAGGACTTACACCAGACAGACGGCTGCCTTTAAAAGACCCTGTCGTCCTCAGACAACTAGTGTGAAACTTGCTCCTCTGTGTGCCCCACAGGTTCCCCCCCGCCCATCCCGCTCTGCCTGAAACACCCTAATGGAGGTCCTCCAGCAGGCTGGGGTGAGGCTCGGGAGTCCAGGCACAGCTCTCGTGCAGTCCTCAGAGTGTTCCCTGCGTCCTAGCATGGTGATTTGGGGACTAAAAGTGAGTAGTAGGGGCTGGCGCTAGGGCACAGTGGGTTAAGCTGCTGTCTGCAGTGCCAGCATCCCAGGCAGCCCATTCAGGTGCCCATTTGAGTCCCGGCTGCTCCACTTCCAGTCCAGCTCCCTGTGAATGCACCTGGTAAAGCAGTGGAAAATGGTCTAAGAGCTTGGGCCCATTTGGGAAACTCGGATGAAGCTCCTGGCTTCCGGCTGGCCCAGCCCTGACTGTTGCAGTCATTTGGGGGTGAACCAGTGGATGGAAGATTCTCTCTCTCTCTATCTGTAATTCTGACTTTCAAATAAATAAATCTTTATTTTAAAAACAGTTAATGAAAGCCTTTTTTGAAAGAAGGTGAGTAGTAAACACCCACTGAAATGCCTGCCCTGCGAGAGCTGACGCCCTCACTAACATTAGTAAGGCACTGCTCAGTTGCTGCACAGCATTTCAATTTTCTGGCCAGGTAAGTGGACTTATTCACGTCTACATCCTTGTGCTATTTTCTACAGAATGAAGATGTATTTGGAGATTTTTAATGAATTGTAACTAAAGCCCTATAAACTCATAGAACATCACCATTCGGTCATCATGAGGAACTTGTTCCTTTTTTTCAGTAAAATCCCTTATTTAAAAAAAAAAAAAGGTGTTTTGGAAAGGCAGAGACACTGTGAGAGAAGTCCCATCCAGTGATTTGCTCCCCGAATACCTGAACACCTGGGGCTGGAGCAGACCAAAGCCAGCAGCCAGGTCTCCCACACGCATGGCAGGGACCCAAGTGCTTTAGAAGTCATCTTCCTGCCTCCCAGGTGGGCACTGGAGGAAGCTGGAATCGAGAGTGGAGCTGGGACCCAAACCTGGGCGATTCGGTGCGAGACAGGAGCTCCAAGATGGTATCGTAATGACTGCACCAAATGCCCACCTTGAGTCCGGGGCCTCCACAGTGGAAGGTGAGTGGTGTGGCTGGAGCGCCTGTCCTCCGGGGCAGGGGCTGTGGGAAAGCTTCCAGGACCAGGCAGCCAGCCCGAGAGGGGGAGCTGGAGACTCCAGCCCTTCCCCGCCTCTTCCTGGCACTCCTAGCTTCCTCTCTTCGCTTCTTCCCGCCCGCACTTCTGCGATGCATCCGGCAAACAGCGGCAGGGAGGCAGCTAGACCTGTGCAGACTTGCGTGTGAGTGGGCGAGGGCTGCTGGAGAAACAGCAGCGCCAAGAGGGAGAAGCCTGAGGTGCAGACATGGCAGGACGGGCCAGGTGACCAGAAGGCCAGAAGCTCCTCCCCATGGGGGCCTTCTACGTGAGGCTGCTCCCGTAGAGTCCTGGTGCCTGGGCGACGGCTGGCATCTTGAACAGCCACAGGGAAGCCCAAGGAAGCAACAGCCTGAGGCTGAAGTTGATGGGTTTGATTGTGTACATAAACCCCAGGTCTAATGAGTACAAAACTGCACTGCATCTTTGTTTAAATTATGTGAAAGGCTGAGATAAAGAGAGAGGAGGGGGTGGGGGGATCCATCTTCCATCTGCTGGTTCACTCCCCAAATGGCCACAATGGCCAGGGCTGGGCCAGGCCAAAGCCAGGACCTCTTCTGGGTCTCCAACATGAGTGCAGGGGCCCAAGCACTCAGGCCATCTTCCACTGCTTTCCCAGGTGCATTAGCAGGGAGCTGGATCAGAAGTGGAGCAGCCAAGACTCGAACCAGCACCCATATGGGATGCCAGACTGCAGGTGGAGGCTTAACCTTCTATGGCACAGTGCCGGCCCCTGCACCGTATCTTACAGACCATCCAGACAACTGGCTTTTGCCCACTCCTGGGATCTCCAGAGAACTCGGCTGCAGCCACCTCTGTAAGGAAAGTGGTGAGCTGACTGAGGTTGGCTTCTTGGCCCCAGCTCACTCCATTCTACTCTACCACCCTTGCCTTCACTCATTTGAATAAAGGGCTTCCCAGACAAAGAACCATTTGGGAAACTCCATAAAGAGTCAAAGTTGAGAGCTCAAAGCCCAGAGAGGACACTAATTGCCCAGTGCAGCACAGATCCAGGGCCCTTCTCATGTCTCCAAGTGCCTCGGTTGACTGATTCTAGAACACACAGCGGGAGCATCCAGCCTTTAGCTGGAAATGCCGGGCCACTGATCTCACTCATTCCTGCAGCAGGTGCAGCTGTAGACCTCAGAGAAAGCAGGGCTGTAGGTTCCCTGTGCAGGTCGCAATGCAGGCACGATCGGTGAAAATCAGCAGTTGCAGAAAGGTGAAGACGCTGAACGAGACTGGGCTCACGAGACAGAGGAACCGGGTCATGCAAGGAGAGGAGGGACAAGGGGCACAAGGGCTTTAGACTCCCGTGTTCTGGCCTCGCTTCCTTTCTCCATCTCAGCTGCACGTGACTTGCAGGATGTTCCTTTTCAGGGCTCAGAGCATGACGGCTGCCACCCAAGGAGCCCACTCGGCCTGACTCTGACTTTGAGAACCTGTGGCTGTAACAGGTGGGGAACGCCAGCCGAGGTCACCCTGGAAACCTGAGTGTGGCCCCCTCCCTGGCTGCCACAGACTGCTCTGAGAGGCCATTTGTGCTTCTCCAGGATCCAGGTCTCCCAGCCTTTCTTTACAAAGCCAGCAAGGTGTTCGCGTTGATTGACTGTTTGGCGTTGAGACTAACGACTTTTGTTTTCAGTAATGATGGTGTGCCGAGCTCTGGGAAGCCCTGGCTGTGATTTAGCCGCTATGAAAGCGCACAAGCCAACAGCCCTCCATCAGTTGCCTGAGAGCGATTTATAAAGTCATGAAGGCGGGACTTCCACGCCCTCATTTCACTTCAGCTGCCTCCTGCCGGCTAGCAGCAGTGGAAACCAAGGCTGCCTGCCGGGTACAGGAGGTTCTTGTTGCAAAACAAAGTGGGGCTTCCACTGGGGCAGCGGTTCCTGCTCCTTTCTGGTGCACAGCTCCTCTCAGCTTGCAGACGGGCAACCACCCGGAACAGCTCCTCCTCGCCTCTCACTTTGCTATTACACCTGCTACCCGGGCAGTCAGGAGCAAGTCTGAGCAGGCCACGGAGACGGAGAGAGGTAAACTGCTACCCCCAAGAGGGAGGCCGCATGGCTTCTGAAAGGGAAGGGCGTTTCCATAATAGGTGATGATCCTGCTAGCCCCTGGCTCTACTCTGGGGATGGTTAGTGGTGTCTGCTTCTGATGCTTTGAATTCCAGAGTCCAGGCCAAAATGGAGCCTGCACTAGGCCACAGATGGGAGCACACGGAGGCAACAAGAAGCTGGGACAGTGGTGCCTCTAGACACACTCCTGCGACTCCTGTGAGTATTTTCCTGCTTCTGGCTTTGAAGAAAAGCAAAAGAAATGACCAGAGCCCAAGGATCTATCCAGGACATTGCCAGGACATTGGGTCTGTTAAGGGACAAATTGTTTCCCCATAAAATTCACACATGGGAGTCCTAGCCCCCTACAATGTGACCACATTTGAAGAGAGGCTGTTTGAAGAGGTAATGAGTAAAAATGGATCCACTAGGACCAGCATCCCTGTAAGAACAGGAAGACACAGAAGGGATGTGCACACACACAGAACAAAGCCGTGTGAGGACGCATGGTAAGACCCCGCCCACAAGCCAAGCGGAGAGGGGTCGACTCGCCAGCCTTGCACGTCCAGCCCCCGGCACCATGAGAGAGTAAATGTGGGTTGTTCAAGTGTTGGTCTGTGGTCTTTGTTGCGATGACACTAAAAACAAGCAGTGTTCACACCCCATCCTCCCCCTCCCCCTCCCCATCCTGGCCTCCATTTCCCACCTGTCCCTCCTCTCCAAACCCCATCTACCTCCACAGAGCTTTCTAGAACATGGAGAAAGGGCCACCCACTCCACTGCCGAACTTTATGAAGCCTGTGCTACTCCTTTTGCATCAAATGCAATTATTGCCTCCCAAATTACATGCTGCATTCCTAAAGACTGAAACCATGGGCTTACAGCATCCCTCACGCCTCTTATGTACACAGGCATCAGGTCAATCAAATGATTTGTCCAGGAACCGGGAGAGTTGGATCTGCACAGAGGTAGGCATCAGAGCTTGCAAGTATATCAGTGGTCACACTATTCACCGGCCTCTTTCCACACGTGTGTCTCTCTTCTACATGGTGGCATGGATCAATGCAATCAGTCCTCACCAAGCCCTGAAGGACACAACACTATTTTATCCCCTTTCATGACGAGGAATCTCAGGTTGAGACACCCGCCAAGATGACTCAGACAGGCCAGGATAGAAGGAAGTCGATAATCATCTTTTCCTTCCTGTGTCAAAAACTCGGAGTGGGAGAGAACCCCCAAATGTCAGTTACCTCGGGTTAAATTCCAACCATGTGGAACTGAGCACTGCCCATTCGCTAGTACTTTTTACATGCCACAGTTAGAAGTTTCATTGGCCCGCCCTTATTCCTTTTGCCCTGTCCTTATTTTCAAAGCATTAAGCTAAAAAAGGTCATTTTCTAAAATATTTTATCACAATATATATTTAATGGGCAGATACAGACACAGTTCTTATGGGTTTTGTGTTTCTTCTATTATTTCCCTACCTCCCTTAGATCAATGCTTTTAAATGGGCGAGACCCCACCGGGGTGACTGACGCAGAATCCAGGGAATGAGATGCAGATTCATGGTGGAGCAGCCCGCTCCGAGATCACTGTACCCGGGCAAGTGTGAGAAACAGCCACTCCGAGGTCACTGTACCCGGTCAAGTGTGAGAAACAGCCGCTCCGAGGTCACTGTACCCGGGCAAGTGTGAGAAACAGCCGCTCGGAGATCACTGTACCCGGGCAAGTGTGAGAAACAGCCGCTCCGAGATCACTGTACCCGGTCAAGTGTGAGAAACAGCCGCTCCGAGATCACTGTACCCGGGCAAGTGTGAGAAACAGCCGCTCCGAGGTCACTGTACCAGGCAAGTGTGAGAAACTGGGTTAGGGTGGAGCAGCTCACCTCCTACAGCTCCACAGCCGACTGCACTGGTGGTCGAGGCACCTGCATCAGGAGGGGGCTCAGACGGAGTGATCTCAGCAGGAAAGGGTGTTGTGATCTATTGATCATGTCTGCCACAGCAGCAGAAAGTGGCGGCCTGTGTGTCACAAGGGGGCCTTCAGGCATCAATCAATGGTGCCCGCTGTCCTAGTTCTGCTTTCCTGCCGTGTCTAAGACTTCAGCTCCAGTATGCTAGGCTTTACCCATCGTTTTCCACTCAGAAACACTTTATGTGCCTTTTAAACGCTTCTCTTAGTCCTTCCTAAAATGTTAAGAACAGATCTTAGCTGGGACACTTCTTAACCACGATGTGCCATCATGTCATCATGATATATATTTATCATGCCATCATGTCATGGCACACAGATATGACAAAGAAGTTGGTATGCCACCATGGGACTAAAGGACAC
>CM027398.1:69694148-69723759 GCA_015711505.1 Sylvilagus bachmani | reverse complement strand
TCCTCTCCCCTTCACTCCCAGCGCCTCCCCCTCCCCTCCCCTCCTCTCTCACCCTCTGTCTCCCTCTCTTCCCTCCCTTCCCTCCTGCCCTGCCTCCCTGCCGGCCTCGCACACTGGACGCGTTTCAACGCACAGGAGCCGTCCGCGCTAGGGAAGGTCAGTTCCAGGCTTCAGCTGGCTCCTCGCCCTGGGACGGGATCCGGCTGCAGCTGAAAGGACAGCTCGGCTTTGATGTAACAGACGCACCTTTCGGTCCCCGCCCCCACAGGGAAGCCCCTTCCTTGCAGCGGGAAACGGTTTCCAGACTGCGCTGCAGGAGGAAGGACCCGCCTAACCGCGGGGTGAACTCGAGATTCGTCAGTGAAAAGCGAGGAAACGTGGGCTTTTACATTTATTTCATTTTGGAGATAGCACGCCCTGCGCTCACACTGGCGTTCCGTCTACACCACGAGTCGCACTCCGTTCTTAGAAGCCGCCTGCTGACGGCTGAAACCCTCACCCATCTCGGTCCCCGCGCCCACACCTGGGCGCGCCGATAAGCTAGCCGGGCCGCCAGCTTTGGCGCCGGCGGGAGATTCAAACCCGGACCCGGGCGCCTGTGGGCCCCGCCCCGCCCGCAGCCCCGCGTGGGCGGCGCTCGCGCCCGGGACCGCGGTGACGCGCAGACACCTGCTCGCCCAGGGGGTGGGGGTGGGGGACGCTCCTGCCTTAGGGGGCGACCCCCGAACGCACGCTTCTCCGAGTGCTGTGTGTAGTCCCTTTTCCTCAGGCTGAAAAACTCCGTTCCGAGTGATGCTCACCTAATCATGCACGCGCCTTTCCTGTAACAACACGCAGGTTCAGAATAGATCAATGCGGTTACTGGAAACTGCCTGATCCGTGTTACACCGCATTTATCCGTAGGGAATGTCTATGCAGGCGCGAGCCATTGAAGTACCGAGTTTTAAACGACTTGATTATTCTTGGCTTGCTATGCTGTTGCCCGATATGCAGTTTTATTTTAATGCCGTTTTTAGGGTTTTTTCTTTTCTGATTTAATTGGCTTTGTAAATATTCATGTGGTATCAAAGAAGATTCAGAGAAGTCTAGCTCCTGGCCCTATCTGCTGTACCCTCCATTTTCACACTTGTGTGGTTTATCTTTTCCTTGTTTATTTTTAACAAAGGAAATTATTCATGGATGCTCCTAAGCCCATTCTTATAGATCAACATGCCAGATGCGAATGTTGCTACTCCGCCTTTCACACTGTATGATATCTGCAGGCAGGCACTCCACAGCGCTGGACTGGCAGTTTCCAACCTTGTAACAAGTACCTGTAGCTGCGGGTGATGAAAACGGGTTTATTCAGCTCAGCGCTCTGGAGACATCAAGTTTGGCCACATCACAGTATGACAGGTGAAGGCTTCAGGGCGAGATCCTGTGCCTGAGGGAGATCACACAGGGAGACAGGAGCCAGAGAGATCTCCAGACCCAGCTCTGGGAGATCAGCACTAATCCCGCTGTGGCCGGGCTGGGACCCAAACTCGTCCCCTGAGGCCCCGCCTCTTAAAGGCACATCACCTCAACAACACCACACTGGGGACCAAGACCCCAACACAGGAGCCCAGGGAGGACAACCCCTGCTGGGTCACAGAGCCATGCATGGACACGTTCCAGTGTTTCTGCAGCACTAAGTTCACCAAGACCACTTACACCTGTTGCAGCAGCTGGTAAGTCTGGTACCAATTCTGTTGTGTGAAGACACAGGGATGCAGAGGTGTAGACCTTCACCACATGGTCTGCACTCCTTTGTGCATAGTCTACTGTTTGAGTTTTGAATTTGTGCTTTAACGGCCACACTTTTACCCACGTCTTTATTTACTGCATTGGTTGCTTATTTTTGAGTCCATGAGTGCCTGCATCTGATCATCATATAAACCTTCTCACTCACAACGTTTCACTTGAAGTAATATTCTCTTCCTTCCTGGTCATGCCTGTAAGGCTATGGGGGGGGGGGCTTAGTTTATTTTCTACACATTCCTTTCCCTGACCCACACCTCCGGTTACTGTGTTATGTCTGCACTTCCGGGCAATGCTGTTGTCAGTACCTGACGCACTGCTTTCCTTAAAAGGCTGGTTTGCTTCTGTATTTCCGTAGACACTGAACGCCCAGCACTGCTGCTTGTTAAATGTGTCTTCAGTCGTTTGGGTTGTTTGAAGCTTGACCTCTAGCCGTTTCAGCAGGTAGGATGAGGAGACACAGCCGCTGAGTTCTTTCAAGTTCAAAACTTGAAAGTCTCCTTGTGGAGGTCTCTTATCTGTGTGCTTTTGCTGTTTCCTAGAAAAGTTATTTTGTCATTCTTTCTGTTGTCAAAATAAATGTGTGGAACATTCTAGTGCAATTCTTTTCTGCCTTAGGTGAGGGGCTTTTCCTTTAGTGTACAGTATATAGTATACAGTATATGGCAAATGGTATATAGTGCATAGTACCTAGTACATAGCAGAGGAAGCTACCAAAAAGTTTGTAAAGTTTCAAAAGTGATGTATCGGGATCATAATGAGGGGGTTTACCAATGATAGTAATGGACTCAGAATTGTAAAATATTCTTATAACTGCATTAAATCAATCTTTGGTCATAGCTAAAGATTTTATAGAAGTTCATAAAAGATTGCAATATGGAAACAAGTCTAAAGGTACTATTAGAGTGTCTATCATGCCTGTCCTCAAGCAATACAGATGTCTAAATTCAATCCCAAAGATCTTTCCCTTTATGTTGTAAGACCCAGCTACTCAAAGGGGTTTGTGATAACTTCTTTCCAGAAGAGCTTTGACAATGACACCTTCACCCCAAGGTGAGAAGGTCCACAAGTCTCTCCAAAGGTGCCCTCTGCCCTGTGAGTCCAAGAGTCACAGGGCATTTAGTCTTGGGAACTTCAAGTTCCTAGTTGCTCACGTTTTGCCGTGGGGAGAATGATCTTCTCTCGTGGACTCCTGATTACAGGTGTAATTCAGTTCCTCAGGTGTCGCATGCACCGGGCAGCAGTGACCTCCACTCTGTTTTGTGCCCTCTCCGTTGCCCAGTGAAGCAGTGAGATCACTGAGCCCCGGCTGAGTTCACACAGCCCTGTGCTGTCTCTCACGTTGACCAGCCAGTCCCTCCTTGAACTGAACCGGAACCTGTGTGCTTTCTAGCTCTGTTTTCCTTTGGATTTCCTTGTTACACGGAAGTGTCCCTATTCTGATGGAGCTGGTGTTGCCTTTCAGGGCATCTTTGGAGAGGGAGTTTAGGTCTCATTCCCTTCCCCCTTTTGAGTGCCCACCATGTGTGTGAGTCACACACAGAATTTGCTTAAAGAACTGCAGAGTTTTTATTTCTTATACAGATTTTTCCAAGGAACCCAATAAAGCATCTGCCAATAATCTTTGGTCTCACAACTTAGTTTAAAATTTTGTTTTTAAATTTTAAAACATTGTTTGGGAGCCAGGAGTTATGGCACAATGAGTCAAGTCCCCAGAAAGCCGGTTCAGATTTCAGCTGCTTTCTTGACCCAGCTCCCTGCACTGCACTCTGGGAAGGCAGGTGATGGCTCCAGTACTTGGCGCCTGCCACCCCTGGGAGAGACCCGGATGGAGTATTAAGCGTCTGGCTTTGGGCCCAGCCCTGACTGTTGCAGGCATCTGTGAACTGAGCCCACAGATGCAACATCTCTCTCTCATCCTCTCCCCTCCCATCACTCTACCTTTCACGTAAACAAAAATAAATATTTTATAAAATGTTAGCATCTCTGCAGAACAAAGGTCTATATATTCATTAAATGAATTGATGAGATCTTTAAGATATCCACGTCTTAGGCAAAAGATACAAAAAAAGACTATTGGCCAAGAAAGGTCTGAAAGATTTAAAGTTTAACTATGTAAGGAAAAGTGTTCAAATGTATCAGTAATTTTAAAATTCAAATTGAAGTTGTGTTCTATCTTTGGTGTATCCAATTAGCAGGGACTTTAGAATGCTAATGAAAAGACTCTGGTACAAAGCAGCGTCCTGAAACTTTGAACAGGAAGGATAAATTGTTCTAGTGCTTTTGAAGCCAGTTGCATCTTGGGAGAGCCATACTTCACACACCTGGGATATCAAAGCACGGCTGAGCCTCAGAATGTTAGGTAAAATCATAAATGTTCCAGAAGGAATGCACTTACAAAAGTGTTTGTCACTAAACCTGGATGAGAAATTGTTTAAAACAGCGATTAAAACATAAATTAAAAACTGCTTATGTCCATATATAACCCTTCCCTTGAGAAGTAAAGATTGTACAGAAAAACCTTAATTCTACCTTTCGGGAATTTCTGGGTAATCTTTTCCCCTTCCACACTTCTGTGTTTTCCCAATATTCTACAATGAAAACTACAGCATCAATGTCCAGAGTTACAACCAAGGAACATGTCTGCAGAAGCCCGGGCATGTTTGCAATGCCACGTTTTGCTGGAGTTTCTCTTTTTCTAGACTCTTCAAACTCAGTGCCCTGGTTCCTGTTTCCCCAGGCAGGTGGGTCCTGTGTGGGCACCTGGGTGGCCCCGGGGCTGGAGCCTCTTCACAGTCAGGCCTGTCCAGATGACCCTCTCGCTGCAGGAGTGCTCCCCTCCTTCCCTTCCCCAGGCACAGTTCACAGCCCTGAGGCACAGGAGCTTGGCACCACCAGGAGGGAGGAACCCCAGGGGCCTGGATCAGGAGCTGGGAGAGGTGAGGGGCCCGAGGTGGGAGGCCCCAGGGCACAGAGGGCCCCAGAGGACCTGCAGGAGTAGGGGTTCATTCTCAACGTGGTTAGAAGCCTCTGCAGGCTGTGAGCCAGGAAGGGTCACAAGCTGGTGAGAACACGCTCACTGTGCTATGGCCGTGGCCTTAACGAGGAGCCCAAGTTGAGGTCCCAGAGGCCAGCAGAGGTCAATCACCTCATTTCAGACCTGGGACACTGGAACAGGGAATTGCGAACAGAATTTGAGGTGGGGGAGAGGTGTGGTCCTGTCTGAGCTCCGGACAAGCTGTCCTGATGGAGGCCACCTCCCAGACAGACCAGGTACAAAGGCCCAGAGGACACTGCTGTCAGGGAGGGGTGCTCCGCAGACCCCGGTCACCCCACCTGTGGGATGCAGGGGAGAGGGGAGGGCGGGAGGAACTCAGCTTCTGACCTGGATGTGGGCAGATGGGCCCTGCTCAGCGAGAAGCCCAGACAGGAAGTCAAACCTCAAAAAGCCCCCAGAACCAGGGTTCATTTTAGGACAGGAGATCGAAGCCAGGCGGGGGCTCAGGCATTAGGGCTGTCACCATGGCACTTGTAGGAATCTCCAAGTCTCTGTCACGTGAGAAGAGCGAGCTTTGGGCCAGGGCGTTTCGGAAGCCCTGGTGCCGCCCCCTTCCCCTCCCTGCCTGCCTGAAGCCATTTTGCCGTCCCTCTGCCCCTGAGGTCAATATCTGACTGGAGCTTCATGTGAGGGTGGGGATTCGGGGCTATGGGATGGGGAAGGAGGTGCTGGGGAGGAAAAAATGGCTCCTTTGATGGGCCCTGTGAGCCACGCCCATAGCCTCAGGAGGGTTCAAGGCCCACAGGAGGGTTCTAGGCTAGGATAGGGAGCCGGAGACTGGCCAGAGCCCAGGACCTCCCGAAGACTCCTCCCCCTGCCCCAAGGGTGCTGTGGGAGACTGCCTGGACTGTTTTCATGAAGGAGGGGCACCCCTGCCAGGAGTCCAGGTTACCCAAGGGCTCCCTGGCCACTGCCAATGTCCCTGCTCTGTAATGCTCTGTCCCACACCAAACAGGGAGGTGCCTGGGGCTAAGTGGACTCCCAACTGCACTGTGGAGACATCTGTCCTGCCGGAAGGCTGCCTTCCTGCCGACGTCCACGACCACATCCCAGAGAAGCTTGGCCATCTGGTCCCTGCTGAAAAGCAGATCTGTGTGTTCAGACAACTGCCATAGAATCCGTGCAGTGACAATGCGCCTTGGAAACAAAGCTGCCTTACACAGCGCCTCCTTTCTGAACCAGGGTGTCAGCTCCCCAAGGTCCTGAGCGGCTTCCAGTCCCCAGATACCTCCAGCAGAAAATTAGGGCTGACAAACGCTTAGACGTTCTTCTGCTACTCTTTCTCCTAAGTTAGGAGTCTTCAAATTCTATTGCCTCAGCCCTCTGGAAGAAACTGTGTATCCTCACACACGTTTTTAAGTAGACATTTATTTTTCCATGGTAAATTTCAATTACAGCAAAGGATGTGAATTTGTAGTTGCAAATACTGACACGTTGAAACAAACCTGTTCCTCATTCTCTCCAGTGTATTCCAGAGAATGAAATGGAGCGATAATTTGGTGCTTATTACCATGTACTTAAAAACACAAACTCTTTATTTTAGCAGCTAAGAGTTTATAATTTTCCCCTTATTTTTTTTAAAGATTTATTTTATTTATTTGAAAGACAGAGTTACAAAGAGGTAGAGACAGAGAGAGAGAGAGGTCTTCCACCCGCTGGTTCACTCCCCAGATGGCTGCAATGGCCAGAGCTGTGACGATCCAAAGCCAGGAGCCAGGAGCTTCCTCCGGGTCTCCCACGCAGGTACAGGGGCCCAAGGACCTGGGCCATCTTCCACTGCTATCCCAGGTCATAGCAGAGAGCTGGATCAAAAGTGGAGCAGCTGGGACTAGAACTGGCGCCCTTGTGGGATGCCGGCCCCTCAGACCAGGGCGTTAACCCGCTGCGCCACAGCGCCAGCCCCTAATTTTCCCCTTAAAGTTGTATTTTTACTCCACTTTTCCATTGAATTTTATCCCATTATGCCTCCCAGATTTGGGTGCCTAAGCTTCTTGTTAGCTCCCAATCAACCTATGCAAATGCCACTCCCCAACCCCCACCCTCACCCCTACCTGTCTCCCTCTCTGCCCATACATACATCTCACATAGTTACACACCGATGACACGGTTCGTCAAAGTGAACGTTTCAAATTTTAATACTAATTTGTAAAACACAAAATCAAAGTTTATTGGAAATACACCCTCCAAGGTCAGGAATGGTGGACAGGGACAGTGCCCACTGGCAGTGCGGGCAGGCAGGACTGGCAGCCAGAAGGAAGGGGAGAGACACGAGACCCTTGGACAGGTGCTGCCCTGAACACGGGTTCTCTGGCTGACCGACCTTGAGCGCTCAGGGGCCTGAAGGCTGTGAGGATGTGGACGCTGATGTCCTGGGGCTGCGGTGTGCACCCCTGGGAGGCTCTGGTCCACCCCGGGTCCCCGGAGCTCTAACCCCGGGGTCTCTACTCCACACCCTCTTAGAGATTTGGGTCATGCAATAGAGAAGCTACAGAGACAGATCACAGCCCAGGAAGGGGGGGGGGGTCTTTTCCCAGGACCGAGTTCCGTGTTCACAGCAGAGTCTGGCTGGGGGCCAAGCCTCCAGGTCAGCAAAGCGCTGCGAAAGCCTCAGGATCGGCCGGGCTCTGCTCCAGACCAGAGCTGACCACTCCCTCCGGGATGCCCGGTCTCCGCGCTCCCCGGGGGCCTGCGGGCAGGAACTCTGCGGTGAGGTGGTTAACTCCCACCCTAGCGGCTCCCCGGAAAACCAGCGGCCATTAGCACGACAAAGGGGCCTGGAGAGGGTCCGGAGGGGGAAGTGGGGGCTGCAGCCCGACCGCGGCCCGGCCCCACGGAGCTGCGTGGCTGTAGAGTCCCACAGCGGATTTTCCTCGCGTGTGGCTGCTCTGGGGCTCGTGGTCCCTCCACCCTTTTCAAAACTGACCCGGGCTACCGCCAAAGTGCGTTTCCTGGAGTTGAGAAAAGTTCATTTTAAAGGAAGCGCGAGCCCCTTTCGCCTACAGTGACTTCCTCTCTCTCTTCCCCAGCAAGAACAGTGAAGCGCGCCTCGTGTCCGTGGGCATCCCGGGCCGGCCGCAGTGGACAGCCCTCCGGTCGCGCACACGCGCCGCTGACCGCACGGTCCGGGGGTCCCCGCGGCGCCGCAGGGGGGCCCGGGCTGAGGACGGCGGATTCCTCCGGCGGTCAGCGCGGGGGCCCGGCCCCGGCCGGCTGAGCGACAGCCCCGCCATGCCCTGCCGCGGCCGCCCCGCGCAGTGGACAGGGCGCCGCGCGGGGGGACTCTGGGGCAGGACGGCCACACGGCGCCCGCGGCCGGGGGCGAGGCTGAGGGGAGCCTGCGCGTTCTCAGTTTGTTTTTTCAATCTTAAATCCCCAGTGGCGAGTAACGCCCGGGGGTCGAAGAGAAGGCCGGCGAGAGCTCGCCCCGACAGCGGGGCTTCGTCCGTCCCACCGGGGCCCTCCGCGCGGCGCCGCCACCCCCGCGCCCGCGCCGCCCACCCCCGCGCCCGCGCCGCCAACCGCGCCCACGCCGGCCACCCCCGCGCCCACGCCGCCACCCTCGCGTCCACGCCGCCGCCGCCAGCCCGCGGGCCCCGCCTCCCGCCCCGCCCACGCCCGCCCTCTCCCTTCCCATTGGCCCTCCCGCCGAGGCCTCCTGCCCAATCGCAGCGCTTAGCGCCAGAATTTGAACCGCCGTTTTCGTTTGAATCCGGCAGACGCGGCGGGCGGCCTGTGGCGGAGCCGCGGAGTCGGGACCTGCGCGCGGCGGGGCGGCCACGGCCCCGGGGCTCGGGCGTGCGTGTGAGGCCGCGCGGGCGGGCGAGGAGACGCCGAGGACGCGGCGGCCTCTCCCTGCGGTGGGTACGCGACGAACGAGCCCGGCGCGGGCGACTGGTCCGAGGTGAGCGGGGCCGGGCGGCCGGGCGGGGTCTCGGTGCGGGCGCGGGGACGCGCGGACGCGGACCCCTCGTGGGCCCGGGGCCGCCGTGGCTCCCGGCCGGGGTAACCCCCACCTCCCTTGCAGGCGCGGAGCTGCGTCCGTGCGGCGCGGGGCGGCCATGGGGCCCAGCGCGCGCCTCGTCACCATCAAGAGGAGCGGGGCGGACGGCGCCCACTTCCCGCTGAGCCTGCGCGCCTGCTCCTTCGGAAGGTGAGCCCCGCCAGGCCGCCCGCAGCGCTGCAGGGTCGTGCAGCAGGGAGCTCGTTTTGGGTTTTTTCCCATTTCGAAATCGCTAAGGGGGCCGGGGCCTTCGCTCCGGGACGGCGGGGAGCAGGAGGGCGGGACGCCGGGCTGCTGGCGCTTTCTGGGGAAATGGAAGTTTCCAGACCTGTCCCTCTCCGGGGGGGGGGGGGGTAAGAACCGCGGCCCCCGTGTGAGGGGCGCGGGTAACAAGCAGCTCCCCCACCCTGTCTGAAGTGTGGGTCCCATAATGCGGACGCGCGGTGTATGTGGTCGGCCTCGTCGTGTGTGCGTTCTGGTCCCCCGCATCCCGTCCTCCCAGCCCCCCTCCACCCTTGGTCCCCCTGCATCCCGTCCTCCCACCCCCCCTCCACCCTTGGTCCCCCTGCATCCCGTCCTCCCACCCCCCTCCACCCTTGGTCCCCCTACCCAAACCCTGCCAGGCTCCTGCTCCTCCTGGTGTTTTACAGAGTTGGAACTTGCTGTGGGAATGAATGCCTTCCCTTTCTGCTCATCTCTCAGAGGTCTCTTTAAATGTGACTTGAGAACAGGGCTGTAAGGAAAGGGCGTCTTTGCTAACACAGTTTGGATGACGAGTTTCTGGGTTGTGTCTTCTGTGAGACTGAGCTCGGCAAGGACAGGGCTGTCTGGTTAAGAATCGTGGGTTCAGGGCCAGGTCTGGCGTCTGCGTAGAAGAGGTGACTATGTGACACTGGGGTCGGTGCGTGTTCGGTGGAAATAATGGCATGGATGTGTGGGTTTGCAATTAGTGCACAGCAATGGTTATGAGGGAAGAACCGCTTTTCCCCCAGGGGACATTTGGGGAAGTCGGGAGATTTTTTTTCTCCTGTCAAAGTGGGGGGTTCTTGCCACTGGTGTCCGTGAGTGGAGGCCAGGGATGCTGCTCAGCGCCCCCCAACACACAGGACAGACGCCCCACACTCCAGCGAATGGTTATCTGGTCTACAATGTCAGTGCCAAACAAAGCTTGGTTCTAATGATGTCTCTTGCTGGGGTGTTCTGATATCTACAAAGTAAATCCTCTTTTGCGAGTTAAATGGTTTTTTTCATAGCTTCTTTTTTTAAAACTTATTTAATAGCTTCTTTTCTCTTCAGAAGAAAAGAAAGCAATATTCCAGTCTCAGTGGTATGCTGGCTATTACACAGTAGTACTTGAGTATACTTTTATGAAAGATTTCATAATCTTGAACCCAATTCACAAGTTCTGGTCATATGACATAAGTAAGGAGAGAGGGTCTTAGACTCCAAAGGATCAAATGGGGAGCAGATTACACAGTTTATTCAGATGACACAGTTAGAAAACCATGTGATGGACTCCAGATAGCTACTGATAAGCTCTTCTCCGTGGTTTATGTCTGGGTAGAGAAGTGGTCCCTTCTGCTGCTCCCGACTGATGCTAACCTTCTGTAGAAAGACAGGTGCAATCTAGATAATTGTTTTCTTTGCTTGCAGATTTTAAGTTTTAAAGATCTAAAACAGCTGCTATGGGATGCTTGTAAAAACTATTTACAAAATGAAAAGATTGTTTACATTGTCCATTTTGTTGCTATTCCTTTATGTCATTATATTTACAGACCAGCTTACTAGTCAAATTCTATTTTATCTTGAAAAATTGAGGTAATTTTTAAAAAGTTACAGCCACCCAAAAAAAAAAATCTTCATTCTTTCATATGAAGGGGTATTGAATGTGACATTCGCATCCAGCTTCCGGTGGTGTCAAAACAACACTGCAAAATTGAAATCAGTGAAGAGGAGGTAAGCTGGTTTTTTGGAAGTCAGTGTTAAAAATGTTTAATTCACTTTTTATCTTCCAATATACTTACATATTTTCCCCTTCTTTCAACTTGTAGGCAGTGTTGTATAATTTCAGTTCTACAAATCCGACAAAAGTAAATGGGTCTATTATTGATGGGCCTGTACAACTGAAACATGGAGATCTAATAACCATTGTTGATCGATCTTTCAGGTGGGTGAGAACTAATTGGATTGACAAATGTGTCCGGGCTTGTTAGATATGGTTGACTGTTTTACAAATCTTATGTGTGTGTGTTTTGAAAAATTTGTTTTAGAGACAGAGTTCTCATCCACTGGTAAATTCCCCACAGGCTTGGCCTAGGGTGGGCGTGGGGGCGGGAGCTCGTTTCAGTTTTCCTATGTGGTGGCAGAGACCTAGTGCTCTGGCAGGAAGTGGGAATTGGGAGTGGAACCAGGACTCGAACCCGGGCGCAGGAGAAGCAGGTGTTCCTAGTGGAGCCACACCGTCACCCTGTCGTGTGCGGCTGCAGCAGGCAGTGCTCTCTCCGTGTCTTAGATCTTGGTCTACATTCTCAATGAGTTTTCCCGTGCTTGTTAGTTACTCTAGCACGCATGTTTAAGTCACGTGTTGGGGATTTGTTTATTTTTCTTTCTTATTGCTCTGTCAGTTTTTTCTGTGTGCATTTGGTGGTTCTGTGACATACAAGTTGAGGATGGTGTCTTTCTGATGTGTAGAACTCTGTCATCTAGAAATGTCCTCTGCCTTGTGTTCTGCTTTGATGTTTACTTTGGATAGGCAAAGCTAGATTAGTTTCCTATTAATTTGTGCTTCCATAGAATGACTTTCTGCAACTTTAACTTTTCATAAACTCTCAGAACTTGTTGTCAGGTGAATTTTTGTTTTTAATTGGAATTGGAAATTTTGGATGAACTGGCCCTTTTATCGTTCTGCAATGTCCCTTGTGTGAAAAGGTTTGTCTTAATGGCCATTTTATCTAGTATTTAGTCTATCCATTGCAGTTCTCTGTTTGCTGTTTGCATAAAATATCTTTTTCTGTTTTTTTTTTTCAACGTTGAAAATTTATCTTGAATCTAAATTATGTCTGTTGTAGACAGAAAATAGCTGGGTCATTTCTGAAATCCATTCTGCTAAAGAGACGTTGCCTAATGCATGCTTACATTGCATGTTTGTTTCTTTTATTGTACTTCCTGTGATTTTTACCTTCATTTTTAGGGTTTATTTTTATTCAATTAGATTTGTAGATTAGGAAATATCCGATGAATAGTGGATACAAGATCTGTTTCTCCCAAATTAGATACTGTTCAAATTGAGATTGATTGAGATCATTAAAGACACCCAACAAAGATTCAAAAATGGATTTGAGGAAGAAAGATGCGGTTTAGAACTGCTGCCATGAGAATCAGTTCAGATGCTTGACAGCGTCAGATCTTACTCAGGTGGCATCTACATTCAAACGTGGTCATTTCACTGAGGTACCGAAGTTTCCCTTATGCTAGATAAAGGATTACTTCCATGAATTGGCCCCTGAGGTTGTCAGAACAAATACGCATCTTGGTGAATGTGCCTTCCCAAGATGCACCTGTGTTGTCGAATGTTGAGTGAGTGGAGCTCTGCACTGATGCTTGTTCTCAGTGTCACTCTGCATCTGCCTGCAGTGCAGGGAGTCTTGTGCTTACTCTGAGGGTGTGACTTCACTGTGTGATTAGCGCTCATTGCCTGCAGGTTTCTGGTTGACCTGTGCCACTAGGCAACCTCCGGGAACATAAGAGGAAGTCTGATTTTGCTCTTGTGTGCAATAGGTTCTCATACAGAAGGTGGAACCCTCAGGTCAGTCAGTGATAGAAGTTAATCTGGCTTTCCAGTCTAGAACAATGGTGTTTCAAAAGAAACTTATGGTAACTTATGTAAGGCTTTGTTATAGAAACACTTTACTAACTAAATACGCATCTATGTATAAGGTAATATATTGAACAAAACTTGACATTTGTTTCTTGATCCTTGCATATGACCTGTTACGGTCACCTTGGCCACAGGGTATGAACCTTTAATCTGAATCTGTCATTCTGTGCACTGCAGGTATGAAAATGAAAGTCATCAGAATGGAAATAAGTCACCTAAATTTTCAGGAAAAAGTCATGAACAGGTGGGGGCAACATTATCCAAGTTTGAACTCGAATTCTGTTTTAGTGATATGAAGTCAGTTGTAGGCATGTTGACTGGTGAATGTTTTCTCCCTTTAGATCAGTGGTAAAGTAGGGTGGCATGTTGGTTGTAGAAAAAATGCAACTAAGGTATTAAAACAAGAAATGTAGACCTATTAAAATAATCTATTATTATATTTCCTTTTTGTTCGAAAATGGAAGTGCTAATTTTTCACTGAAAACTCTCTGGCCATGTCATGATCTTGTCTTTTGTAAGCCTCTGGTTAGGATGACCATAACGAATAGAAATAAAAATGAGAAGCTGCAAGATCTGGTGGCTCTTTGTTTGTTTGTTTTTTTGTTTGTTTGTTTTCTTCACAATATTTATTTTATTTATTTGAAAGGCTAAATTACAGAGAGAGAGAGGGAGAGACAGAGATCTATTTGTAGGTTCATTCTCCAGATGGCTGCAACAGCCAGGGCTGGGCTGGGCTGGGCTGAAGCCAGGAGCCTGGAACTCCATCTGGGTCTCCCACATGGGCGGTAGGGGCCCAAGTACATGAGCCATCATCCACTGCTTTCCCCGGAACATTATCTGGGAGCTAGATCAGAAGTGGAATAGCTGGGACTGAAACCATCGGTCATGTGGGATGCTGGCATCATAGGCAGAGGCTTAACCCACTGCACTACCGCACCAGCCCCTGGTGGCTCATTTTGTCTTCATTGTACCCATCTGTCTTTATGTACCTGAAGTAATAATTGCATTACGAAAATTCTGAATGGCAACAATTCTTTGAAATGTTGAAAGACAGATGACCTGTGGAACTATAAGAGTTATTGGGCTTTGCCGTGTGAGAGACCATGATAACTTGAGTGTCTCGGTAAAACAAGTATTATAGAGTATACCTTATCAAAACACAATTCTGGGCACATGCTTGGAGATTTGATGGGATTTAGTAGCTTTAGGGCAAGTGCTGAGAATTCCTCCCTTTCCTACTTTTTAGAATGACACCATGAGCTAGTTAGAGTGCTTTGGCTTAAAAGACTTACCTGAGTGCACCTGAAGTTCCAGTGCAAGGTCTCTGTGATGTTAAATATTCTTCTTCCCTAGAGAAGAGACCTGAACTCATTTTGATCCTGGTGCTCATTGGCTTCTGTGGTGAAAGCTGTTTTTTTAGGTATCCCATATACTCGGCACCATTCATCTTGTATAAGTAAATAAGCCAAAAAGCTGGTTTTTCTGTATTTCTTGCACCGTGGGTTAGATCTATGCCACTCAGCAATCTAAAACCTTTTCATTCTGTCACTTGTCTGTGATCAGATGAACACGGCTGGCATTGTGGCACAGTGGGTTAAGCCCTATCTGCAACACTGTCATCCCTCAAGAATGCCAGCTCCCTGCTAATGAGCCTGGGAAAGCAGCAGAAAATGTCCATTGTGCTTGGGGTCCTGCAACTCATGTGGGAGGTCCAGATGGAGTTCCTGGTTCCTGGCTTAGACTTGGTCCAGCCCCAGCTGTTGAGGTCATTTGGGGAGTGAACCAGCAGATGAAAACTCTTCCTCTATCTGTAACTGCCTTTCAAGTAAATAAATAGATCTTTTTAAAAAGTAAGAATTAAGATCAAGTAATTAGAAAGTGTTAACAGCATTTTTTTAAAAGATTTATTTATTTTACTTGAAAATCACAGTTACACAGAGAGAAGGAGAGGGAGAGAGAGGTCTTCCATCCACTGGTTCACACCCCAGATGGCCACAACAACCTGGAGCTGCACCGATCTGAAACCAGGAGCCAGGAGCTTCTTCCAGGTCTCTCTTGCAGGTGCAGGGGCCCAAGGACGTGGGCCATCTTCTACTGCTTTCCCCAGGCCACAGCAGAGAGCAGGATCAGAAGTGGAGCAGCTGGGTCTCTAACTGGTGCCCATATGGGATGCTGGCACTGTGGGCGGTGGTTTTACCCCCTATGCCACAGCGCTACCCTTCCTCGATGCCTTTTCTTAAAGATTTACAGCAATCTGGTAGGAATTTTATGGCTATCGAATATAATGATACAAACAATATGAGATGTACTGTGTATTTTAAAACTTTTTGGAGTTTTTTATTGTTAGAAAATTACTTCATGGCCAGCGCTGCGGCTCACTTGGATAATCCTCCGCCTGTGGTGCCGGAATCCCGAGTTCTAGTCCCGGTTGGGGTGCCGGATTCTGTCCTGGTTGCTTCTCTTCCAGTAACACTTTCTCTGCTGTGGCCTGGGAAGGCGGAGGAGGATGGCCCTGCACCCCATGGGAGACCAGGAGGAAGCACCTGGCTCCTGGCTTCGGATCGGCACAGCGCACCGGCCGTAGCAGCCATCTGGGGGGTGAACCAACGGAAGGAAGACCTTTCTCTCTGTCTCTCTCTTTCACACTAACTCTGCCTGTTAAAAAAAAAATGAAGATTACTTTAGATTGGAATATGAAACCATTTGCTCACGTACGTAGTTTGAGAAACAATGGGTTAGATATAAAGAAATCTGGATCTGCTTAAATGAACTGATATTCTTTGCCTTTTATAGTATTTTGTAGGTTTCCCCCCTCATATCAGGTGACATGTTTTTCTTCATTTAGAAGAACATGGGAATTTTGTTTCTTAGATATATGCTGTGCTGTAGTAGTTCCTCCCACACAACTGCATAAGGAAGAAGGCACTGTTCATGGGGAGACAAAACAGGAGCCCTGGCCTGATTCTCTGGCTACAGTGCCTGAGCACGTGCTCTGCGCTTGTGCCTTAACTTGTAGGCTGTCAGATGTACCCCAAGTCTCTTGCTGCCAAGAGGGCACACTTGCAAAAGAGCCTAAATTCTCCAATAGGTCAGTGGCCCATTCCTGATAAAACTAATAATAAAGTCAGCAATTTTGTGTCTATGATGGGTTAACAGTACAATGATTTTTTTTTTAAAGATTTGTTTATTTATTTGAAAGAGTTACACAGAGAGAGAAGGAGGCAGAGAGAGAGAGAGTTCTTCCATCCACTGGTTCACTCCCCAGTTGGCTGCAATGGCCAGAGCTTCACTGATCTGAAGCCAACAGCCAGGAGCTTCTTCTGGGTCTCCCATGTAGGTTCAGGGGCTCAAGGACTTGGGCCATCTTCTACTGCTTTCCAAGGCCATAGCAGAGAGCTGGATTGGAAGTGGAGCAGCCAGGGCTTGAACAAGCACCCATCAGATGATGTTTAATTTTAGCTGGCTCTTCTTGCATGTATTTCTCCGAAGTTATTCAGAAGTTAGAAAAACTTGCTGAGGTTTGATTTAAATGATTCTAAGACTCCAGTCTGTTTCCTGTCTTATCACTTATGAGTCGTATAGTGTTTCAAAGTTAGCCAAATATTTGTAACATGACCACAAGCTCCCTAGTGACTTGGGCCCATTTTTCAAAGTCTCTAAATGTCACATAGGAACAGTTTGAAAAATACTGTTTTCGGGGCTGATGCTGTGGCGCAGTTGGTTAACGCCCTGGCCTGACGCACCAGCATCCCACATGGGCGCTGGTTCGAGACCTGGCTACTCCATTTCTGATCCGGCTCTTTGCTATGGCCTGGGAAAGCATTAGAAGGTGGCCCAAGTCCTTGGGCCCCTGCACCCACATGGGAGACCCAGAGGAAGCTCCTGGCTCCTGGCTTTGGATTGGTGCAGCTCTGGCCATTGTGGCCAACTGGGTAGTGAACCATCAGATGGAAGACCTCTCTCTGTCTCTCCTTCTCTCTCTCTGTAACTCTGACTTTCAAATAAAATAAATAAATCTTAAAAAGAAAAAAAAAAGAAAAATACTGTTTTTATTGTTAAGAGCATCAGTATGGAGGAAAGCATTTAAATCTATGTTCTTATTTTCCTAATTTGCAGGAGCCATCACGTCGTGTCTCAAGATCTGGCATCTCTTCTGAACCTGGTTTGTAGTGGTTTGGCTTTGTTCTGGGCTCCTGTAGGAGCCGATCTGTGTGTGGCCTAATATCAGGGACTGCATAGCAAGGGTTCAGAAGTTGAATATCTGGGCTAAGTTCTGTGATAAACAGGCAAATACCTGAGTTCACTTTTTCCCCCTAATAATTGATAGGATCATGTGCTTAAAGGAGAGTCTAAGTATAAATAAATTGATTTTTCAGTTATCAACTTAATTCTGAGTAGTTTGATAGCATATGACACCTGGCATTTATTGCTAGAGTCTTATGTCATTTATTTGGATTGTAACACTTGTATCTTAAGGCTTTAACTTTAGGCATCAGGTAATTGGTAGAATAAGTAAAAGCCAGATTATAAGGGAGTCTGAAGCAGTCTTGTGTTCCTCACATGTTTACCACTGAGAGAATGCTGAATTTCTGTTTCTTATTTCATAATCTATTGCCAAGATTTGAGAGATCAAGATTCCAAAGCCCATTCAAAAATCACGGAGGGCGATGTTTCAGGAAGGCCTCTGGCGCGTGTCAAGAGTGTCACAGGAGACGGTTGTGCCTCGGGGGGCTCAGAAGACAGCATTGCCCAGGAAACGCCCCGTGTTCACTCCTCAGAGCATGCTGGACATCGTGACAGAAGTGCAGGAGCTCTCACTTCTGAGGGGTTTGAAGAAAGCTCCAGGGTAGCAGTAGTGAGCTGTGGTGGAGAACTGAAGCCTCGTCCCTCTGCGCAGTGTCCTGACAGCAGCCGGAAGGAAGAATCTCCCTTTAAGAAGCTCTACCAGTCCATGAAGGAAGAGTTAGGTGTAAACTCACAAACAGGAAACGCTCTGCAGTATCGTAAAAAATCAGGATCACAGGTGGATTTCATGACAGAAAAAGCAAGTGCTGATGATTTTCACAGAGGGAACCAGCAACTGGGCTCAGGGAAATCCAGACTGAAATGTGGAAAACACTCGCTTGTGCAAACAGCTTCACCTGCGCTGGAGAGCAGCCAAGCGCGGCAGCGTGGAGGAGACTCTGCCCAGTCTCGTGGAATGGCCAAGAGCCCCTGCACTCCTCTGTCTGAGATGACTCAAGTGAAGACCCCAGTGCGCTATTCCCAACAAAACTCACAAAAACGTAAGCATGAAGACCCGTGTGCTGTAGAAGGAAGAGACCCTGAGAATTTAGATATGAGTGAAGGCTTCAAGGCCAATGATGAAACAGTCAGCCCTGGGAGGCTTTTAACTAGAAAGCGAACACCAGTAAAAGCCGAGGAGACCTCGCACTCTGACAAAGCAGAAAATCTCTCTTCCAGAAACAGACGTGTTCCTGCAAATGTGGGCATTCTGCACACAGACACAGAAATCCAGAACCAGCCTGTGGCTCAGTGGCTCACTCCAGTTGCAAAGAAGATTGAGAAGGGTTCTCCCCAGAAGCCTGAACAACTGGGCCCTACAGCTGGACACATTGCCTCTGGGGTACCTGGTCTTAGTTCAGTTGATATCAACAACTTTGGTGATTCCATTAGTAAGTTTATTTAACTGTAAATTTTTTCCCTAAAAGATTCACACCTCCCGTATATGTAGATATGAATTAATTAAATCTTCATTTGATCCATGATGATTAGCTTTGTGGTAGAGAAGCTCCCAAGACAGTGGTCAGAGACATAGTATTAGATGACATATGAGTACTGAAGACCTAGAAAATAAGAACAAGGAGTGACCGAGGGAGGTACAGGATCTTAAGTGAAGGAAGCACAGTGCAGGACCTTACTATGTGGGGTAGTCCACGGACATATCTGATTCTCTTTTTCCATGTATCACAAAATAGAAGAGGGAATAATTGCAGCTGCTTTTCCTGTGGGGTTTAATTCAGAACGAGAATCGACTGAATCATCTGAGTTGAGTTGTTTAAGTCAGGAGGTCCCTTGGAGACCATTGAACATAGTGGTAGTCCTCAGGTATTTATTTTCTGTTCCCCTGTAAGCAATCGGTTATGAGTCCTAAACCAGACTCATGGGCATGCTTCACAGACATTAACTTTTGATCCCCAAAACAGGAATGCCCATGAGTAGGTTTTCTTCCTATCTGTGTTTTGCAAATGGTGAAAGTGACAATACAGTCAGTGGCAGGGATAGGAAGTTTAGAGAGGGCATGGTAGTTCCTTGGCCTCTTCCTGTGAATTTCAGAGACGCCTCAGAGAAAAAGTGTCTGGCATTGTGATGCCACAATCTTAACACCAGAGCTGTTTCTGCAAATGGCCTTTGGTACATGGGTACCTATAAAACCTGACCCGTGCCCTTAAGTCACAACGTTTCCTGAGTCTCCTAGAGGATGCCTCACTTGGACAGGAGATGCATGTCCGTGGGTAGGGGATGAGTTGCATTGATTGATTGATGGAGAGCATCACCTGGACAAATCTCACAGCCCGTTTGTCTGCTTCACTAGGTAGATCTGGGCCATGCCCAAGTCCATGGCTTTTTAGAAAAGTCTTAAGAACACTACTAAAATTCTGTCTCCATCATTCCTGTGCTCCAACGTGAAAACCACTGCTGCAGACAGATCACCTTAGAGCTACGGCCGCGTGCAGTGTGCCACGTTGGAACCTGATACCTTAGTGGTTTTTCCTCTTTCAAGAAATCTTGAAACAGCTTTATCCTTGCCAATATTATGAGAATGAAGGTGTGCCGTGGATGTCAACTTTCAATAAATATTTGACTCATTGGCCTTTGACACTGATTTGAAATAAATCCTTAGTTTTAGTGTGGCTTTTTCATTTCCCTTCTCACATTTATATTCCTTACTTTAGACAAGAGTGAGGGAATGTCTTTGAAAAGAAGGCGTGTGTCTTTCGGCGGTCGTCTGAGGCCTGAATTATTTGATGAAAACTTGCCTCCAAATACACCGCTCAAAAGAGGAGAAACACCAACGAAAAGGAAATCTCTTGCAACTCAAACTCCAACTGTCCTGAAGAAGATCATAAAGGTGGGTTTGACAGTATTCTTTCAGCCCAAAGGCACTCAAACCTGGTATGTAGTACTTCCAAAATCCTGACACAAGTACAATTAGTGTAGTTTTTAAAAACTAAATGAAAGCTCGTTTATTTGGATCTAGAAAATGAACATCTGGATTCTTAACTGCTGTGAGATGGCTGAAAGCTGGGGGTACAGGGAGTCGGGGATTCCTCAGCACTTTTCTCTTTAAGAGAGACATCTTACTCTTGCCTGCAAGAGCCACATAATCACCATGGGTTCTGTAAAAACTAACCACTGAAAAGAGTCTGGCTATATCACAACATGTAGCCATGAAGATTGTTTGATGTTAGAAGTATAAGGTGATAGCTAAGACATTTAATTTGTGAAAAGGAAAATCTTTGGTAAAATCTAATACACAATCAGCTTTTTAGAAATTTTAGGCCTGTTCTTTTGTTGTACTGTCCTTTCTTTATATATATTTTTTAAACCTATGAGAAATATCTTTTCATCAGCTTTCTTTATTTTTAAGTTTCTATTTATTTGAAAGGCAAAGTCGTGGAGGGAAAGATGGGAACAGGGAATACACACCTTCCATTTACTGGTTCACTCCTCAAATCCTTGCCATAGCTAGAACTGGGCTAGGTGGCAGACAAGAGTCAGGAACTCCATCTGGGTCTCCCACGTGGGTGACAGGAACTAAGTAAGTAGTATGGTCCTCATCTGCTGCCGGCCAGGTGCATCAACAGGAAACTAACGTATAAATAGGGGCAGGACTGCAGGTGCCCTCAAGTGGTGTCTTAAGTCACTGTGCTGCGTGGCCACACCCTTGTATCTCCAGAGCTCACCTTCATAACAGAGTCTGTGTGGTCTTTATTTTCCCTTGGTACTAAAAAGGGGTGAATATGTATGCCTGGTTCCTTCCTGTTTTATCCTGGCTTACTGAAGCAAACAGCCTCCTTCCAAGGCAGACCACAGGGGACTGTTGTTTGCTGGGACTGAGATTAGCGCTCCTTTGTCTCACTATGAACAGAAGGTTCCTTTGTCTTAAATGCCTCAGTTCAGAATTGACTGCTACTTTTATAGCCTTTTCTTAAATGTTAGGAGAGGCTCATCTTTACCTTAGCTTTGAGAAACAGTGGTTTGAATGTTTGTTGCTTGAGGATTAAGCAGCTGAAATTCTCAATCAGGTGGGTTTCTAATAGGTAGGACAAATGTTACCTGTCTTGGTAAGGTTTCCTGGGAACATTTCTGTCTTTACAGGAAAATCCTCAACCATCAGGAAAAGAGTCTTCAGAAATCTCTTTGGAACTGACCACGCGAGGCAGGTTTTCAAGTTCTCCGGCTCCGAGTCCTCCAGTTGCGAATGATCAAAGACGTAGGTCGTGCAGAGCATCCTTGGCCTCTGGTGGCGTCAGATCTCCCCAGCAGACAGGCTGTCCTAAGAAAGGAGGAAGGAAGAGTGGCAGCTTAACTTCAAAGAGAACGTCCATAAGTCGAAGTCAACATGATATTTTACAGATGATTTGTTCTAAAAGAAGGAGTGGTGCTTCAGAAGCCAATTTAATTGGTTAGTATGGTATTGACAAATACATATGTGGTGAACGGGTTCTCATCAATGCCAGTTTTTGTAGGTTTACCATCTTTTCTCTTTAACAGTTGCAAAATCTTGGGCAGATGTGGTAAAACTTGGTGCAAAACAAGCACAAACTAAAGTTGTAAAACATGTCCCTCAAAGGCAGGTGAACAAAAGACCGAGAAGACCTGCTACTCCAAAGGTATGTGCTCCGTATGTCTTGCTGTTTCACACGTGCTGCTGCTAGGACTGCATGGGAGTAAGTGTGTGCTCTGATGTGCTCATTTTCTTCTTCCCAGAAGACTGCAGAGAGTCTGCACAATGAGCTCAGCACAGGCCATGCCAATTCTCCTTGTACCATTGTCATAGGGAGGGCTCATGTTGAAAAAGCAAGCGCACCTGCTCGGCCCTACAGAATGCTGAACAACTTTGTTTTCAACAACAGAAAAATGGACTTTAATGAGGATCTTTCAGGTAAAAAAATAACTGGCTCTTTTAGGCCTGCTATGTGATGTTGGTGCTTTCTACCTATATTTATTTGCTGTAAATGGGATTTTAAAATAAACAATGGAATCAACTTTCTGGGGTCAAAGTATTTGAGGAAAATGAAGCTGGTTTGGAGTACAAGGACAGTTTTGATAATTTTGGGGATCATGTGTATTACATGAAGGAGATTTGGAAATGTTAAATGCATATTTTTTCCTTAGAGAACAGCATCTAGCCTATAAATAGAAAGCGGAAAATGCTTTATAGTGAAGAAGGCAACTGGCTGTTACTTATAATTGCCTTTTCCTGGAAGTATATTAATGCTGGAAGCATTGCACTCCTCAGGGTAGTGCATGCGAATCACCTCTAGTAGCAGGTGTTGGATCAACCCACTTATCACCTAAACAGCAGCAGAGAGTGCATTGGCATAAACTTATACACTTATAGATTTTATAAACCAATATGTATGTATGTATGCATATATACATGTGTGCGTGCCTCCAAATATTATAAAACCAATGCCTTAAAATTACTTTTAAGATAAAATAAGACTTTTTAATTTTCTTAAAGATTTATTTATTTATTTATTTGAAAGAGTTACACAGAGAGAGGAGAGGCAGATAGAAAGAGGTCTTCCATCCAATGGTTCACTCCCCAACTGGCCGCAACGGCTGGAGCTGCGCCGATCCAAAGCCAGGAGCCTCCTCTGGGTCTCCCACGGGGGTGCAGGGGCCCAAGGACCCGGGCCATCTTCCACCGCTTTCCCAGGCCACAGCAGAGAGCTGGATCGGAAGTGGAGCAGCCGGGCCTCGAACCGGTGCCCATACGCGATGCTGGTGCCCCAGGTCAGGGCTTTAACCGCGGAGCCACAGCGCCGGCTCCCTTAATTTTATTTTTTAAGATTATTTTGAAACAGTTACAGAGACCGAGAGAGACTGAGAGATGTTCCTTCTGCTGTTTTACTCCCCGGTGGCCGCAATGTCCAGCGCTGGTCCAGGCCAAAGCCAGGAGCAAGGAGCTTCTTGCAGGCTTCCCCTGTGGGTGCAGGGGCTCAGGCACTTGGGCCTCCTCCCGCTCTTCCCCAGTGCACTAATAGGAAAGTGCCCTTGTGGGATGCCTGTGTCCCAGGTGGCAGCTTAACCTGTGACGCAAGGCCAGCCCCAATATGTAAGACTTTATTTTTTTAAAAGATTTATTTATTTATTTGAAAGAGTTACACAGAGAAGGAGAGGCAGAGAGAGAGAGAGAGAGAGAGAGATCTTCCATCCACTAGTTCACGCCCCCAGTGGCCACAACAGTAGGAGCTGGGCCTATCTGAAGCCAGGAGCCAGGAGCTTCTTCCAGGTCTCCCACACTGATCCAGCGGCCCAAGCACTTGGGCCATCTTCTGCTTTCCAGGCCACAGCAGAGAGCTGGATCAGAAATGGAGCAGCCGGGACTCGAACTTGTGCCCATGTGGGAAGCTGGTGCTGCAGGTGGCAGCTTTCCCTGCTCTGCCACAGCGCTGGCCCCACGTAAGACTTCAAACACCTAACCCCCAGGACAGTGGCTTATCTCAAGCACTCCTTCTTTAAACACTTTCCTAGAGTCCAACAAAACTCACTGCGGCATAGCTTCCATTTCAAGGTCCATATCTACTGAGGACTAGTTTGTAGTCTTTTAAGTAAGGCCTGGAATGAATATAGAGGGGGTGATTGTTAGTGGATGGACTGGTTTGAATGGGAGCCTTTGGAACAGGGTTTCTAACACATTTTGCAGACAACTGCCAGTCGTAGTAGAGTTTTCATCCATCAATACAGAACAAGAAAAATAAAGAGAACACAGGGGGTTTTATGTTTTTCTGAAAGTTAAATTTTCCACATAGAGTTTTATATTTGTCTCCCTGAGGTTATGTCAGTACTCATTGTTGATAATATTGTTTTTTTTTTAAAGTTCATTTCTTGACAGTACAAAAATGGGAAGCACCGTCATTTTCTAAAACGTGAAATGTACTTAATGTACAAATAGTATTTGTACATAAAGTCTAGAAGTCTAGGACTGTTAAAAGATGACATTGGGGGAGGGGCGGTGCAGTGGGTAATGCCCTAAACAAAGCGAAGAACATATATCTTTTCTTTTCTCTCACTATAAATGAAATTACCCGTTTTATGAGTTTTCTGTAGACTAGAAATTCTAAAGAGGTGTCTATCTTTTATTTACTTGCCATCGTGTGGTTCATCCTATTTGAGGATTGTGATGGTTACAAGCATTGTGTTTGTAATTATTCATTTACCAGGGCTGACTGAAATGTTCAAGACTCCGGTGAAGGAGAAACCAGAGATAAACACCTGTCCCATCACTCTTTCAAACTCAGAGAATTTGCTTGAGAAAAAGTTGGAAGTAACTATTTCTGGAGAAAAACCTCTGCCTCCCACATTGGAGAATTTTGGTTGGTGATTTCATTTTTTTTCCCTAGTACTGTGATGTTTTTGGCTAGGAACTTATAGATAGTATTATTTTATTTTAAAGAATATTGTATAACTTTTCTATAGCAGATATTCCTGAATGAATACCACTTTCCACCTTTTCTGTTCTCTTTTATTAAGCAGAGATTCCTATCAGCTGTTGGGCTCACACTGCCATCCATTTAACCTACAAAGAAAGACTCAGTAAGATTAAATACTCCGTGTATACTTTTAACTTATTAATTTACAAGAGGATGCCCTAGCAGAGAAGTACATTATTCTTTCATCATATAAATTACTCAAATTTAAGATTATTACAAATTACAAAAAAAGAGATAGCTATTTCTGTATCCACAAACTTTTAAGATGGGATCGGATTGCAGAGTGAGTGTGAAATGGTAGATATAATTCTGTCTTACTCTCAATGGGTCCTGGTCACTGTTCCTGTCAGGGAGTCCGCGATCCCCTGATGGAGGTAGATGTTTCTTTGTAACATGGGCCCTCAGCACACAGCAGAGATGCCATGCCATCCCATTGGTGGTTCAATACAAGTATAAGTTGTTTTTGTTTGAAAAAAAGGAAATGGCTCTATTGAGATCAATGATCCAGGCACAGCAGCCTACAGAAAACATTAAGGAATTTTTCCCCTGAATGTAATGGCAGATTCTAATTTCCACCTAAGTTATACCCTTACAAGTGTTATTATTAAGTTATGCCCCAGCAAGTAACATTAAATTCTTAAGTGTGCATGTGTTATTGGTATGACTGCTGTCTAACAGCATGTGTGGCCTCATATTCTCAGTCATGGAGACACAAAAATTATTTGTATGTTTTATAAAAATTAAGTACTAAGAAGGCTAATAGACAGTTGATGGTACACATATTGTATATACTTTTATTTCTTACAGGAGAAAATGTGACCTTTTATACTCAGAATGCAACAAAACAGCCATCTGATAAATGTTTTGCAAGCCCTACAATAAGACAGCAATGCATACAAGAAAGTGAACATGTTGTCAAGACACCTAGGAGCAGCTGTAGAATGACTCATGTCAAGACAAAAACTCCACATTCTGAGACAGAGCCTCTGAAGACAGTGTCCACTGTGAAGAAGTTGAGAAAGTCTACAGAGCTCCGAAATATACAACTAACACCCTTAGAAAGTAAAAATGAAACAACAGAGGCTGACATTGTGGAGAATATCTTAGGGAGACCTCTGAGGAAGACACCACAACGAGAAAAGAAAGCAGAGGAAGAGAAGGATGGCGAAAGACCTTTGGAAACTTGTAAGGAAATTATCAAGTCCAATGAAAACTGTGGAAAGATGACTCCTCTGAGGAGATCAAGCAGAACGTGGGGTCAGAAATGGGAACCCACAGATGAGCAGACAAGCCATGAGGAGTTACACAAGCCAGAACCCACTAAAGGTCTATGGGAGAGCCATGTGCTTTATCAAACACTGGACTGCACCAAGGAACCAGTGAGTAAGCAGGGCAGAGTAGCTAATACACCCTGTGAATCTCCACAGTCAGAACTAAACAAAACCCCAAGAAGTGGGAGGAAGTGGCTGAAGACGCCTCCAGAGAAAGGCAGCGTGGAAGAGAAGCTCTCAGCACTGGGAAAGCTGCAGCAAACAGAACCAGTAAGTGATGACAGCAGCATCAGCACAGCCAAGGGTACTCCAAAGCAGACGCTTGATGTAGCAGCTCCTGCAACTGGGACGAAGAAGTTGCCAAGAACTCCGAGGAAAAAGACTCAATCCCTAGAAGATCTCACCGGCTTAGAAGAACTGTTCCATACTCCAGAATGTTCTGATGAGCCCGTGACTGTTGGCCAAATGACTAATATGCCACGCAGGTCTACTCTACCAGAGTCAGCAAGCCCACAAACACACCCTAAGACGCCTTTGAGGAAAGTGGATGTAGAAAAAAAGCTCTCAGCTTCAGGAAAGCCATCACAAAGAACCAGGGGAACTGTGCACACACCCAAAGCACCTGAAGGTGATGACAAGGGTTTTGAAGCTTTTAGGGAATTTGCAAAGCAGAGATTGGACCCAGCAACAACTGTGACTAGCAGCAAGAAAAGGCCAAAAGTACCTAAGGAAAAGGCCCCACTCTTAGAAGACCTGTCTGGCTTCAAAGAACTCTTCCAGACCCCTGAGCATGCCAAAATCCCAGTGACTGTTGGTAAAATCACAACAATTCCATGGGATTCACCACAACCACAACATACCAAAACCCCAGCAAGTTTGAAAAGACGACTCAAGACAAGCCTTGGAAAAGTAGATGAGCAGGAAGAATTCTCAGCACCGAGGAAACTGACAGAGTCATCAGACAAAGCCATGTTCATACCTCAAGAACCAGTACATGATGAGAAGTGCATTAAAGCATTTACTGAAACTCCAAAGCAAAACCCAGACTTAATAGAAAATTTAAGTGGATGTAAGAGACGGTCACAGACACTTAAGGAGAAGGGCCAATCTCTGGAAGACCTGGCTGGCTTCAAAGAGCTCTTTGAAACACCAGGTCATGCTAAAGACCCAATGACTTTTGACAAAACCACAAACATATCTGATAAATCACTACAACCAGAAACTGTCCGAACCCCCAAAAATATGAAGAATCAGCACATGATGAGTCTGGAGAAAGGGGAGGTACAGGAGGAGCTCTTAACCCTCAGGGAAATAACAAAATCATTAGATAAAGGTAGGCACACACCACAAGTACCAATGAGTAATGTGAAAAACATCAGACAGTCTATGGGAACTCCTAAGCAGAGACTGGAACCAACAGAAAATTTACGTGGACGTAGGAGGTTGTCACAAACACCTAAGGAGAAGGGCCTAGCTCTGGAAGACTTGACTGGCTTCAAGGAGCTCTTCCACACACCAGGTCACAGTGAGGAACCAACGCATGGTGGAAAAAGCCCTAAACTACCTCGCAAATCTCGACAACTAGAACCAGAGAATACCCCAGTGCACGTGAAGACATGGCCAAAGACACCTTTGGGGAAAGTGGATTTTGAAGGGCTCTCATCACAGAAGGAGCTCACAGAAGCATCAAGGGAAACTACACCCCTGCTGAAAACAGGTGATTGTAAAGTCACCAAGACTCTTAAGAAATCAGCAAACCAAAAACTGGATCCAGCCAAAAATCTAGCTGACAGCAATAGACGGCCAAGAGCAGTGAAGGAAGAGACCCAGCCCCTAGAGGACCTGACTGGCTTCCAAGAGCTGTTCCACACACCAGGTCACACTGAGGAGTCCGCGAGTCTTAGAAAGACCACTGAAATAACCTGCAAACCTCAGCAGCCAGAACCAGTGGACATCCCAGAAAGCACAAAGAAACAGCTCACGAGATCTCTGGAAGAAGACTTAGAAGAGGTCTCAGCACAGAGCACGCTCACACAAATGTCCGAGGAAACCACACATGCACCTAAAGGACCAGTAGGTGATGAGAAAGGTTTCAAAGTTTCTAAGACACTTGCAAAACAGAAACTGGAGCCAGCAGCAAGTGTAACTGGCAGCAGAAGGCATCGAGGCACACCTAAGGAAAATTCCCAACCCCTAGAAGACCTGGCTGGCTTCAAAGAGCTCTTCCAAACACCAGAGCGTGCAACGGGTCCAATAACTATTGACAAAATCACAAAAATTCCCTGGAAATCAACAGAATTTGTCCAAACCCCAGCAAACTTGAAGAGTTCGCATAAGAAGAGCCTTGGGAAAATGGACTCACAGGAGGAGCTCTTAGCACCCCAGGAAATACAGGCGTCTGGCGGGGTCGCACACACCCCCCTGCTGGTGCAGAATAGCAAAGACATCAAAGAATTTATGGAAACTCCACAGCAGAAACTGGAACCAATAGAAAATTCAAGTGGGCGTAGGAGGCGGTCACAGAGATCTAAGGAAAAGGGTCAAGTCCCAGAAGACCTGACTGGCTTCAAAGAGCTCTTCCAAACACCAGCTCACACTGAGGAATCAATGAATGGTGGAAAAAGCGGTAAAAAATCTTGCAAATCTCCACAACCACGTCTGGAGAACACCTCAGTGATCATACAAACACAACCCAAGACACCTCTGGGGAAAGTGGGTTTGGAAGAAGATCTTTCAGCACAGAAGCTCACCCAAGCATCAGGGGAAACAACACACTCCCCAAAAGTAGCAGAAGGGGACGACAAAACCATCCAAATTAAAAAGTCTGCAAAGCAAAAGCTAGACCCATCCGCAAAAGTGACTGGCTGTGGGAGACGACTGAAAACACCCAAGGAAAAGGCCCAGCCCCTAGAGGACCTGACTGGCTTCAAAGAGCTCTTCCAAACGCCAGGTCACACTAAGGAGTCAATGAATGATGGAGGAATCACCAAGACAACTGGCAGATCTCCACAACCGGATCTGGGGAACACCCCAATAAGCATGAGAACATGTCCCAAGACACCGCTGGGGAAAGTCGGTTTAGAACTCTCAGCACAGCAGAAGCTCACACAAGCGTCAGAGCAAATCATGGACACACTAAAAACACCAGGAGGTGGTGATAAGGACATAAATGTTTCTAGGAAATCTGCAAAGCAGAAACTGTTTACAGCACAAAATGCAGCTGACAAGAAGAGATGGCCAAGGACACCTAAGGAAGAGGCCCAGCCCCTAGAAGACCTGGCTGGCTTCAAGGAGCTCTTCCAAACGCCAGGTCGCTCTGAGGAGTCAGTGACTGCTGAGAAAGCTACTGAAATAACCTGCAAACCTCACCTACCAGGTGCCGATCCAGTGGGCACTCCAGCAACCAGGAGACAGCTCGAGATAAATATCAGCAAAGTAAATGTGCCAGAAGAGCTCTCCGCACAGAGAAAGCTCACACAGATGTCAGGGGGACCCACACATACGACCACAATGTTAGAAGTTCCAGAAGGTGGTGAAAAATATGTCAAAGACTATAAGGGATCTGCAAAGCGCAAACTCGATCCAGCAACAAGTGTGACTGGAAGCAAGAGGTGGCGAGGGGCGCCCAAGGAAAAAGCCCAACCCTTAGAAGACCTGGCTGGTTTCAAAGAGCTCTTCCAAACACCAGTTCACACACACAAGCCAGTTGATGATGAAAAAGCCACTGAAATATCCTGCCAAATTCAAGAACCAGAACCAGTGGAAACCAACACCAGCACAAGGAGACAGCTCAAGACGAGGAAAGCCAGTGTGAAAGAAGAGGTCTCAGTACGGACACGCAGGAAGCGCACACAAACAGGGGAAACCACGCAGGCACCTGAAGTGCCAGATGAAGGTGTC
>CM027398.1:69672505-69693648 GCA_015711505.1 Sylvilagus bachmani | reverse complement strand
GAGGCAGTTCTCTTCGTAAATTTATGAACAGTTGTACAGAGACTGTTTGCTTCCGGTTCTAAGGCAGTCTTTTTAACTGAGATAAAAATAAAATGTTCTCGAATATTTTATAGATGTTAAAGAGACTTTAAATGACTTATTTGTTTAACTTGGCTCCATAAATTTGTATTAATTAAATGGGCATGGGTATTTAAAAAGGCTTAACAGTGTGACCCTCTTTATTTTTAATCATGATTGATGTGTAAAAAGCTATGCATATTCAGTAGCTACCCATGAAACACTTCCACCATCAAGGCCACACATATCCATTTCTCCCTCCCCACTGCTCCGTTATTGCTCTGTTATTCAGGTAGGAACACTTGACGTCAGTCTATCCTCTCAGCAAACTGTAGTATAAATAGCATTGGGAGCCAGGGCCCTATAGAGCTGTTATCTTGCGTAACTGAAACTTTGTGCTGGGCGAGGGTGGGCTGGGGAGCTGATGGTTAAAGTGTGGTCATCTTTAAAGGTACAGTCACCACTCGCCTCTCTCCTTTGCTTCCATGCTCCACCCCCACCTTCCTGGCAGGGGCCTGACACCACTTGGCAGGAAGTGAGGGCTCACTGCTTGGAACTTGTCCTCTGAAAAGTCCTGGCTAGCAACAGAGCCTCTGGTCTGGAGCTGTGACTCCCAGGCTAGGAAGCAGGTTGCAGAGGACAGGAGCAGTTCTGCCTACCCACCCGTCATTCAGCAGTGCCTGCACGTGGAGGGTGGGCATTGGTCCTGCAGTTAGGACACCATGTGGGACGCTTGCATCTCCTGACATGGGCCTCAGTCTGTGCCAGTGAGCTGACAAGGGAGGCCGCCAGTGATGGTTCCGTGGTCGGATTCCTGCCACCAGGGGTGGGAGATGTGGATTGAGTTCTGGGCTCCTGGTTTTGGTCTGGCCCAACCCAACCCCAACTGTTGTAGGCATTTAGGGAGTGAACCAGAGGAGAGGCGCTCTGTCTGCCTTTCAAATAAATAGAAAATAGAGAAATGGAGAAAAGGCATACGGCTTGCCCCACGCCGGACTCCTGGCCAATGAAGCCCTTGGAGGAAAAATGGTCTCAATAGACACAAGGGGAGGTTGAGGTCATGTTAAGCTGGACGCAGAGAAGGGTTGGCTGGGGGTTGGGATGAAGTTAAGGAGGGTACCCAGCCATGACCCTGTCGCGAGTGCCCTGCCTGCCCCCCCCCCAAGTGCTGTGAGTGCACTGGAAATGCACACTCGGGACATCCGCAGGCCCCGCAGAGGGAAGCCCCCAGCCCACGGGAGGCAGTGCTGTTTCAGGCCCAGATGTTCCAGTCCAGCAGTGACTTGGTGCGGTCCACGGGCTGGAAAGGGCTCCTTGGCCCCTAGGTCCTGGTAGACTCATTTGAAAAACAGGAAAACAAACCCAGGAGGGCAGTGTGCTCTGGGAAGACAGCCCCACCTCTGAGGTGGCTCCAAGATCCTCTGGGACCCACCCTGGCTCCACTTGCCAGTTGCCCCACTGTCCCCTCCCAGACGCCTTCAAGGCTCATCTGGAGCCGCATGATACTTCCAGAGGCTTCCTCAGCCCCCAGGAATGGCTCCGTTTCCCTGGGCCCCTTTGGCCCCTGTGCCCGTTCTGTGCCTGTGTATCTGCAGCAGGTCTGCCTCTTCTCACAAGCTCGTGCTTGTCCTCCGTGCTGGTTGGGTGCTGCCTCCTCCCTTGGGCCAGGCGACGGCTGGCACGATGGGTGGTAACAGAAGAAGCTGTGGGTGATGTGCTCAGGTGCGCAGGGCCCCACACCATTCCCCGTAGGAGCCCCTTTCGTGGGACTAGTCTAGTCGATGTTGGGTGCCACAGTGGAGACATTCCAGACCCACCCTGAGGACATATTCCTCTGTGCAGGGCAGAGAGGAGCAGGTCTCTGACTCAACCTGGCCTTTGAAGAGACCAGAAACCTGTGTGGGAACTCTGCACACTCCTGCAGGTGGCGCCCTGGGTACCGCCAGGACCATCTCACCTGGCCTGAGGCTTTTGTTTCCATTAAAAAAAACTTGGGGGCCAGCACTGTGGCATAGTGGGCTAAGAGCTGTGGCACAGTGGGCTAAGAGCTGTGGCACAGTGGGCTAAGAGCTGTGGCATAGTGGGCTAAGAGCTGTGGCACAGTGGGCTAAGAGCTGTGGCACAGTGGGCTAAGAGCTGTGGCACAGTGGGCTAAGCCTCCACCTGTGGCTCCGGCATCCCATATGCTATGGCCTGGGAAAGCCACCAAGCGGGAGACCCACAAGGGTTCCTGGCTTTGGATCAGCCATTTAGGGAGTGAACCAGAGGATGAAAGACCTTTGTCTCTCCCTCTCTCTCTCTATAACTGTCTCAAATAAATAAATAAAATCTTAAAATTAAAAAAAATGATATAAGGGAACGAACACGTTTCACTTATAGTTTTATGAGCACGGTGATACCTTCCACCCGACCCACCCCTTGCTTCGGCCCTCTTTACTCTTCCTATTTTTCTTAGTACACTGACATAGTTTCAGTTTACTTTATAAGCACAAGCTTCACCCTCCACTAAACAATCCCACAAGCAGTCAGTAGGAAACCACAGTTCCTCAAGAGCATAGACAAGGGCTGTAAATCAAATCCCAAAATGTCCATTTTACTCATCACATTTTGTCCTCTGTATATTAATTACCACAAAACAGGAAAAACACAATATTTGTCTTTTTAGGACCAGCTTATTTCACTAAGCATAGTGGTCTCCAATGGCATCCGTGTTGTTATGAAAGACAGAATTTCGTTCTTACTCACGACTACGTAGCATTCCAGCATGTATACAGACCACGTTTTCTTTATCCGGTCATCAGTTGATGGACAGTGGGGGGCCCTGGGGGAGGCTGTGTCAAGTCTGGCTGTGTTCTGGGTGCTGAGCGCACAGGACAGTGCCCTCTGCTGTCCATGGCCAGGTAGGAGTCCTCCTTCATTTGTGAATGTAAACTACTGCAACCATCAGGGAAGACGTGTGGAGATGCCTCAGAAATCTGCAAATAGACTCCACACGATCCAGCCGTCCCATCCTGGGACAGGAGAGTTTTCTGTGCCCGCGTGCTTTGAGAGGAGCTGCTGTAAACACGCGGGCGCTTAGCCAGACGTGACAGCCTCCTGCAGGGCCCCCACACACTGGTCCCACACGCACAGGTGAAATAGGCCTGGGTGACAGATGCAGACCAGCTCCCCCCTGGAGCTCTGGAGGGAGCCCGGCCTTGGGAAGAGGTGTTTGAAACGTCTCTGATCCCTGAAAGAAGTCCAAGGTCTTATTTGACAGCTGCTTGTGTGCACGGCATCCAAAGGACAGCACGCGGTATCTGGCTGCCTCTGGGAGACGGCAGGTAGGTAGTCACCAAAGGCTTTCTCTTACAAGGAACCGGAGGCACACGTTCATACCAACAACAAAGGGTTTGTACCCGTGGTTTTTTTTTTTTTTTTTTTAAGATTTATTTATTTATTTGAAAGTCAGAGTTAAACAGAGAGAGAAGGAGAGGCAGAGAGAGAGAGAGAGGTCTTCTATCCACTGGTTCACTCCCCAGATGGCCGCTCAACAGCCAGAGCTGTGCTGATCCGAAGCCAGGAGCCAGGAGCTTCTTCCGGGTCTCCCACGTGGGTGCAGGGGCCCAAGGACTTGGGCCATCTTCCATTGCTTTCCCAGGCCACAGCAGAGAGCTGGATCGGAAGAAGAGCAGCCGGGACCTGAACAAGCACCCATGTGGGATGCCGGCACTGCAGGCTTTACCCATGATGCCACAGCGCTGGCACAGGGCCAGACTTTAAGACAGAACACTGAACAAGGAGAGCACTCGCAGAACTGTGCACGCATGGCAGCTGCAGTCACACTGGGCTTGCAAAGTCTGCGAATACAGACCTCTGCCACCAGGCTGCAGCTCACAAGGAGCCCGTGGCCGTGTTGAGACTTTTATAGCCCAACGTGGAGCAGACCTGGAAACGCTAATCCTGGGCTTGCTACAGGCCAGGGGTTTGCCCTGAACAAGACTGGCCTGCAGGCTGCTGTCGGGAGGCGTCTCCAAGGGCGTCAGCGCACTAAGACGGGGAAGCAGAGAGCGGAGAGCTGAGTCCACACACTCTCCGCGTGTCCGGATTTTTGTGACAGACACGTCTCCTTGTGTTGCTGGGGTTGCCACGTTTGGATGTCAGGGGCGGCTGGCTGAGTGGGACACAACGCTGGTGGGTGGTACAGGGAGACGAGGCCATGGGAGTGACCAGCAGGCCCGGCCCTGCCTGAGGCCTGGCTGTCCAGCACCCTGACAGATGGCCTGCGCCCCTGGGGTCCGCACTGCCCCACGCTGACACACAGTGTTCCAGGTCATTTCCCCGGCTGTTGGCCCAGGAGTGAGTGTGATGGGGAGGTCCCAGGGAGCTGGCACCCCTGGGAGCCAGCCTTCGCCCTGGGCACAGGAGCGACAAACCAACGCTCTGTCTTCCTGCACCTCACGCAGATGATGGGTGACGCCCCTTGAGGACGTCTTGGCAGAGCTGAGTGCCCAACTGTGGTCCTCACGTCCCGAGTGACCCTGTTCCCTCGCTCCTAGTCTTGAGGCTGCCTCCCAATTCAACCATCTGTACCCAAGTTCTGGTTCCGGGCTCCTCCTTTGGATAGACCCAAACTAAGACAGAGGCCTTGGCCTGGGGCCCACGTCGGGGGAGGGAGTTGCTTTGCAGGGGTGCTGTGCACAGGGGCTCACACTCTCGCAGTGCCGGAGGCTGGAATCCAGAGTCAAGGTGACACCCTCGAGAGCCCTGGAGAGAAGGGGTTCTGGGCCCCCCCAGCGGAGGCAGCACCAGGTGCTCCCCGGTTGGTAGAGGCATCACTCCGTTTCTAGCGTCATCCTCATGCGGTCTGTCTCTGTGGCCCAGTCTCCCCTTCTTAGGACGCAGTCACGAGGAGCAGGCCCCCAAGGCCAGCATGGTCTCAGCTTGTTCCAGCCCTCACAAGCCTGCCTCCCAGTCGGGTCCCATCGGGAGGTGAGGGAGGTTGGCAGTTCAGCCCTGAGTCTGGGGGCACAAGTCCCCTGGATGGCTGGCTCTCACCTGTGGAGCTCGGGTTTGGGGTGAAGGCCTTGTCGCCTCTCCTGAGCCCTCCAGAGGCTGGGAATGTGAGAAGTGCTGAGCCGCCATCTTCCCGGGACCCTGTGGCACACACAGCAACAAGCTGGGTGCTTCTTCTCTCGGGGGCTTCCTGTGAGGCTGGCCTAGGCATTGTCCCACTGTGGATGCTCAGTCCTTTCGAGGCAGTGGGCGCAGGCAGAGCTGGTTCGGTCTGTTGGCCCCTGGCTGATGCAAACCACCTCTGCCTTCCATCCCTCTTCCCTGTCCACGGTCTCAGGATGTGCCTGCCCCTCACATGTCCAATTCTGCTGCCCCCAAGGGAGGGCCCTGACCGCACGCAGAGCACAGTGAGGCGCTGCTCGTCTTATAAGGCCTCCGAGACCCCCAGACCCACGCAGAGAAGCCAGCAACTGAAGAGCTGCAGCGGCAAGTGGATCTCATAGCAGGTGACTTTTGTTGGAGAGAGAAATAAAAGTTTATTTATTTATTTTTTAACAGGCAGAGCGGACAGTGAGAGAGAGAGAGACAGAGAGAAAGGTCTTCCTTTGCCGTTGGTTCACCCTCCAATGGCCGCTGCAGCCTGCGCACTGCGGCAGGTGTACTTGAGCCCAGGATCCAATATTGGTGCTGGTATTCTCTAGTGGTTTTTTTTTTTTTTTTTTTTTTTTTAAGATTTGTTTGTTCATTTGAAAGTCAGAGTTTCAGAAAAGAGACAAATCTTCCACCTGCTGGTTTACTCCCCAGATGGCTGTAATGTTTAGGGCTGGGCCAGGAGCCAAGAGCTTCATTCGGGTCTCCCACGTTCATGGCAGGGGCCCAAGCATTTGGACCATCCTCTTCTGCTTTTCCTAGGCCATTAGCAGGGAGCTGGATGAGAAGTGGAGCAGGTGGGACTCGAACCAATGCCCATATGGGATGCTGGTGCTGCAGGCGGTGGCTTTACCTGCCACACCACAATGGTGGCCTCCTCAAGTAGTATCCTAACCACCACACCAACCACTTGCTTCAAATCATCCATTTACATAACAGGGCTCATAAAAACGTATCAAATAAATGCACCAACTAGCAAAAGGAATAGGTCTAAATTCTGCATTAAGTCCAGGGCAACAGAAAGGAAAAAAAATGGGTGTGGGGAGGTTGTGGAGGGAGGACAGGAGGGGGCACCAGGAGCGAGAGGGCTGGGGCCCAGCAGGGATGCACAGATGTGCCCCGGAGAACGGCTGGAGGGAGGCCCAGCGGAGAAGGCATCACGAGGACTGACCACGGACTTCAAGGCAGCTGTCATCTCCCTCCGCAAGCTGGAGAAAGCAGAAAGAGCAGTGCCCAGGGCTCAGGTGCTGCTGGGACCGGGGAGGAGCAGGCTCCCTGGAGCGCACTCTGGGACTCTGTAGATCCACTGAGAGCCCCCCTCCGCCCGGCAGCCATGCGCCCACTCCCGCCTCTGCAGCTGCTTCTATGCAGGTCGCGGCTACATTTGCTAAGTCCTGAAGTGATGATCTTCGGAAACCAAGTCTCACCTGCTAAGGAAAGCCATGGCATAACGACACACGAGTGAAACGGAGAAACCCTAAGAATGAGACGCAGGCAAGTGATCAAAGTAGAAGTTTATCCTTGCATCACAATGCTTTTAGATCTTGCAATTTGCACATACAAAGAATTCAGCAACACTCACTGGCATTACAGTGAGAGCAAGATCAAATTATAAATGGACTAAAAGGAAACAGGAGCGTTGGAACCGTAATGCACACATATAAAGATTGCACATCAATTAAACACGACTTAGTGAAAGCAAAGAGTATCAGTAATGAATCATACATTTTTTAAAAAATGGCATGGGCATGTTCCCATGAAGGAACACAGCTCTCAGACTCATTTCCACAAGTCTCTAAAAGCACATAAAAAATCTCTGAAGACACCGGTAGGTGCTCCTCCTTCGTCCAGCACAGGGGGAGAATGGCCAAGTGGTCACACAGTGACCGGCAGGCTGCAGACCAGAGCCAGTCTTCTGATCGCTTCTAGCGTCGGAATGCAACTGCACACCACGGAGAGAGACACGAGAGGGGGTGTGACGGCATCCACTCTGGACCGTCCTGTTCTGTCCACTCGACTTGCTCTCACTGAAGGGGGTGAGCCTGGACGTTCCAGGCCACCCAGTGGAGACACACAAGTCCCCAGTCGCTTCTCCTCTCCCCACAGAGCTGCTCCAAGGCCAGGAAATGGCTCGGGGCCATGAGGCTGCAGCCCCCGGGGGAGTCCAATCCTGGTGCAGGGAGTGAGGTTTCTGCTTTGCTTCTGGAACGGGAAGTGACTGGGAAGAGGCCGACACCTGGGGATGGCCGCAGGGGCCAGGGACACACAGAGGAAGGGCTCTCTCCTGAGCACACCCTGAAAAGGCCCACCTTAAAGGATTCTTGATACAAGAGACACTGGTGAGACCATCAAAGGCATCAAAGAACCCGACTAAGAGCTGCTGCACTGGGGCCAAGTCCATGCCCCTCGACCGTGACCTGGGACTGTGGGATCAGTGACCAGCCGGAGTCACTGCCACCCTAACAGGCAGGCTCTGTGTCCACGGCTCGGGGGCTGAAGGACCCCACTTCCCTCTCCCTCCTTCCGTCGAAGAAAGGCATTGGGGCTTGGGGTCTTCACAGAGGCAACACCCAGGGCCACCCCGTTTTCCTCTTCCTTCTACATGCCGTCACAGTGCAGAGGGGAGGGGGCGCCTCCGCAGCAGTGCGTAAGCCAGGGCTGGAGCTGCTGGTGACCGTGGTGACACGCAGTGTGCCTTCCTCCCTCGGGCAGTGGGCAGGTAGCAGCGTGGGCCCTGTGAGCCCAGTCACAGCCATGCCTTACCCCGCACCTGCACGCGCGCCACACGAGAGGGCAAGAACGTGCAGCCAGGAGGGCTGATCAGTTATGAATGAAAACGTCACGTAAGGCCTTTGTAGCTTTATCTTTTGAAAAGCAAAAGAGGAACCAAAGCCACACACAGTAAATGCTTTTAGTAAGTCAGACCAGCTGCCTTTGCTTCTGTGTTGTGCTCTTTTGCTGGGTATCTAACGGCCGCAGAAAGAGAACTGCTACTGAACTGATGTTCCCACACTCACACCTCCCCACCTTTTTCTGTCCCTAAGCCAATCCTGTGAATGGGATCTCTACATTATCCAGTGTCAAAGGTCAAAGGTCTCAGCAGTTCTTGTGTTAGAAAATAAGCTAGCCTCTAGAGCATGCATTTCACCCTCTCTTTCTTTTATTAAACAGGAAGTGAGACTTTAAAAAACTGTATAAATCTAAACTTAAAGGTTCTCTTCTTACAAACCCTTGGCTTTTTACAAGAAATAGTTAAATACCAAAGTGCTTTTCAGAAAATGTAAAGGCTGCTTGCTTGGGTTCTCCCACTGTCTCCACCCGGAAGTGTGCTCCTGGATTCTGTGTGTCCTGGTCTCTGGACAGGAAGTGCTTTGCTGGTGAGCCCCAGGCGGGCCTCAAGACCTCGCAGGCAGCTGGGGCGGACGGGAGGGGAGGCAGAAATGCAGTTGGCTGGATTCTCTGAGTCAAACGGATGGACAGATGGACAGCAAGCACTGGGAGCACGGCGCCAGCGGCTGGTTTTGCGGTACCCCAGGCCGTGGACGAGAGGAACGGATCGGCCCGGTGTCTGCATCTCACCCAGACAAGGCGGGGTAGACGTGGCCTTGAACGAATGCGTTTGCAAACACGACAGCGTAGCCTCCAGCTACTGTACTGTGTTTCAGACCTGAATTTCGGCTGAAAAGTCTTCTTTGATCTCAAAAATGTGTAGGTTAGCCCCATGGGCTGGGAGGGCGACTTGCCCAGAGCCCCTGTTCACAACGTTACCCTCACAGTCTGCCTTCAGAAATGCCGCTGCCCGGGGTGGGAGGCTGAGCGCTAGGAGGGTGAACCTGAACTTTCACCTGAGCTCTGAGCCCTCCCCTGGGTTCTTAACGGGACCCTGTGCCCAGCGTCTCGCGTAAGCACACGGAGCGTCTGAGACTGACACGCACAGGTGCCGCACATGGGGAAATCAAGTGGCATAATCTAATGAAACAGTAACATGTTTACTGATATTAGCAGAAATATATATTTTGTGGCATAGTATTTGACCTTAATTCGTTACTCCAAGTTTAGAAAAGGGTATTTAAGATTTAATGACTTTATCACAGGTAGTCTTGGAAGCATAACAAAATATACACAGAGAGAAACGAGGACGGATCTTAATGTGAACTACGAAATAAATTAATGTGTTTTTACAAAATATACTGACCATTAAATTAAAAAATAGTTTAAGGCAGGAATCTTCATTTGAAATTAGCATAATCAGAAAATATATCAATAAAATCTTGTACCACTTTGTAGCAGAATTCATACTGTTCCTAAAAAGAAAAACAAGAAGGTATTAAAATGTTTCCCAAAAAGCGCTTGATTAACTTAAACAGGAGAAACATTCAAAAACAAGTCGTCATCTGACTGTTTAGAGAAATGTGCCACCCCTTACGCACAGCAGCTCCTGTTACGTAATCTGGATTTTAGGCCAGGAAAACTTCAAGGCAAGCTATCTTCCCACACAGAAAGAGTGTATTTGACATAGTCTGAGTACAAGGTCTTTGGTTCTCACATTAACTCGGAAAACAACTCCTTTCGTCACTTCATAATGTGACGAAAGTTCATCTGCAAAGGCCCAGGTGGAAGTCTGGATGGTTCTAAGCCTACATTCACGCTACAGAAGGCATGAGGTTTTATATGAAGGTTCCTAGAACTCCAGAGAAGAATGCATTTCTTTTGTGGAAGTTCACTGCTTTTAGAACACCTTGGCATACCAAGAAACTGGCAGAGGAGGGGACCTCGAAGGCTTGGTACTGACAGGCAGCTTCCTACCTGCCTGGGCTGCCAAGGGTCTGGTTACTGGCACACCCTGCGTGGGACACGGGCACGTGAGCCTGGGAGAACGTGGGCCTGGGAGTAGGGCTACAGCAGCCCCCTCTCCTTCCCAACACCTTGGGGTCAGCCTCTTCCCACGCGTGGCCCACAAGGGTCCGGAGACTCTGGGCTTTAGAACTTTGGCCAGCTAAGCCCTCCCCCCAGTTAGTCTGGCCAGGAAGGGGTGGAGTTGGTGTTGTAGAGATAGAAAAGTTGGGTCAAGAACTTTTGTCTTGGGGCCAGCATTGTGACACAGCGGGTGAAGCTGCCACTGGCGGCACCTGCATCCCAATCTTACATGGGTGCTGGTTCGAGTCCTGGCTGCTCCACTTCCTATCCAGTTGCCTGCTAATGCGCCTGGGAAAGCAGTAGAAGATGGACCAAGTGCTTGGATCCCTGCACCCATGAGGGAGACCGGAAGAAGCTCCTGGCTCCTGGCTTCAGCCTGGCCCAGCCCCAGCTGTTAACAGCCATCTGGGGAGTGAAGCAGCAGACGGAAGATCTCTTTGTCTTCTAACTTTGCCTTTTAAATAAATAAATATTTTTAAAAATGATCATTGGTCTCACACGGGGGGAGGAACGTCTGGCCCACGGGTGCTGTAAGACCTGCAAGATCGTTTGATCTGGCCCTGCCCAGGCAATCACGGGCAGTACTCCGAGTTCACCATGTCTCTAGAGGTGAACTCTGAAAGCGGTGGTTTTGTAGGGCAATGAGTGACGCTGTAAATACCCACAGAGTCCTTGGCAGGAAAAGGGTTCCCCATCCCCGTGAAGAGAACACGAAGGCTCTGGGGAGCAAAACCAGGCTGACTGTACACTCGCCTTCAGCGGCCAAGATTCCCGCGGGAGCACGAAGCTCCTGGAGGACACAGGAGAGGGGATTTTCCAAAGCAACGATGAACAAACAGGCGAGCACTGCGTGTCCACCACACACCGGCTTCTGGCCCGATCTCTCCGACATCCCCACCGGCTGGCTCTGATCCGGGAGGGCGGTGGAGGTGGTCAGCGTCTCTCAGCCTCCACAGCAGACGCGCGGGCCAACTGCTGACCGCCCCGTCTGCTTCTTGAGCACAGGGATTGGGGCCAGGGGTCAGTCCTCAGCAGGACGCTGGGATGACACAGGCCACGTCGCCAGTCACACCGGTGGCCATTTCCGATCGAGGCAAGCGAACACGCAGTGGCCTTTGGAAAACCAGTTCTGGAGTGCAGGCCGGCGGGGACTTGGGAGACAGGTCTTCCCGCGCAGCCACCCACTAGCCAATGGCTGCCGAGCCAACACTGAGCCACTGCGTCCTCTGCCTAGACAGCCCCGCCAGCAGTTAGCGTGGCGAAGTCGTCCAGACTGGGGTCAGCCAGGTCGGGCTTCCACCTCCTCACAGCACCTGAGGGTCCAGGCTGGCGAAGCGAGGTGATGAAGCTGTTTGGCGAGCTCCCACCCCCAGGGTCGTAGCCCCCACTTCCTGCCTCACCACTTGCCAAGGAGCACTTACTGTGTGCCCGACAGGGGACTAGGTGCCAAGTGCATGTATTTATCTTTTAAAGTTTTATGTTTTAAAATTAATTTGAGATCCCGGGGTGGGGGCTGGGAGATCCACCTTCCATCTTCTGCTTCACTTCTCAAACGTCCAAAACAGCCAGGGCTGGGCTGGGCTAAGCCAGGAGCTGGGGACTGAGTCCCGATCTCCCACACAGTGGCAGGGACCAATCGCTTGTTACTGCTGCCTCCCAGGGTCTCCATTAGCAGGAAACGGGGCTCAGGAATCCCGGCTGGAGACTGGGATTAAAATCCAGGTACTCAGACAACAGGTGTCCAGATGCCCACTCCCAAATGCCGACTTTGAAAGTCAGGTTCCGGAATGTTCTAGCGTGCGGTTACCAGGCAAGAGAGCACCGAGAGGAGCCAGGACATATCTGAGCGCAGCATCCCAGGAAGGCAGCAGAGAGAAGGCAGGTGCAGGGGAGCAGAACCGAGCCAGGAAGGCCCTCGGACGCCAGGTACTGTTGCAGAAGAGCGCCCTGGCCAGGCAGGTGCACGAGCTCCGGGAGCCCCAGCATCCCACACAACTGCGCGTGCCCCCCCCCCCCCCCGGCCACTGGCCGCCTTCGGCTGGGTGCCTGCCTGGGTGCCTGGCACTCTGGGCATCCTGATGCACTTGCGGCAAGCTCTGCACAGTGACCCTACAGGCAGTGCCATCACCCCCGTTTTCATGGAAAGGAATCGAAGCCTGGAACGTGGAAGGCTCATGGCCAAGTTCTTGGAGCCCCGAGGGTGCCCAGCCGTGAGCCCGGGAAGATAGCCCCGAACCAAGCTCAGAGGAACCACCACTTATCTTTTTAAACGCGACATAATCTAAAATCCGTTTCTAATGGACACCTAGGAATGAGGTGTATTGCTGGGGTGCGATGTGATGGCCAGGCAGGACTAAGTCCTGGGGAAGCCAGCAGCAGAAGACACACAAGAAAGCAACTGAAGGGGGCTGGCTCATTCAAAACGGGACTCCATTGGGAGGAGGTTCGTTACATTTTTATTAACGACTGTGGTTTTGACCTAAGATTCTTTTGTAGTCTTGCGGGGGGGGGGGGGGCGGACCTCCACCCAAGTCCCCAGCAAGGAAGGGGGCCTGGGATGCTGTCCTGTGCAAACTGCAGCTGGCTCTCCTTGGGACACTCCCTTCCCACCTTGCCAGCTTACTCAACCAGCACGTTCCTTTCATGAGACATTCATCAAGGGACCGCACCGCTCCGACTCCTCCGGAACCTCCCGCGTGGGGTTCTTACCAGGGTTTGCACCATATGTGGCCTCTGAAGTCGCAAACTCTTCACAGCTTGAAACACGTCCAAGAGTCCCTCGGCTTTGACGCGCTCCAGAATGTTGCTAAGGGCGATGAACGTGCCCGTCCGCCCGGCTCCAGCGCTGCAGAGAGCGGAGAGCGAGGGCTTCGTGAACACCTCCAGCCTGCTCACGGCCCCTGCGGCTGGGGCTGAAGCGGCTCTCACCGGCAAGGTCAGCCTTGACTGGATATTGCACAAGCAAATCCCTAGGGCGGCTCCCCATGCTCAGCAGCCAGGAGCCCGTGTAACGGGTCAGGCCCAGTCGTAGGTACTGAAGCTGGCGCAGCCCCCTCCCCCTCCCCTGCACACACAGAGGTCTCCACGTGCGGCTCCTGAGCTGGCGCTGGGGGCCTGGCCAGATCCGCCTGGTTCAGGTCTAAGGAGCAGGTGACCCTGGCCCAGGCTCCTTCCCTGCGCCAGGCACCGGCTTCTGAAGTGGGTGGTGCCGACAGGCTGGAGGGAGGGAGGCTAAGAGGAAGGGCACCCACCGCCAGGAACACGGAGAGACGCAGGGCCCTGCAGTCTGCCTGCTTCTCTGGACAGAACCCTCGCGAGCAGAGCCCAGCCCCCGCCTAGGATGGCCCAGGAAGGCAGGCAGAAAGGAAGTGGGGTCGGCTGCCTCTCCCAGTGCCCCCTGGGGATGCACGGGTGCTGGGGGTCCGGGGTCTCACCAGGAGGCCAAGCTGATGATCCCGTCCTGCTGCAGGGACTGTCCCTGCAGAAGCCTTCCCCCGGGGGGGCCTCCTTGCAGGACCTGGTTCACCTCGCAGCCCCAGCGCCCTGCACAGGGGAAACTCACAGCCTGGGGTCGCAGAGGCAGAGCTGAAAGACCTCTACCAAGTCCCAGGGACTGAAAACCAAGGTGTGTGCTCCCCCTGCTGGCCAGGCCAGGAGTGCACCCAAGGGAGTCCAGACTTAACCTTCCGCTCCCTTGGCTAAAAAGGGCGGAGCAAGAGGTCGTCATAAAAAGTGGGAGCCACACATGTGGGAACAGAGACACAAGTGCAGTTATTAGAGGCCAAACGGCACCACCAAGAATGGAGGCAGGGGCTGGCTCGGTGGCTCAGCGCCGGCATCCCACATGGATGCTGGTTCCTGTCCTGGCTGCTCCACGTCTGATCCAGCGCCCTGCTAATGGCCTGGGAAAGCAGCAGAGATCCGATGGCCCAAGTGCTTGGGCCCTGCACCCTCGTGGGAGCCCCGAAGGAAGCTCCAGGTTTCTGGCTTTGGCCTGGCCCAGCCCTGGCTGTTGTGGCCATCTGGGGAGTGAACCAGCAGATGGAAGACCTCCGTCTCTTCCTCTCTTTGTAACTCTGAATTTAGAATAAATAATTTTTTTTAAGAATAAAGGAATAAAGCAGCCCAAACTCCTGCTTGAACGAGCTCTGCACCAGTGACCAAGGCCCGCCAGCAGGAGGACAGGGAGGAAGATGAGTGGGCGGGTCCTCCCGTTGGCTGGATGGCCCCTCCCACCCTCCGTGTGCCAGGGATCCAAGTGCTGGACGGTCCCTCCCACCTTCCGTGAGCCTGGGATCCAAGTGCTCCCTGGCTGCACAGCTGTCTCGGGGTATGGCCCTGTGTGCCCCTCGGTCACTGGCCTGACTCTGGGACAAAGGTCAGGAGGCTACAGGCCTCCTTGGGTCACTGCAGTCTGGGCTTCACAGTCAGCCACACCCACCTTGCCAAGCCGAGGGGAGAGGATGGAGGGGAGAGGACGAGGCAGCATGTGGCCCCACGCCGGAACCAGAAGTCTGGCAACCAAGGACAGGCATGCGTTTGCCAGAGCTTCGCTGGGCCACTTGTGGTGACTTCACACGCACGAGGACACATGGGTTTGGGTCTTTCTCCGACGCCCACACCCAGTGCATCATGCACTGCATCCCTGACTCACGCCATCTGGAGGCTGAGCAGGATGCCCAGCTCTTCCACAGTTGGCTAATGTGGGGCTGCACTGCCCCATGTGGCCATCTTGACCCTTCCTAAAACACGAGCCCAGACAGGATGGGACATAAGGTCAAAGCCCAAACTGTGAGACATGTAGAAGAGAGTATCTTCTGAGTTGGAGGCACAAGAGCGTTTACTACCAAGATCCAAAGAGCTAAAGCACCAGGGGCCGGAAACAGAAGCATCAAGGTCACTTCCCTTCATCAACAAACATCATCAGAGAGCGAAAAGACTGCACTTAAGAGGCTTACGATTCCTAGAACCAGAGAGGGTGAGCGGCGAGGGAACAGAAAGAATGCCTCAAACCCAACAAGGAGAGGGTAGACGACCCCACAGAGAAATGGGCGCAAGGCAGGAACAGACAATTCACTCAATGAGAATATCCCATCCATAAATGTGGGGGTGTTTAAAAAAGTTCTCAGCACTTGGGTGGAGCTGGGCATGATCAGTGGCAGGAGGCACAGAACATAGAGGGTCCTGGGGAAGGCATCGCTGGGATAGGGCCCCAGGCGCCCCCCGCCACAGCACCCCACCGAGGGGCACCCCAGGCGCCGCTCACCTGCAGTGCACAGTGATGGGGTGGTTGCCCGTCTGCTGCTGCTGCTTCTGCACGGCTGCGATGAGGTCGATCATGCCTTTGCCCTCGGCGGGAATCCCGATCTCGGGCCAGCCGTGGAAGTGGAACTGGCGCACCACGCGGATCTGCTCCTCCTGGCGGGCCAGGGGCTGTGGCAGGAAAGGGGTCTCAGTGCTGCCCGCTCCCACACTGCCAGCCCAGGGGGAAGGCCCCGGGCCCACTCGCCCTCCGGGGGCAGGTGGGAACACCCAGAACTCTCCTGGGGCCTCTGCAGTAGCCCTGCTTACCCGGAGGAGAAGGCGAAGGGGTGGCTGTGCAGGACACCCATAAGACAGCCCCTGGAGTCCCGGACAGGCCCTGCCCAACCCTTCCCAAGGTCCTGGGCAGCTCTGATTGAGAGAATGGAGTCGTCTCCAGAAGCTAGGGCCCGGCCCCACGGTGAGTCAGCTCACCCACGGCTGGTCGAGATGCCACTCTTTGCCAGAAAACAGAGTGAGCAGTGCACCAGGGGCTGTGGGAGCCCCGAGAAGGCCCTGGGGGAGGGCCCCTCTGTTCCCTTGGTTCCTCCTGTCTCGGCTGCTGTCTGCCCTTCTCCCAAGAGGGGACGGAGAGCAGTGAAACAGGAGAGTGCAGCCTCTGCCATACCACGCTCCTTGCCAGTGAGGATGAAGGTGGCCACAAGGGGGCGACTCTACAGGAGACCTGCCCATGGACAAGGGAGCACTGGCCGGTCCCAGTAAGCTGGGTCCTGGAGAGGCGGGTGCAGGACACGCCGAGTCCTGAGTGATGGCTGCCGCCCGTCAGGAGCACACGGGTTTCAAGAGCTGTGGCAACAATACCTGACTGCAGGTGACCAGGAAGTCCCGCACACTGATGCCTTCCGACAGGGAATCGCTCTTGATTTCGATCGTGATTTCTCCATGGATAACTGAGCCCTCTGTGGGCCAGTACTGGTAGCACTTATCCTTGGGGGAGGGGTAAGAGAAAGCCATGAGTCCCAGAATCAAAATCCGCTGCTGGAAGCTCTGGCCTCGCGATGTGGAGTCACGCTCACACCTTCTAACACATCTTCTTGGACCAAGACATTTGCACACGAATGTGAACGCCCAGGAATGCCTGTTGACCGGGGGAACACAGAGCCCACAGATGGACCGTGCATGTCAGGAGCTTCGATCCACAGCAGAAAGGGGAGTTTGCTCAATAAGCAGAGCTGGGAAAACCGGCTTTGCAGGTGGGGAAAGCGCACTGCGTCCCTGATTCACGCCATCTGGAGGCTGAGCAGGATGCCCAGCTCTTCCACAGTTGGCTAATGTGGGGCTGCACTGCCCCAGGTGGCCATCTTGACCCTTCCTATAACATGAGACCACACAGGATGGGACATAAGGTCAAAGCCCAAACTGTGAGACACGTAGAAGAGAGTATCTTCTGAGTTGGAGGCACAAGAGCGTTTACTACCAAGATCCAAAGAGCTAAAGCACCAGGGGTCGGAAACAGAAGCATCAAGGTCACTTCCCTTCATCAACAAACATCATCAGAGAGCGAAAAGACTGCACTTAAGAAGCTTACGATTCCTAGAACCAGAGAGGGTGAGCGGCGAGGGAACAGAAAGAACGCCTCAAACCCAACAAGGAGAGGGGAGACAACCCCACAGAGAAATGGGTGCAAAGCAGGAACAGGCAATTCGCACAAGGAGAATATTCCATCCATAAATGTGGGGGTGTTTAAAAAAGTTCTCAGAAAATAGAATCAAAACTAAGTTAATTTTGGTGCAAAAACTTTTGAAATCCATGAATGTGGGGATCTTTAAAAAGTTATTGGAAATGAATATTATGAAAAATATGTATAAGATATCAAATTTTTTGCATCCAAATATGCTTTTAATTCTCTTTTCCCACAAACCTTTTAAAAGCAGGTGTGTTTATTTATTTAAAGGTAGAGTGACATAGAGGGCAGGATGGCAGGGGAGGGGGAGAGAGAATCTTTCATCTACTGGTTCCCCAAGACCCACAGCAGCTGAGGCTGGGTCAGGCTGAAGCCAGAGCCAAGAACTCCACGCAGGTCTCCCATGTGCATGGCAGGAGCCCTCCCCAGCTCTCTCCCAGGATGTGCATTAGCAGGAAGCAGAATTGGAGGTGGAGGCAGGACTTGACCCCAGGCACTGGGATAAGAGACGTGGCACCCCAGGCGGTGGCTTCCCCCATGCCCTTATACACAGTGTGATGCTGGAGCTTGTGGGAATCAGAAAGATCCACATCAGAGCCACAGCGAGGAGATGAGACTGACACCTACTCAGGAACAAGACTGGGGCATCGTGACTGCGAGGTAGGTGAAGGAGAGATCTAACACGCGGCCACTGTCCACTTTGAAAGCCCTTTGCAGTTGTTTTGTGCACTCCACCTTTCTCATGCTCTCCAGCGTAAACTTTAGTCTCTCGGGCACCCACTAGTCCTTGGGCAGCGTAAGATATGCACAGAAATGTGCGGACAGCAAGGAATCAGAATGGGCCCAGTGCCCATGGCGGGAGAAGGGCTTAATGAACGGGCACAGGCTGTGTGGTTTGTGTAGTGGAATGGAGTGAGATGATGACAGAGAATGCACCGGTGTAGACGTCAACACAGACAAACATCAAAAGCTCAATTCTGAGTGGAAAAAGCAAATCCTACAGACTACGTACTGTGGTGGTACTGTTTAAACCCGGACAGAAGCCAAACACGTTTCTTTAGACATACCAATATATGATTTTAAAGAAATTGTTAAAAAGCGAAGAAGGCATCCACTAGAATGTCCTGAATGTGTTGGTGAGGAGGTGGCGACCGGAAGCCTCGCCCCGTGCTGGAGTGGCTACTAGTCTGACAATTCTACAGAGGTGACCAACGATAAAACGTAGGACGTCGAATTAACCACCGACCCAGCAGCTCCAGGCCGGAGTGTATGCCAGCGAGAAATAAAAGAAAAATTCCCACACAAACAGCGGTGCGTGGACGTCCACAGCAGCACCGTCCCTCACGCGTGGGGAAAACCCGGGCGCCTGTCCGTGGATGAACGGACGGATAAAACGCAGCGGTCCGTGGGGTGCAGTGAAATCCTGACTCGGGCTAAACCTGGCTGGCCCTTGAACACATCAGAGTGCAAGAACCCGGTCCCCAAGGTGACAGCTTGTGTGACGTCACTGCCATGACAGTGTCCAGCTCAGAGAAACCCGCAGAGTCAGAAAGTGGATTGGGGCTGCCAGGGTCCAAGGCAAGGAGGAAAGAGGGGTGACCGCTGCCGGCATGGCTTTCCTTTTGAGGAATTCTAGAATGTTCTAGAATTAGACAGAAGCTAGGGTTGCATGGACTTGTGAACACACTAAACCCTCAGCTCATACCCTTTAAAAGGTAAGTTGCTTGGTAGTGACTTATATCTCAATTTTTAAATTTTTTTTAATTTTTAATTTTAATTTTTTTTATTTTTGACAGGCAGAGTGGACAGTGAGAGAGAGAGAGAGAGAAAGGTCTTCCTTTGCCGTTGGTTCACCCTCCAATGGCTGCCACGGACAGCGCACTGCGGCCGGCGCACCGCGCTCATCCAATGGCAGGAGCCAGGCGCTAGGTGCTTTTTCCTGGTCTCCCATGGGGTGCAGGGCCCAAGCACCTGGGCCATCCTCCACTGCACTCCCGGGCCACAGCAGAGGGCTGGCCTGGAAGAGGGGCAACCGGGACAGAATCCGGCGCCCCAACCGGGACTAGAATCTGGTGTGCTGGCGCCGCAAGGCGGAGGATTAGCCTGTTGAGCCACGGCACCGGCCCAACTTATATCTCAATTAAGCAATTTTTTTTTTTTAAAGCAAAGAAATCTAAGCACAAATCGAGGGTCGTGGTTACGTCTCAGGAGAGCGCTGAGACACATGTGTTGGCGGAAGTGGGGCTTTCTGTCGGGTGCTGGCTCCTGAGTACAAGAAGGCAGCTCTCTGGGAAAAGGGAACCAGGTCACTCATTCAGCGCCAGGTAGGCACACAGACCAGTGCCTGAGTCTTTAGATTAAAGAGAAAAGGAAAAAAGGGAATGGACGTCTTTGTCTTTAGCAGGTTGTGACCTTGCCCAGTGCAGAACGGCAGCACCTCACGGAGGTCCAACCAGGGGCAGCTGGGAGCTCTGGTGAGCGCAAGGCAAGGGCACGGGCGTGGTCTGCACCTCCAGGCTCCCTCCCTCCTCCGCGTCTGCCCCGGCCCCGCCCACGCGTGTGCAGCACTGAGGCCCGTGGGCATCTGACCTGCGCCGCTACGGGGCCCCGGGGCTTCGGCCCTCACCTGCTCCCTCTCCTGCACCTCCGTGAGCATCACGATCGTGTGGCACTTCCACTCCCACACCATCCTCCAGAAGTCCTCCACCGTGTGAGCCAGCGGCCCCTGCGTGGCGATGAAGTGGTCCTTCTGCCGGTAGCCCTGCGGGGGGGGGGGGCAGGGGTTAGGGGCTGACTGCCCTCCCTCCCTGCCGGGGGTCTTCAGAGCAGGCCAAGGGAAACCCTCCCAGCTGCCACTGCCTGAGCCACACCCCAGTCTGCACGAGCTCGGCCCACGGGGCAGGTGGGATGCCCCCGCCATCAGCCCCGGGGGCATCTATTAGAGAGGGTGAGGTCCTTGTCCACAGCCCCTGGCGGCTCCCGTGTGTGACAGCCAATCAGCATGGTGGCGGGGAGAGGGCCCTGGGCGGGGAGCTGGAGGAAGGGGCTCTCTACCAGGACCCCACGACCTCATCTGCAAGTGGAGACAGCAGGTGTGCTTGGATGGCCTCTGCTGCCCCCACTGCCGCCCCCACTCCCGACCAGTCACACTGTCCACATGAGCACTGGGTGCAGAACTGCACGCGTGCAATGTGTGCAAGAGAGAAACAGCTGTGCGTGACAGGTGAGATGAGAGACAGCCTGCACTCAGCAGGGGCTCTGTGACCTTACCCCCAACGTCCACGCCTCACTCACGCGGTTTTATTTGAGAGGCAGAGCAACAAGGGGACAAGGGGGAGAGAGAGGGACAGCTCTTCCGTCTGCTGCTTCAGTCTGCAAACACCTGCAACAGCCAGAGCCGGGCCCGGCTGAAGCCAGAGCCAGGAGCTCCACCTGGTCTCCCGCGTGGGTGTCAGGGAAGGAGGCACCAGCGGGAAGCCGCACGGGAGGCAGAGGGAGGACTCCGTCCCAAGCGCTCCGATGTGGGTGTGGGCGTCCCGGGGGCAGCTCAGCCCGCTGCACCACGACCCCCACTAGTCATTCTTCCCAAAGTGACTCACTCTCCTAACCACAGGGCCGAGTGTCTGGAAAACCCGCCACCTCTTTCTGATTGGGAAAACGAGGTATACGAGAGCCTGGTGGCCACCCGGAGGGGGCAGGGGGCCCGCGTACGTACGTCGATGAAGGACGCGTTGATGTAGTCTGTGTGCTCCTGGCCCCTCTTCATGGAGAGGATCACTCGGTTGAAGTCGTCTGCAAAGCCACACGCCCTTAGTTAGCGGGAAACGGCCCTGCCTGGCAAGCGTTCGTCTGGGCAACCAGCTTCCCACACGCAGGGCAGAGCTGAGCTGCTGACGCAATCCCTGGGAAAGCCAGCTCCGGGCAGGTTCTGTTCCACAGCACCATGGGGCAGAGGCGGCCTTGGGATGGTGGAGCAGGTGTGGGGCCGTGGAGCAGGTATGGGGCCGTGGAGCGGGTGTGGAGGCCGTGGAGCGGGTGTGGGGCCGTGGAGCGGGTGTGGGGCCGTGGAGCAGGTGTG
>CM027398.1:69647254-69672405 GCA_015711505.1 Sylvilagus bachmani | reverse complement strand
GGCCGTGGGGCGGGTGTGAGGGCCATGGAGCAGGTGTGGGGGCTGTGGAGCAGGTGTATCACGCTCGACAGAAGGCTTCCCCTCTCAGCCAGGTGCTGTCGCGGCCTCTGGAGTCCGCCTTGGGGCCGTATTGCGTGGGTTTCTCTTTTCCTGGGGTGAGACCCTCGGTGGGCTCCACACCTGCCCACCGCACGTGGCCCTCCCTCTTGCTGGCTGTTCCGTGGCCGCTCGGTTGCTCTCCCTCCCCTACCATGTTGGGGGCAGGCCAGGGTCCCTTCCCACCCTGGGCCCGTTTCTTGCCCTCTGCAAGGCCGGAGTCTCTTGGACAGTCCCAGCTATTGCCCCAGGTCTGACGTGGCCCCTCGCCCCACGTGTGCACATTCTCGCTGTCCCTCTGTGTTGGGGACACATCCACCCAGGCCTCGGGAATCAATCCTGCCCCCGGCAAGCCTCTGGGCTCCTGTGGTGCACTGCCTGTGGGCTGGTCCCTGGTCTCGGCCAACCATCCCCCACCTCTAAGTCCCTGTCCCAAGCTGCCCACAGGCTGAGCCACACGGGGCCGCTTGGGGCACCCAGGGCCTCCCGGGTGGCTCTCTGCTCCGAGGCCCAGCACCCACGCCAGCCCACAGGGCTCCTGCTCTGAGCCTCCGCAGGTCCCGGAGCCTCGGGGCAGCTTACACGGGACGATCTGGATGACCCTGGCCTTCTTCATGTTGGCCGGCAGGTTGCCCGTCCGCATGCTCTCCTTCATGATCCGCACGTTTGTCAGTTTCTGCAGCCGAGAAGACACAAGGCCGCCGCTGAAACCCAGACTCTAGCGAGCAGCCGGTCCCCGGGGTGACAGCGCCACTGGCACGGGCACCTCCTGCCACCTCGGGTCGGGGGAGGGCTCCTTAGTCCTGGGCGAGAAATCCACGGCCTCCTCCCGTCTGCCCGCCGCGTCTGGGCTCAGCCAGCAGGGGGAGCACTCACCCTGAACTCCTCCTCCAGGCCCATCTTGTGGAAGTGCGCGGCGCTCCCGTGCAGGCTCTGCAGGTGCTTCTCCAGGGAGGACACGTCCAGCTCGGTGTCGCCGTAGAGGTAGTACTCCAGCAGGGCTTGGTAGATGAACGTATACTGCATCTGTAAGGACCAGGTGGCCACACCCTCGACCCTGCCACGCGGGGCCCGGCAGCCCGGGGCGGCCACAGGAGGCGGAGTGGCCACGTGCGATGACCGTGCATGGCTGGGGGGGGGGTGGGCCGCAGCCGGCATCCACCGAGCCCGCCAGTCCCTGTCCCTCCAGCATCGCCTGGGGGGCAGCATGACCACCCCAGGTCCCAGGAGGCCGTGAAGGCCAGTCCCTGTCCCTCCAGCATCGCCTGGGGGGCAGCATGACCACCCCAGGTCCCACGAGGCCGTGAAGGCCAGTCCCTGTCCCTCCAGCATCGCCTGGGGGGCAGCATGACCACCCCAGGTCCCAGGAGGCCGTGAAGGGCGAGGGCAGGAAGTGGACAGACGCAGGACAGGGAGTGAAGCCAGGCCTAACCAGGGGAGCTCAGGGCTGCTTGCCACCTGCCTAGCAAAGGCAGGTCCTCCGTGCGGGGACTGTCGTGAGCTCTCACGGCAAAGGTGGCAGTGCTGTCACTCACGTCTGTCTGCACCATCTGTGGCCGCTGGTTGCGGATGCGCGACACAAACTCAAAGACGTCGACCTTCTGCTCAGCGTGCATCATGGCCATCATGGCGTCGATGACGATGAAGGTGCCCGTCCGGCCTACGCCCGCGCTTGGGGAGGAGGAGAGAGGCCACCCTGTGAGCCCCGTCCCCTGAAAGGAGCACAGGGCCCCCAACACTGCCTGCGCTAGACTCAGGACAACTTTTCTAGGGGAATGAGAGGCGGGCCTACAGTGTGGCCACCAGAGGGCGCTGCAACCTCAGTGAACTGATTCCCACCTGCTACTGCGTGGGGGTTAACAGGCGTTTTATACAGAGCTGTGGCAGGGAGCTCTGCCTGAAGCTGAACGCATCGTTTTCCTCTCTGTTGCCAGACTTGGTCTTGTTGCCACCGTGTCACTGCTTCCTGGCCAGGGGCGGCGTCCGAAGGACCCGGGATTGCCGAGCAACATCTCAGGGGCTCAGCATCCTCCCCTGTGCAGCTGAGCCCGGGGGTCACCTGTCCCGGGGCACTAAGCCAGGAGGGGACATCTGTTACCTGACCGGGCAAACTCCGCCCAGCAGGGGCTGGCGGCCAAGACACAGCTGTGACACAGCTGTGACAGGTGTGTGTCTTCCTGTGTGGAGGTGGCTTCTGTCCCTGGCAGTGCTGTCTGTAACAGCTGGAAATTCGGGCTCTGGTCACAGGGACGCCAGGTGAGGCCTCCTCCCGTGAGGCTCTGCGTGTCGTGCGGAGCCCACTGCAGGCAGAGCCCCCAGGGGTCTTTTCCACCACAGATGGAAACCGAGGCAGACAGTGGGGGAAGTGGCGGGCAGTGAGGGACCCAGGCCTCTGAGACAGCCTGCTCTCGGCGGTGCCTTGGGGGTCCCCCGCCCCGGGAGACTCTGAGTTCTCCTATGAACACATGTGTGTGCATGTGTGTGTGTGCGTGTGTCTGTGTGTGTTTGTGTGTGCGTGTGTGTGTGTAGAAGCCTGTTTTCAGCTCTGCTCCCAGGGAGACCCGGGATCCTCGGTGCCACTGCAGGGGAGGCCACGCGGACAGTCCACAGCCCACGCCAGCAACCAGGGCTACTCAGCCGCCGGCCTTCCACACTGGCCTCCCCACCAGAGGCCACCGAGGCCGGGTTCTGCTCACGTGGGACACGCCATGGGCCGACTTCCCTCTCTGCCCGTGCGCGTCTCGGCTTCCGCTGCGATCGGCAATGTGTGCGCAGCGCCCAGCCTGCCCCTCTGCCCTGGGGCCGGGCGTGGACCTACCTGCAGTGCACCACGATGGGCCCGGCGTGCGCGGGGTTGAGGGTCTTCACTTTCTTCAGGAACTTGAGCATCCCGATGGGGGTGAAAGGTACCCCGAAGTCCGGCCAGCTGGTGAAGTGCAGCTGGGAGACCAGCCGCGGGGCTCTGCAGCCGTCAGGCAGCTGCTGCGGGGAGGGGGCACCGGGACGTGAGTGTGGGGACAGCCCCACCCGCCCCCAGCATCTCCATCACACTGGCTCCGCCCCCCCCCCCCCGCCCCGGCCGTCCAGACTGTGGTGTGGGGGAGGGGCGCTGCCTGGGGGAGGGGTGGGCCCATCCCCCCAGGATGCCCTGTGCTCCCTGCAGGGGCTCTGTGCTGGACGGAGAGAAAGGCCCACGGGCACCTGGCCAAGCCCCGGGAGCCCGCTGTGGGCAGGGCCTCTCCTGCTTGGCCCGGAGGGCCCCATGGCACGGCCGGGCCCCAGGTGACGGACGGCTCAGCCACGCGCTCCGAACGTCTCAGGTATGGGGGATGATGGGAAGTGTGATGCGGGCAGCTGCTCCCGCAGAGCCTCCGCCCCGCTCACGACTCAGCCCCAGGTACCACAGCCTCTGGGTTATGTGCCCTGCGCCAGGCTGGGGGACGGCACGTGTGTGTGCCTGCGTGGACATGTATGTGTCTGCACACATGTGCATGCATGTCTGTATGCTTGCATATGCCTGTGTGTGGTCTGTGCCAATGTGTACATGTCTGTGACCACATGTACATGTGTGTGCATGCACGCATGTCTGTGCCTATATATGCATGTGTATGTGACCATGTGTACATCTGTGTACATGAATATGTGCTTGTGTGTGTCTATGTGTGTCGGTGTCTATTTGTACATACATGTATTTGACAATGTGTTCATGTGTGTTTATGTGCCTATGTGTACATGTGTGTATGTCTGTGACGATGTGGGCAAGTGGGCATGTGAGTGTACATGTCCGTGCACATGTGTACATGTGTCTGAGGGGTCTGTGCACACGTGTGCATTTCTGTGCATATGTGTACCTGTGCATGTGTGTGACATGTGTACACACGTGTGTGCATTGCCTGGGAGGCGCACCGGGAATGGCAGGCACAACAAAGCTGCTTCTCCCGGCACAGCCTCATCGCCTGCTCACGCCACCTGTGGTTCCTGACAAGCGGCCTCAGGCTCCCAGCTCCCGCAGGCGAGTGCCTCTCCGTCTCCCCTCCTCTGCCTCGCACTGAGGGTTTCTAGTAAGTCCCCCGTGGACTCTTTTAGGGTGGAATCGGGGGACACAAATGTGGGACACAATGAGAGGCAGGGCCGTGAGGCGCCTCACTGCAGCCTGGGAACTGGCGTCACGGGCGCCCTCCCCCGGGGGCTGGCAGGGGCCCCGCGGGGAGGGGCGTCCAGCGCTCAGCACACCCAGGTCCTAGACCCCTGACCTGTCGGCCCCCAGCCCAGCCTGGCCACATGCTGCAGCCCCTCCAGCCACAGCCCTCCCTCGGAGTCACTGCAGTGCAGGGGTAGGCAAAGCCCCTACACACACATACATACTACATGCATGGAAGCCTGTGCACTGTGACATGTGTACGCAAACACTACATACATAGAAGCCTGAATACTATGACAATGTACACACACATACATCCTGCATACATGGAAGCTTTGTACTGACACATGCATACATACTACATACATGGAAGTCTGTGCACTGTCACATGTGCACACAACACCCTACACACATGGGAGCCTGAGTACTGTGACATGTGCATACATATGCATACATACCACATGCATAGGAGCCTGTGTGCTGTGACATGTGTATGCACATGCATACACACTACATACATGGAAGCCTTGTACAGACACGTGCATACACACTGTATACATGGAAGTCTTTGCACTGTCACATGTGCACACAACACACTACACACATGGGAGCCTGTGCACTGTGACATGTGTACACATACATACACACTACATGGAACCTGTACACTGTGACATGTGTGCACATGTATACATACTACACACACGGGAGCCTGTGCACTGACACGGGCTCTCCCACATGAGCCTCCCCGGGGCCACGCGGCCGCAGCACTTACTGGCTGGATGCAGAACTTGCGGATGGTGTAGTCCACCAAGACCACGCAGTCTTCCACGCACACCCGGATGTTCCCGTAGGTCCAGCAGCCCTGGTCAGGCCAGTACTGGTAGCATTTCTCCTGCACGGAACAAGTGCAGAGACAGGGGGGCTGAGGGTGGGCTCACGGCCGCCCCCACCCTCCCCAGAGCTGGCAGGGAGCCCTGGCAGGCTGTCTTCCTTCCCAATGGGGAAACTGAGGCTGCACACTGGTAAAAGGCAGCCCTGAGCATCTAACGAGTGGGCCTGGGCTCTCTGATTTGGACACACAATACCTGAGGGATGGCGCCCGCCTGCAGGGGCGTAGTCTGCCCAAGGCACCCTGGGGGGCTCTGGGCTTTAACAAGTCCTGCAGGTGTCTGGCAGTGGCCCCCAAGGGCCACGGCCCCGCGTGACGTCGGTCGCAAGGATCGACACTCTCACAGAACACAAGGCAGCCGCTGTCACCACTGGCTTGCACCCCGTGTTGTGGCACGGATGGGGAGAACTCCTCCCTGCCAACATCCCGGCCTGGGCCGGCCCTGGGTGAGCCTCGGCCACTGGGGGCCCTGCAGGCCCTCCCGAGGGTTCTGCCCCGGCCTTCGTGTCTACGGCTGCCCCTGCGCCCTGGCCCGCCCCCTCTGCCGCTAGGCCACGGAGTTCCAGGGCAGCTGCGTGTTGCAATGCGCAGCCCAGGATGTGGAGGGCGAGACCACAAGAGCAATACAAGCAAGTGCGAAAAGGGGAACTGTGTTGAGCAATGATCTCATGTGAGCGGGTGCAGGCCCAGATGCACCGGCGGGGCAGCCCTGAGTCAGAGCAGTGGAAAAATCCAGGCGGAGGCTCCGGGGGAGGAGCGGAGCGGAGATGCCGGGTAGCCTGGCAACAGTGCCACGGGGGTGGGGGTGGGGCTCTCCAGCCCCTCGGCCTCTGCACAGGCGCCACCGTGCATCACGGCCGCAGAGCCAGCCCCCAGGAAGCCCGTGGGCGCCTGGTGGTGGGGACCCTGAGGTCCCAGTGAGGGGCCGACTTCCTGTTCCACAGCGTATGGGGGGGGGGAGCAGGGTCACGGGTCCTGCCCCGGGGGCCCCCAGCACGCTCTGTCGCGGTGACTCAGGATGGCCCAGGCAGGGTTTGCACGGTGGGGAGGGGGCCCCTGGCCCAGCTCCCTGGAAAATAAAAGGACTCCCAGAGCCCCATCTCCGCTCTGGCCGCAAACCAGAACCTGCGCCGCAGGCTGCTTCTGGTGGACGCTGTAGGTAGGCGGGTGTGGCGCGGCTGCCTTCCCTGCAGGCCCCTCCGGAGGCCCGGCCCCTGCCCACAAGGCGGCAGCCCTTCCCGGGGGCCTTGGGGGGCCCGTCAGCACTCTGCAGGTCCCCAAGGGGGGACTGAGGGCAGAGGGGCTGGGCAGGGGCTGGGCAGGCGGGGCCTCCTGCTGGAACCGGCTGGCAGTGCTGTCTCCCGGCTGGTGCCCTGCCCGAAGCCACGTGGCCTCCAGTGCCAATTCCTCTTTTGCTTTGGAGAGCGTGTGAGGCCGCCTCCTACAGGCAGGATCCCTGCTCGCAGGGCCGTCCCCAGCCTGGGTCCCGGTGCTGCAGTTGATCCTCCTGGCAGGTGTTTTTGGGGGGGCACGTACACGCCTCCCCTGGACTCCCCCGTGCCTCGCACGCCTCTCCTGGCCGGGCATACACCGGGGGTCTTTCTCATCTGTGGTCTGAGGCCCAGCCCATCCCGAGCCCCACGACCTGGGAGCTGAGCTCAACCACGCTGCTCCCTCCCCCGAGGCCGGCGGGGACGCCAGTGTCGCGTGGGTCCCGACGGGGAGGACGCGGGGGCCCGGGGAGCGCAGCTCAGGCGCTGCAGCCCCGGGGGGCAGGGGCGGGGCCCGGCCTGCAGCCCACCCACCTCTTTCCTCTCCTTGAGGTTGGTCAACATGACGATGGTGGCCGACTTTTGCTCCCAGATCATTCTCCAGAAGTCGTCAACCGTCTCCTGTTTGGGGCCTGAGGGGACAGGAGAAGGGAGGTGCTGTGGGGCTCCACCCGGCACCCCAGCAGGGGCCCCGGCGGGCGGCGTGCTCGCTCACTCCCAACTCGGAGCCCAGGAGGGGCCCGCGGGTCTGCACGCCCCCCACTCCAGCCGGGACAGCTCTGGGCAGCCAGCAAAGGGGCCCCGCCCGGGTGATGATGCATGGGACACACAGGTGTCCAGGTGGGGGTGGGGGCTAGAGCTATCAGAGTGAAGTCTCGCGAGGGACAGCTGTCCCCTCCAGAGTGGACATGTGTGTGGAGAGAGGCAGGCTGCAGGCTACCGACCCACCCTCCATGTCTAAATCCCTCTGACGGAATCTTAACCTCTCACATGGAGCTCCCCAGTAGGATGTGACCTGACGACCCTGGGGAGTGACCTGAACAGAAGACGTCAAGTCATACTAGAGGAAAATCCTCTGCTCTCCCTCCACATTTCCTGCCCAAATACAGACACAGTGCCTGGAGCTGCTGCAGCCACTTTGTGACCCCGAGGCTAAGGACAATTTGCTAATGAGGGTGGGCAGGAAGATGAAGAAGCCCCGCCCCCTGCCCCGGCTGCTCCCTGGATATCTGCTTACAAGCTGCTTTCCTGTGGATGTGTATATACCAGATAAGTTTATAGATTAAATATGTGATATATCCCTGTTTCTGTATACTTGCATTATACATTAATATTATACATTAGAATTAGTTCTGGATCTACACATTTCTGTTTCCACCAACTGAGAGTGCACAGCACCAAGGGGGGTGGGGAGGCCAAGGCTGGGAAATCCACTCCCCACCCCCGCCCCACAAACTTGGGAGCGTGTAGAGCGTGTGTGAAGAACACGCACGTGTGTGCACACAGCCACGGTGACACCCGCACGGAAGCCGAGTGTTAGAGCAGCCCCCCCCCCCCCCCGCGAGCACCCTGGACCCGGCCCTCAGGGCGGGGGCTCCCGGGCACTTACCTTGAGCCGCTATGAATTTGTTCTTCTCTTTGTAACCCTGGAAGATAAAGGCGACGGACGACTTGTCAGGACGGCCCGGCGGGGAGACCACGCGTGCCCCCCCGACGAGCAAGCAGCAAAGAGGACGCCGGTGACCCCGGAGAGCCCGGGCGCTGCCTCCCCGGCCCTGGCCCTGTCGACAAGCATCCCTCGGCACGCGCTGACACGGACGCGCGTGCGTTTAACCCGGCCAACGTGCGCTAACGAGAATTTTACAACGCACTAAGTGGCCTTTCAAGGTCAGTTAAACGGACTCTAAGAAAATATTCTGAGCAGAGACAGAGAAACACAGGCGGAGGGGCAGGGACGACCCGCAGGGCAGGACCTGCGCCGTGGCCGAAGCCGGGAGCCGGGACCTCGGTCTCAGCCTCCCACCTGCACGGCCTCCCTGGGTGCGCCCTGGCAGGAAGCCGGGGATCGAACTCGGTCTTCAGCTCCTCCAGTGCCAGGCTAAACGCCCGTCCCTCAGATGGGTCCTCGCGTCTCCAGCCCCAACGATCCCGCCCCAGCTCACCCGCCGTCCCTTCCTGCTCTATTTCGTGGGTGATGCAGGGGACGCTTCTCTGTGGAACAGCCAGCCCCGTGCAGAGGCAGCCCGAGACCACGAAACCCCACGGCGGGGAGAGCGCGCCAGGGTCCCGACTCCCTCAGGCCCCGCAGGAAGGCCCCGGCCACTCACGTCAATGTAGGAGGCGTTGATGTAGTCGGAACAGGGCAGGCCATCCAGCTGGCTCAGTGTCACCCTGGATTGGTCACCTGTAGGAGCCAGACAAGCCCGGGTGTTAGGACGGCCGGCCAGCTGCGGCCAGGTCCTCCCCGGTGTGCCGGGGCTGCGAAGGGGACCTGCGCCCAGCACTGGGGGATCCTGGCCACGGAGCAACAGCAAAGGCACCCGTGTCCAGGGCAGGGGCCCCTCGGCAGTGAGCGTGCGTTTGGACCCCACGCTGGGCCCCCCGCAGGTACACTCGGGAGTCCTCGGGACAGAGCTTTCCGGGAGCAGGGGGATGTGGGGACTCAGGACCCCCACCCCAGCCTCCACAGGCCCGCCGAGCTGAGGGGCTCACACAGCCCTGCACCAGGCCATGGGGGCCTGTGGCACACACAGCGTTCCAGAGTGGGAGCCCCCTGGGTGCCGAGGGCGTGTGCTGTGTTGTACGCATGTGTCGACTCCTGCAGGTATGTCTGTGTGCGCTGTATGTGCATATTTACTGGTGCACGTGTGTCTGTGTTATGTGGTACGTGGTGGTGTGTGGTGTCCGTGGTGCAATGTGCGTATAGCTCCATGCGTGTGTGTGTGAGCGTTGGGTTCTGTGCCTGCTGTGTGCTATGTGCTGTGCGCGTGCTGTGTGGTATGTGCTCAGTGTCGTGTGTCCTGTGTGTGTGTCCTGTGTTCAGCGTCATGTGTCCTGTGTTCAGTGTTGTGTGTCCTGTGTTCCCTGCGTGTCTGTGTGTACACATGTGTGTTGTGCGCATGCTGTGTGGTATGTGCTCAGTGTCATATGTCCTGTGTGTCCTGTGTGTGTGTCCTGTGTTCAGCATCATGTGTCCTGTGTTCAGCGTCATGTGTCCTGTGTTCAGTGTCATGTGTGTGTGTCCTGTGTTCCCTGCGTGTCTGTGTGTATACATGTGTGTGTTGTGCGCATGCTGCGTGGTATGTGCTCAGTGTCGTATGTCCTGTGTGTCCTGTGTTCAGCGTCATGTGTCCTGTGTTCAGTGTCATGTGTCCTGTGTTCAGTGTCCTGTGTGTGTGTCCTGTGTTCTCTGCGTGTCTGTGTGTACACATGTGTGTGTTGTGCGCATGCTGTGTGGTATGTGCTCAGTGTCGTATGTCCTGTGTGTCCTGTGTTTAGTGTTGTGTGTCCTGTGTGTCTGTGTACACAGGCATGTGTGTGGTGTGTGGTGTGTGCTGTGTGTGTGGCATGTGTTCAGTGTCATGTGTCTGAGGTGTGTGTACCCTGGGTGCCCTGTGTCTGTGTACATGTGTGTGTCTGTGTGTATATCTATGTGTGTTGTGCGCATGCTGTGTGGTATGTGCTCAGTGTCACGTGTTCTGTGTGTCCTGTGTCTGTATGTAGAATGTGTGTGTTGTGCACATGCTGTGTGGTACGTGTTCAGTGTCGTGTGTCCTGTGTGCCTATGTGAACACATGTGTGTTCTGTGTGGTATGTGCTCAGTGTCGTGTGTCCTGTGTGTGTGTGCATGGTATGTGCTCAGTGTCGTGTGTCCTGTATGTCTGTGTGTACACACACATGGGTGTGTGCCGTGTGATAGGTGCTCAGTGTCCTGTGTTCTGTCCTGTGTGGTATATGCTCAGTGTCGTGTGTCCTGTGTGCCTATGTGTACACGTGTGTGTGCTGTGTTGTATGTGCTCAGTGTCATATGTCATGTGTGTGTGCCCTATGTGGTATATGTCCAGTATTGTGTGTCCTGTGTGTGTGCTGTGTGGTATGTGTTTAGTGTCATGTGTCCTGTGTGTGTGTACATGCGCGTGTGTGTCTGTGTGTACCTGCGTGTGTGTGGCGTGTGCAGTGCACGCTGCATGCAGGGGGTGTCCGTCGGGGCTGCGCTGGGCCCCGTGGGCCCCGTCACTTCGCCCTCTGCTTGGCGATGTGCGGGGAGCAGAGCCCCCTGGAGAGCGGCGCCGCTCTGCCCGCGCCTTCCCGTGAGCTTGCACCTGGTGCGCGCGGCCCTTCCAGGGGACGCCTGGGCCCAGGCCGGTCCGGGCTCAGGCCACGCTGCTTCTGAGGCCGCTGATGACTGGAGCGGGCTGGCGGGGTGGCCACTGGTGCCTGTGAATGGAAGCTGTGCGGGGCGCTTCTGTGTCCTCGTTCCCCCCCCCCTCACGGCCCCTCAGGACTGGAAGCAGCCGGGGAGGCAGAGCCCGGGCCGTGTGCCCCCTGCCTCGGCTCCCCCCGGCACTGGGCGGCCGCACACTGGAGGCTGAGCCCCGTGTCAATGCTGCTGGAGGGCCCGTGCAGGTGTCGGGGCAGCCACGCCGGCAACTGGACGCACGGCACGCGGGACACACGGCGCTGTCGGCACCACCCCTCAGGCCTCGTGCAGCCCCTCCGCCACGCGACCCCTGCCGGGGGGCTCACAGCTCCGCGGCAGAAATAGCTCCCGCTGAGCACGGTGTGACGCGCGCGGAGAACTGGGGTGATGTGTGCTTTGAGGACGGCGGGCGGCAAAAATAGCCCTGGGTTCGATTTAGAAGCTCACGGCTTCTGCCAGCTTCCTGTGCTGTGATTGTGACAATGCACACTTCACTTTGGAAACATCGTTTCCTAAACTGGCAGCTGCTGGGGCTCGTCGCTTGCTCTCAGCCCAGGCGCCTCCCGAGGGCCAAAGTCCAGCCCCGGAGGCCGCAAGCGCCCGGCCTGCCCTGGCCCAGCGCTGACTGCGCGCCAGGCCCGAGGGGCATTCGGGAATCTGGCCAAGTCCACGTGGGCTGCTGACCCGAGTGAAGGCAGGGCTCTCCCCCAGCGGTGTGCGGACCGGCCCTGGGGGCCCCCGCCTGCTGGCCCCATGGTCCAGGCCATCTGCCCCGCCACGTCTCCGCCCAGCTGCTCACCGGAATTGGACAAGCTCTCCTGCTGTCCCGGGCCACCCTACTGGGCCTCAGCGGGACGCCACATCCACCATTCCAGGAATCAGTGTCCCACTGTGTGGCACATACCACACCCCGGCGCAGGCTGGCGCTGCTGGGTAGGGGGGTGGAGACACCCTAGAGGGGCCACCTTACTCCACTGCCTGGGCAGGAGACTGCTCAGCCAGGGGTGGGGGGAGCTCTGGGGGAAGGATTCCCCAGGGGAGGCGGATGCTGCAGCCTGGGCCCCTCTGAACCCCACAGCCTCAGCGTGGCTTTAGTGGCTAAGAAAGAAACGCAGCAGGGAGCCCGGGGACAGGTGTGGCGCGGAGCAATCTCTCAGCTGAGCCGCCGAGGCGCTCGGTTCTGGGGAAGCCGACGCCCTTTTCCCGAATCCCTAGTTCGTGTCCTGGCGCCGATCATTCCGGAGGGCTCTGCCCCCTCCTGCCATGGGCTTCCGCCCCTCGCAGCCGTGTGCGCGGCCCCCTTGGTCTCGGCCTTCCCACAGCAGATCCTCTGGCTGCGGCCTTCCTGACGTGCCCAGAATTCAAGACAGGACTGAGACCCCCACAGTTCAGCCGTGTGACCCCCACCCCCACCCCGTGGCCTGCTGACCCACCCCTCAGTCCTCTCGTGGCCGCCCTGACACACACATTCAACGTGGCTTTGCAGAAATGTGCAAACCCTGTGCACGTCAAGGGGGGAAGAACTGTTTCTAGAAAATTCTGGAGCCCCAGAGACCACAGAGCAGAGGGACTCAATTCTGCTGCACACTTGCAGTTGGGGGAGACACACTGAAGTCGCTAAGAGCCAGCACCCTCAATCCCCAGCACGTGGCCTGGGAGAGGCGGTTCTGGGCGTCAGGACATTCAACCCTGAGCACAGTGGAGCCCTGCGGCTCCGTTAGGCGCGTGGGCCCACGAGGGGAGGGCTCCACGCTGTCACAGCATCCCTAGGCCAGCTCTGCCCTGGCTGCTGGGAACCTGCAGGCTTGTCCTGGGACCGAGACAGACGGTGAACACCACCCGCACGCGGGGCCACTGACACAGGTCACAGGATGCCCCGATGTGCATCTGTCTCTCCCCAGCCCTGTCACCAACCCTGTGCCCCCGCCCCAGTGATTTAAGCCCTCCCCTTGCAATGATGATTCTGTCATCTCTGCCCTTGGTCCTGGGCTTCACAAGAAACTGGGGACTTCCTGCTGTGGCCCAGAGTGGAGTCGGGGACGAGCACAGCCGAGGCCACCAGCGGGCCCAGCCTGAGCGCTGCCCTCTGGGTCCCGTGGCCCTGCACAGCCCTCGCCCTCGCGGCCCAGGCTTATCAGCCAGCGACAGGAGCCTGCACCCTGCGCCCTGTGCAGGGAGACGGGCACTGGGGAAGAAGTCTCTGGAGCCCGGGGAGGCCATGTTTGCTGGACAGACCTGGTCACCAGGCAGACAGCAAGGCAACGCGAAGTTTAGTTCAAACACCACTAATCACGCAAAAAAAAAAAAAAAAGAAAAGAAAAAAACAAAAATCTTACTGGGAAGGATGTTGGGATATCTGTTTTTGTCTCTGTTTTCTTCTTTATTTGCCAGTTCAAACGTTCCCTGCACGTGTCCAGACGGCAGCGACTGGAAAACAAGGCAGAGTTAGCACCGAACTGTTAAAACCCAGGGCCCAGCTCATCGTGGCCCCCTGCTCAGCCCAGGGACCCGAGCGGCATCTCGGAGCAGCCCGCCCCTGCCCGTCGTCTGTCCTGACCGCAGATCCTGCACCAGGCGTTGGGCAGAGAACAAGTGACACAGAGATAAGTGAGGCCCACGGCGAGGGTCCCCCGGGCTAGGGACAGCTAGGGATCTGAAGCTGCGGGAAGGCAGCGCTGGCTCCCGCCTCTCCACCCACAGAACACATTGTCTGTGGGACAGATGGACCGGCCAGGGTGGAGCTCTGACCCCGGGGACACAAGAGCAGAGGCGGCATGCGGGGGAGTTGAGAACAGGAAGTTGTGACTTTGGGATGGGGGCGGAGAGTGAGCTGTGATCCCGGGACACTGAGGGGCAGGAAGGGGAGTGACAGAGACACAGTTCTGTTCTTGCTCAGGACCCCGGGCGTGCCCGTGGCCCAGCGGCATTGGCTGGATTGGGAGCTGGTGAGGAGAGGACTCTGAACTTGCACCAGTGTCACCAGGACCCCAGGGAGTCCGTGTCACCAGCACGAAGTCCTGCCCTCACAGACCCCCTAGCTCAGACAAGGAGGTTGGGGTGTGAAACAAACACTTTGCTAAGAGGCTGGAAACAATGAGCCACCCAGCTGGGTGCAACCGCAGTGCCCTGTCTTCTAGAACTTTCTACCACCGGAGCTGCCCACCTCGGATTCTTGCCAGGCCCCAGCTACCTTGTGTTTGCTCAGGGCTGGCACCTGCTCCATGCTCACGGGAGCTCCTCTCAGGGCACAGTGAGAATCTTTGGAACCCCACAGCACCCCATTTAACATTTCCACTGGCCAGACCCAGGGTCCCCTGGGATTCAAGAAGCATTAACATTTACTGTGCCAGGGACGGTGGCCGGGCCACGCCTGCCCTCAGCCTCCACTGCGCTTCTGTTGCATGGTGACAGTGGACCAGGACTAATTTCTGCACAATTTTTCTGGATAGTTAACACTGCTCCAAAAACAAAGCCTACGGGGCCAGCACTGTGGTGTAGCACATAAAGCCGTCGCCCGCAGTGCCAGCATCCCTTACAGGTGCCGGTTCAAGTCCCAGCTGCTCCACTTCCAATCCAGCTCTCTGCTATGGCCTGGGAGAGCAGTAGACAATGGCCCAAGTCCTTGGGTCCCTACACCCACGTGGGAAACCCAGAAGAAGCTCCTGGCTCCTGGCTTCAGATCAGCCCAGCCCTGACTGTTGCAGCCATCTGGGGAGTGAACCAGTGAATCGAGACACCCCCCCCCACCTCTGCCTCTTTGTAACTCTGCCTTTCAAATAAATAAATTTTTTTTAAAAAGCAGCCTATTGACAATTGTGTGAGAAATTGAGCAACCTCCTTTCTCCCAGGTGGGCGAGGGGCTCAGTGTGGTAGGTGGAGGCGTGGCCACGGGGGCCTGAATGGCAAGGAGGGACCAGGCTCTGACACCCCCCAGCTGTGTAGCAAGAGGCCCCCGTTGTCCCAGCAGGCATCGGGCCGGTTCTGCTTTGTGTATCACTGGGTTGGTCCCAGGAGCGGGCTAGCAATACCTTGCTGGGACAGGGGTGGGAAGAGCCTGTCTGGAGATGGGGCTCCCCTTCCCCACCCTCCCCAGGGCCTGTGAGGACTCAGAGGGACTCGCATGCTGCCTGCTGCCTTCTCTCATTTACACACCACTAAAGCCCTACAGGGGTGCAGGGTGCTCCATTTCACAGATGACAAGACTGAGGCAGACCGGGTAACTACCTTTCCCAAGCCCTCTAGGCTGGCTCCAGCATGCACCCCACCGTACCGACCCCCAAACCAAGCACATGTTATCCTCATCAAGAGTACCAGCATCGCCATCCCGACCCGGCCGGATGGAGTACTTTGAGGCTCCTCTCTGCCGCTCCTGCGGCTTCTGGGAGAGGAACTCCGGCCAGCAGGCAGGGAAAGAGTGGGGCGGGGTGGGGTAGGAGGAGAGCCAAACTCAGGCTGCTGCTCAGGGCATCCAGAGCCCGCTGGTCACGGCAGCGCCAGGCAGCGTGTGCAGGGTCTCAGCAGCTGGCTCTGAGTCCAGTGCTCCTCCCCACCCCAGATCTCGGCTTCGTCCGTGACCCAGTATCGGGAGTCTGGGATCAGCTGAGGCTGTGCAGAGGCAGGGAGAGCGTGGGCATTGGCTCAGGGCACCCAAACCCTCAGGAAGTGGGAGGAACAATCTTCTCATGTTGTATAATCTTTTTAAAGACTTATTTATTTATTTGAAAGTCTTAGTTACAGAGAAAGACACAGAAGCAAGAGGGGAGGGAGAGAGGGAGGGGGAGAGAGGGAGAGAGAGAGACTTCCATCTATTGCTTAACTCCCAAAATGGCCTCAATGGCTGGAGCTGGGCCAATCTGAAGCCAGGAGCCAGGAGCTTCTTCCAGGTCTCCACGTGGACGCAGGGGCCCAAGCAGTGGGCTTGTCCTCCACTGCCTTCCCAGGCGCATTAGCAGGGTGACAGATTGAAAGTGGAGTAGCTGGTACTCAAACTGGCACCCGTATCAGTGGCAGTTGCGCCACGGTGCTGGCCCCATTGTGTTGTATATTTTAAAAAAAATTCCACATTAATGCCTCAAATCCATGATGCCCCAAATGCTCAACTTCCGAATAATGACAAAATCGGAAACTGGTGCCAGGAACAGGAAAGTCCAGCTGATGCTGTCCTCATGTGCTGTTTGAGCTCTAAGAAGGCTTGTGTTGCTTTTGGCATTTTTAATCACTGCATTACAAGACAGGCTAGGCATTTAGCCTAGCAGATAAGCCACCTGTCAGGACTGCTGGGGTCCGATTCCTGGCTCAGGTTGCTGTCTCCAGCTTCCCACTCGTGCTCTCTGAGGCAGTGGTGCTGGCTAAGTGACTGGGCTCCTGCCACCCACGAGCGAGACCGGGATGGAGTTTCTGACTCCCGTCCATGCCCCCACCCCTAGGCTGCTGTGGGCATCTGGAGAGTGACCCGGCAGATGTGGGATCTCTCCTCTCCCTCCAACTCTCTCTCAAATTAAAACACAAACTGAGGATATGGCTTATCCTGAGCATTAGGCTTTCTTAAATACTGAGCCAGGGGCAGGTGCCTCCCCCCGCCCCCTGCTCCCCGCCCCACCCCCAGAGGCTGCCCTCACTTTTGAGACAGTGGGGGGCTCGCTGCCAGCAGCCCCACGGCCAGCCTCCCTCCACCCAGAGAGAGACAAGAGTGAGGGGAAGAGGGGAGGAGGAGGGCCAGAGCCTCTGGCTGCAGACTTGGGCAGATTTAACTTTTCTTGTCAAGCTGAGAGATTGCAAGACAATCGTGCTAGGAGCTGCCTTTCAATCTGACCTAATTCCTCAAAAAATAATGATAGAGGACACATTTGGAAACAATAAAAAGGAAGCAAGACAAAGGCAGACGAAACTTGTGCTAAAAAACAAGCAAAGTAAGTCTAACCGCATCCCCACCTTCCCGGGCGCTGCAGCTGCCACCGGTGACACGTCACTTGTCAGCTGCGCGTGCACAGAGCCACTGCTCGACACTTGGCTGCTTTGGGAGCCCACCCTTGAGCTGGGGTTCAGTAAGACAGCCCCACCCCCATTCCTCTGCAACACTGAAGCCGGCTCAGAGCCAGGGCTGGGGTGCTGGACACCGCCTGCTGTGGGGCTCAGCACTCAGCACACAGCTGGGCACAAAAGCTGACGATGCCTCTGACAAAATCCAGAGCGTGATGGGATGAGCATGGGAGACAGAACCCGAGAAAGCGCTTCCTGGTGTCTGTCTGTCTGTCTGTGTGTCCTACAGGCCACACATTCAGCTGGTTCAAAGTTCATGAGACATTAAATTAAGAATTAACGGGGCAGGCGCTGTGGCACAGGGGGAGGTACTGAGTAAGAGTAAAGAGAATCAATTTGCTAGCATGGGAAGGCCCCGGCTGGCCAAATGGGCCCATGCTCGCATGCACACGCATGGCTGCCGGAGGCGCAGCTGCCGTCCCCTCTAGGTGGTCCCCACGAGGGACCTGCATGAGGGATACCACTCGAGGCTCCACGGCTCTCAGCTTGAAACCGTCACCCTGTGCCGGGCTCCCGGCTTCCTGAGCAAGTGGCCAGAGTCGCGGGGCCACTTGCACTGGACGGCACCATCGGACCTCCCCACGGCCCTGCTCCCCGGACTCACGTTGAACTCCTCGCGGAAGCGCTTGCCGTCGTCGGCCGAGCGCAGGCGCACCTCCTCCTCCAGCTGCTCCACAGGGATGGGAAAGTACTTCTTGGGCCCCGAGGGAGACCGGCTCAGCAGCATCACCCTCTGCTGCTCTGTGGGTCAAAGGAAAGGGGCCTTCAGCCACAGACTGGGCCACAGCTCATCGCTAGACGGGCTGACCGCATTTTGCAATGTTCCCCCCAGGGCTACGTGGGGCGGGAGCAGCTGGATCGGAGACTCATCCCTGGGGCGGGGGGCGTCCTCTGTCCTCTGTTCAGAGCCCCACCTCCACCCCATCAGAGACACCAAGTCCCTTCCTGGCTCCCTCACCCACCAGCCTCCCCTCCAGCTCGGTTCCCGGCAGGGAGGATGGCCCAGCGCACGTCCTGGGTTTGGAACCAGAGCACACCAATTACAGGCTTCTGGGTAGAAGTGCAGATGAGACTGGTCATGCGGGGTGAGGGTCTCCCTCAGCCTTCCCTCCTCTGCCACAGACGGCTCCTCACCCCCCCAGCCCAGAAACCACGGGGAGCCGGTGCAAAAGGAGAAGCCAAGCCCAGACAGTCGGAGAGAGGCAGGAAGACGCCCCGGGCCTGTGCTTCTCTCTCTGGGACGTGAGCGCTGTTGACAGCGTCTACGTGAGAGCTCGGCTGCCACACTCGCGGAGGGCCTGTCCCCACCTGCAGGGGTGGCTGGAGCCCAGCCCAGAGCTGCCGGAGACAGATGGGCCGGCGGCAGTGGGGCCCTGCTCCCCGCCGGCCGCACCCTCTTCCCGCCCATGGCCGGGAGAGGGGGCTCTGGGGGCTGCAGGTCCCGGAGCACTGCCAAGCTGCGGGCCTGGTGGCTTCCAAGCCCTCATCTGCAGTCTGACAGCACGGATGCGCCCCAGGCCCCAGGGAGGTAGGAAGCCAGCCACAGGAAGCTACAGCCACAGGCGTGAACCACTGCTTTTTGGTCTCCGCCTTCTGTGCCTTTCTTGGCCACCTCAGCACGGGGACAGGAAAACAGTGCAGCGTTGAAGGCGGCATTTACAACTGAGAAACTGAACCTGGAGTTAGAGACGGCACGCTGCCCTCCCCCGACGGCACGAGACACTCTGGGGGGCAGCCCCCCTCCCAGCTGGAGCCTGCCACGGGTCCATTTCAGCTGAACCCGTGCAACTGTGAGGCCCAAAGTCTCATCTTTGAAGTTCAAGGGCCTTTTGGAAAAACATTCTGAGTCAAAACCTTGCAGAAGCGACAGGATGCAAGCAAAAGCCGGACGCGAAGGCCTCCAGCGTGGGCTTCCCGCAGGGGGGACTGATCCTTGAAGAGGAGCCGTGAGATCCTGCAGAAATCGTTCGCTAAGAAGCGTAACGACCGCGGGAGAACCCAGCAGCACCCATGACAAGCGGCAGAGCGGGAAGAACTCGAGGTGCCCCTCAAAGAGGACAGCAGGCAAGCAAGAGAAAGGCGCGTTTCCCAGGGAGCCCGGCCCACGGGGGGCCCGCTGACCTTGCTCTTCCAAGAGCCCGTTGGGCATCTTCTTGTCGCCGCTGCTGACCACGGCTTTCCTCTGCCTCTTGAACCTTTGAGAGCACAAGACTCGTTAGCGGTCCACACCCCAGGCCCGCCAGGACCCCCGCCCAGGGAGACCCACCAGGTGAGCCGGGAGAAGCTCTTCCTGCTGCTCATGGCTGAGCCCAGCGCAGGCCTGGCCGACTGCGGCTCAGCCACGCAGCCCACGCCCCACGCCCCACGCCCCACGCCCCGAGGAAGCGCATTTCCTCATCCGAGCCCCGGGACACTCCTACCGAAAGAAGTAGGCGGCGGGCGGCAGCAGGCCCAGCAGCAGGGGCAGCAGCAGCCAGGTGAGCAGCGGCGGGGAGGAGCCGGCGTCCGGGGGGCCTGCAGCGGGGAGAGGCCCCGTTAGGGCCCAGCACGGGCCCAGAGCGTCGCCACTGCGGCCTGTCCTCCTGGGCGCCAGAACCTCACCACGGGCCGGGCCCCTGGCGTCCACCAAGGCCCACGATGCGACCAACGGGCAGCTCTGCTGTGGCCGTGGACATCGACCATGAAACTGGGGCCGGGGAGTGGGTGACATGGCTTTGCCCAGGTCCCCCAGTGCCTGCCCTGTCCACTCTGGGGGCGGGGGAGGGAGGGGCGGCTCAGCTCTCAGGCCTGTCTGCTGGGACAGGACGTCAATCCCCAAGCAAGCAGCCTGGGTGGGGGCCCTGCAGCCCCGGTGCTGGGCCTTGGCTGGTGCCAGGGCCACGTGAGGAGCTGGGCCCCAGGCGGCACCTTTGCTCTCGGCCATCCTCACACTTGCCAGGTGCTCCCTCAGCCGCGGCAGGTGCACACCGCTGGACCCAGTGCCGCAGTCTTGTGACCGCCCAGCACCAGCACCTGCTGCCGCTCTGAACCCCAATTCCAGAGGGCCCTGGTGGCCTCATGGCCATCACCTCCTAGGCCACCTCTTCTTACACTGCCTGGTTCTTCCTGCTCCTCCCCAGTGGGCCAAGCGCCCCCTCAGAACATCCCCATTCCCCAAGGACTACCCGAAACACCCCCTCCTCCAGGAAGCCCACCTGGCTCCTCTCCTGTGGATCCAGAGGGGCTCTGGACACCTCGGAGTGCAGACCCCACACTGCCAGCAGTGAGCAGGCTCACTGGGGACTGCCTCGCCCCCGCCCCCAGCCTGCCCCATTTCTGTGGAAGCCCCCTGAAGACACTCGCTGAGCTCCACCACGAAGCACTGAGAACCATCCCGGAACACTGGGGGCTCGGCATACGTTCTCTGGAGGGCAACCTGGGCCCTCTGGAGTGAGTGGGCCCCTGGGAGGGCTCTGCAGCCCACAGCCACCCCCTTCTGCCCCAGCACCTGCCATGGCACAGCGCCCCAGGGGTGTGATGCGGCCTCAGGCCTCCACACCTGCTCCAGAGAGCATCCCTGACCCCCGCTCTCGGAGCCGACCCCAGGCCAGGCTGCCCGGAGCCCAGCTCGAGGACGGCGGTGGCTGCGCACACGCCCAAGTCAGCCCCGTCAGCCCCAGCTACAGGGTAATGCCCTCCTCCCTCAGGGCCAGCACCCACTCTCCTTTCACCTCGTGGGGCGTTGCCGGGTGAAACTGCCCACTGTGCATGGCACAGGGTCAGCCTCCAGGATCTGCTGTGGGTGGGTTGGCTGGACGGGAGGAAGTGGGGAGGCCCCCGCTACTGCAGCCCACCTCGGGGGCCGGGTCAGGTGGCTGGAGGGTCCACGGGCCCAGCCTCCACGTGCCCCCTGACATGCAGGCTAAAGTGTCAGACAAGGAGAGCCTACAGATGACACGCCCCAAAGACCCTGTCCCAAACCAGGCATGGAGGGGGCTGTGGGAACTGGGTTCTGCACATCCTGTCCGGCCCAGCACAGTGGGGTCTCGGGGAAGGGGAGCCCGGAGCACCTGGGCGTCTCAATTTCCGAAAAGGTGAAGTCCATGGTTTTATGTAACAGCTTCCAACTTTTTAAGAATCTGCAAGTCATTCGATTTGAATACATTTCTTAAGAAACAGTGCGGCCCAGAAAAAAACAAACACAAGAACAAAAACCTCGACATCTCTGCAGGCTAAGCTGTGTACCCTGGACACTGCTATGCTCTGGACGGAATTCCAGGGTCACCGTCTAATTTCAGTTTCCAGGGAGACAGCACAGAGGGGTGGGATGGGGGGAGAAGGGAGCCTGTCCTGGTGGCGAGCACCCAAGGCAGTCAATGAGGACGGCCTCCGCTCGGCAGATGCGCAAAGCCCCATGGGGCAGAGCCCACGCAAGCGTGACCGGTCTGCACACTGCAACTCGTGGACACACACGTGTGCTTGTACATGCGCGTACTGACCGGTCCTGAGAACCCCGAGACCTCACTCCACTCATTCCCACAGCTCTCCTGGGTAGCATCTGCTGTGGCCGAGGCCCGGCCGGGGGGCAGGCAGCAGGCTTGGGGGAGCGCTGGGGGCGGCCTGGCCTCAGGATCTAAGGAGTAAGGGCTGTGGGTGACACACTTGTCTCTGGGTCTCTGGGGAAGGAAGGGTCGGCGTCCAGGCGGGGTAGGGGGCAGGGAAGCAGAGCAGGGAAGAGGGGACCCTTGTAAGCCACTGTGCCCTGGGGCACAGCAGTCGGCTGTCCTTGTCACCTCCTGCCCTCTGCTGGGTACATCTGCTGGCTCTACCGAGCCCCAGCCACACAGAGGCCCGGGGCAAGACATTCCAACTGAGAAAACAGCAGTGAAAGCACAAGAGCCCCCTCATTCTCTCCGCCCGAGTTACACAGCTAGAATTTCGGAGTGTGTCTCTCCCGGGATTTTCTTCCATAAATTCCCATTGATAACGCGCAGGTCTCCTCTCCTCCAGGATTCCATGGATCCTAGGTACCCTTACTGAAGACGCACGAGGATGATACTGATTCCAGCTGTGATGAGCTCCCGATCTTGAGATGTTTCCCGACACGGCGGTGCCGACCGGGAGAAACACAGTCAGAGCAGCCCTGGGCAGCCTGCAGCCTGCCTCTCCCACGCAGCGCCTGGCAGGTCTTCCCCATTCTGTCTGAGCGGCTGCTTGGAATTCCAGTTTTTGGACAGATCAAGTCTGGAAGGATTCGGGTTGTTTCGACACGTTTGCCGTTGCCTCTCACTCTGCAGCTTGCGCACCTGCTCCGTGGCTCTCACAGGGCCTCTGATGGAAGCTCCCGGAGCCCGCCCTGTGCCAGCACACACATTGCACCAGCGCTGGCACATCGCCTCAGCGCTCCTGGCAGCCACTTTCCCCTGGATATCAGCTCGCTTTTATTTGTTTACTTTAAAATTTCTTGAGAGAGAGAGAGAGAGAATCTCCCATCTGCTGGTTCCCATCCAAATGCTTGCAAAGGCTGAGCAGGGGCCGGGCTGAAGCCAGGACCCGGGACCTCAATGCAGGGACCCAGCCACCTGGCCACTGCCTCCTGCCTCCAGCAGCTGGAATCAGGAGAGCAGGTGGGACTCGAACCCAGGCACCCGAACAGGGGATGCCAGTGTCTTCACCAGCATCTTAAACTCTATGTCAAAGAACCTGTTCCCGGAATCCTTTTTAATTTCGCCAGTCTGGTAAGTAAAATGACATCTTTTCATAAGTGAAATTAATCAGATATTTGCAGTTTGCCTGGTGAGATTCTGTACCCGTTTCCCCACTGTGATCTTCCACATGTTGACTTCTAGGCGCTCCTGTGACAGGGAAGAAACACTGCGCTATGCAACTGGCAGAGTTACCTGTGACCACGTAAGTGGAGCAATGGGTCTGTCCGCTGAGTGCACGGTGTGATGGCCGGTTACTCTGGCACACTGCGGCCATGTGTTATCCTTGCAAACGGCCTTCCACCGGCCAGAGGTGCCGTCTGCACCTTGGCACCCAGGCCTGCTCCACGTGTGCTTGTGCGAGCCCCGGGGGAGGCTGCACCCAGCGGGGAGACCCGCTTTGCCTCTGTTCTGGTGCTGAGGTCACAGGAGCCTTTCGTCTTCCTGAAAGACCGGCTCTGTCCTCGGCCATGATGCCAGCCGGGGCTCAGGGCGTGGCGCGTGAGGGCCCCGCGTGCCCACAGCGCCCCCTGCAGGAGTCTGTGCTGCGCTGCAGCAGGCCTGCCCCATCTCCTGCCACAGAGCTGCTGAGCCTGTGGCTCCTGGCTGTGCCCGGTGACTGGGCGCCTGCACGGCACCACTGCCATCTCCCACCACAAGTGGGGATACTGAGGTCCTGGGGGCTCAGGAAGCCAGTCAAGGCCGCCCAGCAGCAGTGGCAGAGACGGAACCTGAACCTGACCGCGGCTCCAGTCTGTTTCTTCCTCTCCTGCCTCTTCCTTTGCGCATAGTGTTTACGTTAGCGGTAAGATTCACAGGCCATCCGATCACCCGTGGTAAGCATTTACTTCAACGGTTTTTAGTAAAGTCACATAGCTGTGCAATCCTCACCGTAATCCACTTTCTCTTTTTTGACAGGCAGAGTGGACAGTGAGAGAGAGAGACAGAGAAAAAGGTCTTCCTTTGCCGTTGGTTCACCCTCCAATGGCCGCCGTGGCCGGCACATTGCACTGATCCAAAGCCAGGAGCCAGGTGCTTCTGGTCTCCCATGGGGTGCAGGGCCCAAGCACTTGGACCATCCTCCACTGCACTCCTGGGCCACAGCAGAGAGCTGGCCTGGAAGAGGGGCAACCGGGACAGAATCCGGCGCCCCGACCGGGACTAGAACCCGGTATGCCGGTGCCGCAAGGCGGAGGATTAGCCTGTTGAGCTGCGGCACCAGCTGTAATCCACTTTCAGAACACTGCCATCAGGGGCCGGTGTTGTGGCGCAGTGGGTGAAGCCGCCGCCTGTGACGCCAGCACCCAGCTGTCCCAGCTGCTCCACTTCTGATCCAGCTCCCTGCTAACGTGCCCGGGAAGGCAGAGGAGGGGCTGGGGCTGCACCCACATGGGGACCTGGATGCAGCTCCTGACTCCCGGCGTTAGCCTGGCCCAACCCTGGCTGATGTGGCCATTTGGGGAGGAAGCCAGAGGACGGAAGATTCTCTCTCTGTCTCTGTCTCTTTCCTCTTCCTATGTAACTCTTTCAAATAAATACTATTAAAAGGAACAAGTAACACTGCCATCTCCCAGTGAGACTACCTGTCTTCGTTTGCCACCCGTTGCTCCCCCAGCCCCAGGCAACTCTGATCTACTTCCTCCTCCACATCTCTGCCCACTCAGCAACTTCCTGTCCCTGGCATCAGATCACACTGGGTGCTCCGAGTCCGCCTGCTTTCACTGAGCACGCACCTGGGTGCCTCCACATTACAGGGGCCACGTGTGTCACGGGGGCCACATGTGTCATGGGGGCCATGTGTGTCACGGGGGCCACATGTGTCAGAGACCAGTGGTGTCTTCTTCATTCTCTTTTGTAACTTTTCAAAGAAGGGGAGAAACGGAACAAGCCCCATGTGTCTGCCCCTCCTTGCTCTCGTGGGGGTGGGGCTGCTGCCCACCCACTTCCTGTCCCCACGTGCTCTTTCCTGAGTTACTTCAGGGCATCACGTGTTCCTGAATACCCCAATGGGCAGCCTTCCAAAGAGTTCATGCAAAATGTGTATTATGCAAAAGAAAGCATAGATTTCAGTTTTTTTCTTTAAGATAAATTTACCTTTTAACTGCACTTTTCCACAGACTTTTTTTTTCCAGATTTGAGAGGAAGAGAGAGGCAGCGAGAGGGAGAGGGAGAATGTCCGTGTGCTGTTCACTCTCCCAAGTGCCTGCCGCAGGCTCGGAGGAAGGCTGAAAAGCCAGGAACCGCACACGGCGGCAGGAGCCCGGGCACCTGAGCCATCCTTGCCGCCCAGGGTCGGCCTCATCAGAGAGCTATGCGCGATGCAGGTGCACCTTAACCACCAACTCCACCAAGTGCTGGCCCCTTTCCAGGACATTCTGAAGCTTCAAATGGAACCACGTGCCACTATCTCACCTAAAATAAGTCGCTTATCCTTCCTCCCTCTGTCCCCCCAGCGGGGCGCAACTAAGAGGAAGCATTGCTGCAGAGGGACCAGCCTGCCCTTCCTACCACCCTGTGGCCACACTCAGTGGCCAGCACAGGGGAGCTCTGGGGCGGGCTGGGGCAGGCTGGTCAGCACAGGGGAGCCTGGGGCGGGCTGGGACAGGCTGGT
>CM027398.1:69631386-69647154 GCA_015711505.1 Sylvilagus bachmani | reverse complement strand
GCTGGTCAGCACAGGGGAGCCTGGGGTGGGCTGGGGCAGGCTGGTCAGCACAGGGGAGCTCTGGGGCGGGCTGGGGCAGGCTGGTCAGCACAGGGGAGCTCTGGGGTGGGCTGGGGCAGGCTGGTCAGCACAGGGGAGCCTGGGGTGGGCTGGGGCAGGCTGGTCAGCACAGGGGAGCCTGGGGCGGGCTGGGGCAGGCTGGTCAGCACAGGGGAGCCTGGGGTGGGCTGGGGCAGGCTGGTCAGCACAGGGGAGCCTGGGGCGGGCTGGGGCAGGCTGGTCAGCACAGGGGAGCCAGGTGGTGCATCCCTACCTGAGGTCGCTGCGGTCCAGTTGCCGTCCGCTGCGGTGCTCTCGTTGCCCTGGAGAGCCCTGGTGAGCTGCAGGCTAAAACCCGCCAGCAGCAGGGGGCAGAAGGGCTCCATGGCGGACCTGCGGAGAAGCAGGGACAGGCTGAGCAGGGGCGGGGAGCGGGAGCAGAGCTCACCGGCGTCAGGGCTCGCGCTGAGCCAAGCACCCGCCTGCTGCTTTCTGGGTCAGCTTGGTCACGCGTGGTCATTGCCTCTACTCAGATTCACGCCCAGGAGAGAGCCCCGGCTCGGAGCGCAGCCTTGCCGGGCGGCAGTGAGGGCGAGTGGGCCCTCGAGCCCAGGGTGCTCCTGGCTGTCCCAGGCCCCTCTGGCAGAAACTACTTCCGCTGACCCAGCTGGGCAGACCGGAGCCCCTCACATCCACGTGCCCCGCCCCCAGACCCAGCTCCGGGGTCAAGCTGGCCCTTCCAAGCCAGCACGGCCAGTGCCTTCCCATGCATTTCTCAGCGCCCTGTGCACTGTGTCAGGAGTCGTGTCCCTCAAGGCCCAGCTCGGAGCCCCCGGGTCTTCCAGAGGTGTCCTGGCTGGGCTGCAGGCCCCTCCTCCACCGCATCAGCCCCGCAGCTCCCACTGCCCTTACACCTGCTCCTGCTGCTATCCAACTGGGGGGAAGCGGAGGTACGCCCCCCCACGAGCAGACGGGGGGCTTGTCCTGACGAGCCTGCTGGCTGCTTGGGAATACTGAGCACTCACTGGGTGGTGAGTGGACCCCCAGGGGCAAAGTGACCCAACATGGACAAGGCTCCTCCATGCAGGGCCCAGGCCAGCGGTGACATCAGAGCCCCACCTGGTGCTCCACTGTACCAAACACCTTAGGTGTCACTCAAGGTGACAGTGACAGTTCAACAGCAGGTGGCCGGGCAGGGGGTAGTGGGCAGTGGTTCCTGCCAGTGAGGGCTGGTGCTAACAAGGCAGGTGTGCAGTCGGCGTGTGAAGAGCCTTCTGTTGCCCTTCCACTGAGCCCCGTCTGTGGTCAGCTGGGAGTGCCCGCTCCCCACCGTCAGCACCTTCCTGCACAACCTGGGGCGCCAATGGACCCGGCCTCAGAACGGAGGCCAGGAAACGCTGCTTCCTTGGGCTGCTGGCTGGTGGCGCGGGAATGCATGTGACGAGAGAGGACGTGAACATGCGTGGACGTCCTGATGCTGTCAGGGGAGACCACTGAGCACCTTGGCCCAGGCGGTGACACCAGGACTCCGCTTCTCTCCTGTCTCTCATCTGTAAGTGCTCGTCTTAGATTTATCAAGTGGGCGGTGCACACACGCCATCAGTCTACTCTGCGATCCCAAGTGGGCATCCCTAACGTGTTGGGCCCTTACTTGCGTATCAGCCATACAGTAACAGCCCAAGGGCTGGAAACCGGGGATAAAGACTTTGCCAAAGCCAGGCAGAGAGAGATGGAGGATCCGTGATTTGAACCCTGGACCACTGGGGACAACAGCCCTCCCCCCGCCCCTGCCCCCTGGGCCTTCCACAACACGCAGCTCTGCTCACGCTGTCACGTGCTGCTGTTTTTAAAAACCTGCCGCTGCACCTGCCACCATGCTTTCGGTACACGTGAGCAATCACGGAGTAACTTGGTGGTGGGATTGTGAGTGCAGCTCCAGAGGCGCCGAATCCCTCGTGGGAGCATTTTTCTCACCTCACGCGTGCATTGATCACCGTCCTCCCCAGATGCTCAAACATCTACCAGAAGGCAACACCCCCGAGAAGGGGCTGTACTCAGGGCTCTGTAAGCAGCTACGCAGCGGCGGGTGATTTTCCTCGGACGACCAGCAGAGGGCGGAAAACCCAGCAAACTACTAGCCCACTGCCCCATGGGAACTTCCCTCTTTGTCCCACTTAACATTCCAAGGCCAGGGGCCACTACAGTGCTGGCACAGGCTACCTGGAGAGCAGGGACACAAATCTTATGCAAATAATACTTGAAACAACAAAACATCCTGCTGCACGTCCAGGATCTGTGCTTGGTGCTTCCCTGGGTGCCCACCAGAAGCTAATCGTGTGTTGCACACACGATCTCGAGAACGGAGATATTCAAAATAGTGGGTTACTAACAAAGGGGACTTTATTGCTTATTTTTTTAAAAAAACTATTTGAGCCGGCACCACGGCTCACTAGGCTAATTCTCCACCTTGCGGCGCCGGCACACCAGGTTCTAGTCTCGGTCAGGGCGCCAGATTCTGTCCCGGTTGCCCCTCTTCCAGTCCAGCTCTCTGCTGTGGCCCGGGAGTGCAGTGGAGGATGGCCCAAGTGCTTGGGCCCTGCACCCCATGGGAGACCAGGAGAAGCACCTGGATCCTGGCTCCTGCCATCGGATGAGTGCGGTGCGCCGGCCGCAGCGCGCCGACCGCGGCGGCCATTGGAGGGTGAACCAACGGCAAAGGAAGACCTTTCTCTCTGTTTCTCTCTCTCTCACTGTCCACTCTGCCTGTCAAAAAAAAAAAAAACTATTTGAGATGGAGAGAGAGCGAGTGAGAGCGAGAGAGCACCTATCTGCTGTTTCACTCTCCAAATACCCACGATGGCCAGCACAGAGTCACGCCGAAGCTGGGAGCCAGGAACTCAAGCCAGGTCCCCCTGTGGGTGGCAGGGACCCAGATATCTGAGCCCTCACCGCTGCCTCCCGGGGTGTCCATTAGCAGGAAAGCTGTGGCCAGAGCAGGGAACTGAACCCAGGCACTGTGATGCGGGAAGCAGGCGTCTTAACAGTGAGGCTAAAGGTCTACTCCCCAGGCTCTGTTTTCACTCCCCTCAAAAGCCAACCAGCTATCACTCTGGTGAGAAATCCACCTTTCTCGGCCGAGGGGAGCAGAGGGGGGAAGTGCGGGGCTGGACGGAGAAGCCCTCCACGTGTGGTGTGGGGGGCTCGTTTCCATCAACCACCCCCTTACTAGCACCTTGGGGCACTACGGAGCCGCCCACCCCACGCCATCTCCAGCTGTAGGACACAGACCCATCTGGGGAGCGATGGGTCCAATGTGGAGCAGAAGTGAGAAACTCACCGCGGACCAGCTCTGAAAGGGAGCCCCAAGCTGGCTGCCAGCTCCGGACACGGCCTGACCTTTGTCCCCCTGGGGGAGAAAGGAGCAGGGCAGGAAGGCAGAAGCGGAGGCCTGGGGCCAGGAGGGACTGGAGGCAGCCGCAGGTAGACCTCACCCCACCATTTCCGCGTGCTTCCTCCCCCAGTGAGACCCCCTCCCCTCTCCCTGCCCTGGACACAAAGGCTCACGACGGAGACCGTCCCTCCAGGGAGCCTGCTGCCTGGTGCTGTGTGCGGCAACCTGGGTGCTGGGCCTCTCAGCCAGCCTGGGAACCCCTGGAGGGCAGGGACTGCCGCTTGTCACCCAGCTCCCCACTTCCTCCCACTGGCCACCCTGATGACGGGGCTCCCAGGGCTTCTGGGGTCAAGGAGCCATCCCTAGGCCAGTGCCTCTGAGCAGGAGCCACCCGCCGACCCCTCCTGCCCTGAGGAACCCCACTGTGGTCTTCCCAGCTGGCTCTGGGCGTCTGGCAAGAACAGGACCAGAGCACACTGCCCCCTGCAGTTCCAAAAGGGTAGTGTCCTCTCTCTGCCACCCAAGCCCCGCCCTCGTGGCCACACAGGTGCTCCTCCCACTCTCAACGATGGACAGACCAGGCTCCTTCACAGGGAACCAGGAGGCAGCGATCAGGGAGTCATGATCAGATTTAAAGTTGCTGAAGGTGGAGCCCAGGAGCAGGTGCCACATAGCTTCTATCAAACCAGGAAATTCACCACCACACTCCACGTGGGTGAACAGGAGTGCAAACGACAGAAATTCCACACTTCTGTAAACACCCACCTGCTGACAACGTCTCGTATCAAACTGGGAACCTATGCAGTAGTTCTAATACTTTCTCAGAAACAGAAGTAACATACCTAGGTTCATTAAGCAATATTTAAAAAATCCTCTTGGGGGCAGGTGTTCGCCCCCTGGGCCGTCCACGTGCCCGGTAGAGGGTCTGGCTGGAGCCCTGGCTCTGCTTCCAGTCCAGCTTCCTGCTAACGCACACCCTGGGTGCAGCGGTGACGGCGCAAGTACTGGGGTCCCGGTCACCATGGGGAGACCCAGACTGGCCTCACCGAGCTCCAGCTTCCGGCTTTGCCTGGCTCAGCCCTGGCTGTTGCTGGCGTTTGCGAGTGAACCAGCGGACGTAGGAGCTGTCTTCTCTCTCTCTCAGATAAAATAAAGTTAAAGTCAACATGACTTAAAAGAAGTTTGTACTGATTATCTGAAAATAAAACCAGACCACGAACAGAATGCTTATTCTCAGAACATATTCGTATGTGCAAGTTCTTAGCCTTGTCTGTTCCCAACGTGTTTCACTTTTGATATTTTCCGGTGTTTTCAGGTTTTAGCTTTTTCATAAAAGCACCTGCGATTTTTTCCAGATCAGCATTCTGTGTGCTTCCATCTGCTTTACGTCTTCCTTGCCTCTGTACACATTCGTTTTAATGTTCCCCTGAACAGCTCTGTTTCCAATTACTGTGTTTCTATAAACGTTTCGGAAGCTGGGAGATTTCTTTGCTTTTCTTTAAAGATTTCTTTTCTTTTCTTTGAAAGGCAGAGTTACAGAGAGAGAAGGAGAGAGAAGGAGAGAGAGAGAGAGAGAGAGAGAGAGAGAGAGACTTCCATCCGCTGGTTCACTGCCCATTTGGCTCAAATGACTGGAGCTGGGCTGATCCAAAGCCGGAGCCAGGAGCTTCTTCTGGGTCTCCCACACGGGTGCAGGGGTCCAGGACTTGGGCATTTTCTACTGCTTTTCCAGGCCACAGCAGAGAGCTGGATCAGAGGTGGAGCAACCAGGACTCGAACCGGTGCCCACGTGGGATGGCACTGCAGGCGGCAACTGGATCTGCAGCCAGCAGCCAGCGGTATGTGCAGACAGCTCACCCGCACTGGAGCTGATCGACCATGCATCCCTCAGCGGCTCACACACTGCAGAGCTGGGAGTCTCCAGTGAGGCACCTGCACAGGGCAGCGCCCGCCCCGATGCACACCTATCACGGGGATCAGCCACTGTTGATGCACACCTATTTGTGGACATCGACGTCCATGGCTTCTGTTTTAAAAAGCATTATTCCCCAGTTGTGTGGACGCAACCATAAACGACACGCACACTGCCAGCCTTCCCCAGCGTGGAACACTTATCAATGCAGGCCCAGCTTTGCCCACAGCTCCATGCTGACTCCCGTGGTCTGCCTGCAGCCACCGGAAGCCGATGCTGAACCCTCTCCTGGCATTTCCCGTGACCTTGACCATGAAGTCAGAGGTTCACCCTCCGCAGAAAGAGCTTCTAAGTCCATGACACGGATGAAGGGAGACAGAAGGACCCAGCACTGGAGGATCTGGTTTTCTGTTTGGAAGGACGCTGACTGCACCAGCCTCGTCTGAGGACTTGTGGAGCCCTTGCATCTGGGGGAAGGACGGCAGCTTCACCTTCCGAGAGCGCGCAGCGAACTGGGAACTGAACAGGAGGGAACATCGCCGTGTGATGTCAGCGGGGAGGCAGGCGAGGCGGGGGGCACGCGCGCACCCTTGGCCCACCCGCAGGTGCAGGCTGACGAGCGAGTGTGAGGTTCTCTCAGCTGACACGCATCCTTCCCTTGCTGGCCCCTGTGTGGGCAGTGGCACCACGACAGCCCCCAAGGCAGACGGCAGGTGTTCACTGCGGATGCTTCATGCAAATCACAGAATATTGTAACTTGACGTCCGTGTTCTTGAAAACAGGTATTCAATGCTCAATACAGTTTTTAATATTAATTCGAGGGGCTGGCGCTGTGGCATAGCGGGCAAAAGCCGCCACCTGTAGTGCAGGCATCCCATGTGGGCACCACATGGTTCAAGTCCCGGCTGCTCCACTTCCCATCCAGCTCTCTGCTGTGGCCTGGGAAAGCAGAGGAGGACGGCCAAGTCCTTGGGCCCCTGTGCCCATGTGGGAGACCTGGAAGAAGCTCCTGGCTCCTGGCTTCAGGTCAGCACAGCTCTGCCCATTGCAGCCACCTTGGGAGTGAACCAGCGGATGGAAGACCTCCCTCTCTCTCTGTCTCTGCCTCTCCTCCTCTCTCTGTGTAACTCTGCCTTTCCAATAAATAAATAAATATTTTTTAAAAAAATAAAGTTAATTTGAAATGTTCCTAGAGTGTAATTTGGACGAGGAGTTGTAGATTCACCCTGGACAAAACACGCCGAAGTTGAGAGCGTTCTCCACAGCGCTATGGCAAAACACCGAGTTCCTGCAAATAGGTCAAAAACACCCCCGTGCAGCTGCTCGCGTCCCAGCCCCCAGCTCCGGTGGCCAGTGTAACAAGTGGCCCGGCGGTTGCGGCCAGACGCAGTTGGCGTCCCGCCCAGGGCTGCACAAAGGCAGGCCTCTTCCAGCCGCCCGCGTCCTCACAGGGAGCGTTCGCGGCCTCCGGCGCCTCCCCCAGGTCCCGGGATGCTGTTCCCAGCACGGCAGCGCCGCCCAGTGCTCCCCGCGCCACGTGTATCTCAGGTCATCCCCTGCGGCTTAACCTTTACATGGACGGAAAGTGAAAGGGGACAATGGGCCGAAGGGGAGCCCGTGCTGCCACAGGGCCCCGGCGCCCCTCGAGAGCACACGGAGAAGGGAGGGGCTCTGAGCCAGTGTCGCACCATGGGCCGTCGCTTCCTTCTCCACCAAAGCGCCCTCGCTCCTCACCCTGGCCAGCCCCTTCCACTTCACACTGGCCTTTGGCTAGGGCTGTGGCTCGCGACACCTGCGGGTCTGGGACTGCAGAGCCAGGACCAGGGCAGCGGTGTCCCGCCCACCTCTCCTGGGCGGCGTAGAATGTGGTGGAGAAAGCCAGCCAGAGGAAGCAAAGACAAAGAGAAGTGGTGGGGAAATGCCCAGCCCGGGGCAGGCAGCAGGTTCAAGGCCACCTTTGTGCGCTGATCCCTGCGCGTGGCTGAGGGTGGCCCTTCTGGAAGACAGCAGGGCCCCCGACGTCACAGAAAGGGGCCAGGCCAGGAGCAGACGCAGCACGTCCAGGACCATCATCACTTTTATCAAATTGTTTTTTCGTATTTTGTGTGTGTGAGGCTTAGGGACAGCCGGCCAGGGTGAGCTCCAATCCTCTGGTTCATTCCACAGAGGCCCGCGGGTCCATCTGGGTCTCCCACGCGGGTGGCAGGAACCCAGCTACTTGGCACCACCACTGCTTCCCAGGCTTTGCATTAGCCCAAGGCTGCAGCAGAGGCCAGAGCCCGGGATCAAACCCAGGTACCTGAGGCAGGATGCCAGGGGCGTGACCACCGGGCTGCGTGCCGGCGCCCCACGGCTTCATTTAGCCGGAGCCGGGAGGGCGACTCGACTCCGGGCTCGCCTGTCCGGGAGGTGCTGAGGATCAGGCGTGGGGCACCCATGGGGCAGGCTTGGGACAGGGACACTGCCCTGTGCCTTCCCTCGCGAACAGGGACGGGTGAGGAGGTGCTGTGGAAGGGGAGGAAGGGTGGGAAGAAGGGGAGAACGGGCCTGCTGTGCGGGATTGAGCAGGGTCCCCTGCGTGGCCCACCCCTAACGCCCCCTGGAGGGGCCTCCGGAGCCCAGGCCAGGCGCGGGGAGGGGTGCCCAGGGCCTGCGGCGCACCCAGACGCCGCCCCGCTCCGTGCCTTGAGCAAGAGTCTTACTTTCAGTGCACTGGGGAAAAATATTCAAATAAAGATGTTTCCAGGGTAAGGGAGAAACCAAATCCAGGCGTTCTCCAGGCTTCAGGTATGGATGCGCTTACAGGATGATACCGGATTTAAATGAGAATCAGAAGAAAAACCTTAACAGGAAAACCTGCAGACCCAGCGTGGCCGGAAGCAGCCACAGTGCTCCCGTCCCGGAGACGGCTTCGCTTGTTCAGAGATGCATGGGGCACGCTCTTCATCTCGGCTGCCTAAGGCTGGGCCGCAGCACGAGGGGAACCGCACACACTTCAGCGCAGAGGCCCTGAAACGTGATTGACAGGAGCCAGGACGAGAGGCCCCGGGCTGTCCCAGGCCTGGCTGGCTGTCACCTGGCAGGGGCCTGAACTGGCCCGGATGACCTCCAGGGTCTGGGCAAGGGGTCGGACTTCAGCGGATGTTGTGCTGTGTCCTCCTTCGCTGGGGAAGAAGGCAGGTGAAGGCTGGGTGCTGGCCATGGTAGGGGGATTGATGATTGACTGATTGATGCAGAGATGTGTGGGGAACCTGGCGACCCAGGAGGCCTCGTGGAGCAGGTCAGGGGCTGCAGGGGCCTGAGGGGCCACTCAGGACCAGGGGCAGAGGTCTGGCTCCCCCGCTCAGGCTTGCTCCGCACTGTGCAGGCGTCACCCTCAGTTTACTCATCTGTCAAGTGGAGCAATAGACCCATTGTTCTTTCTTCACTCAGCTGACCACGCGCTGCCCCTGCCGCCTCAGAATGGAGACGCCAACCTCTGCGGGGAGGAGAGAGCGTCAGAGGTCAGGACAGGGAGGCCCAGCGCTGTGTCCCCACTAGGGGCTTGCGACCCTGGCCCTGGCCCCTGATGCTAACGCAGTAACAGGGAGCAGCAGTGCATCGTCACAGAATTCAGGCATCTCGCGTCCGTGGGTGGGAGGAGCTCGGGGGGGCGTGTGCTTTCCTACACCCCCACCCCTGAGGGCGGCATCAAGGAAACCCCTGCAGGCGCCGAGGTCAGCACGGGGTCTCCCGAGGCCGCAGGAAGGGCAGGCACGTGGCGGTGCCTGGCGGAGGGATGATTTCAACCTCCGTGCACCCACTCCAGGGTGCGCACCCTGTGCTCTCGCAGGGGAGCGAGCAGGAAAGGACCCGTCTGCAGGAGCCGAGTGTTCTCCGAGCCAGCGACGACGGAAGAACCACAGGCGGCGAGAGAACAAGGCCGCCTCAGACCCCGGAGCCACGCTCGACCTCATTCGCTCCCCGCCACCACGCCTCTCACCAGTGACCATCCCGAGAGCGAGAAGCTGGGGGCGGAGTAAGGGGGGAGGAGCCTCGGACGGCTGGACTTTTAGTGCCTCGTGGAAGAAAAACATCCTTCTTACCTTGAAGAAACAGAACAAGGGCCTCCCTGAACCCCTCCGAGGGGCCAGTCTTTGTTCTGTGCACGGGGCGACACAGAGCCACAGGTGAGAGGCAGGAGCTTTGTCCCCCGTCGCAAACACAGTGGACAATGCCAAGGTCCCACGGTTTTCCCGGATCTCCGAAAGTGACCCCTAGTGAGCCCTTCCCGCCCTTGTACTAGCTGACCGTCATCTCCAGTACAAGGCAGCGCTGAATCCCGTCGTGGTGGGATGAAGATTCTGCTTTCAGACTTTGGATCCGACCAGAACCACATGATTCCCACCGAGTAGGGAATCCACGGTTAAGGAAAAAGTTGCCTGGACGACAGCGCCCCGGCCAGCAGCGGCCCATCCCGGCTCAGTCTCGCTGACCTTTGCCATCAGGGCACGGTCCGTTCGTACAGCGGTGGGCTCCGCTCCCCCAGGGCTCTGCTTCATGCTCCCCACTGTGGTAACCGCACATCAGTGATGTGCTCAGGTGTCTGTCTAGGTGACCACAGGCTCGATGCTGACTCGAGAGCACGGTGGCTTCTTTCCGACTCCACCGCTGTCTCTCTGGGGTGGGCTCTGTATGTGCAGCTCTCCAGGGCAGGCGTCCAGGCCTCAATGGCTTCGAAGTCTCCCCGGCCTCCCAAGCCCCTTACCAACCACCACCCCTGGGAACTCTGCTGTCGCCCGCCAGCCTTGGGGCTCAGGACATCGTGTCCCGGCTGGAGGGGGCAGCTGGCAGCCTGCTGCTGTCGAGGTTCTCTGTTCCTGTCTGAACTGGAACAGGAGGTCCTAGAGTCAGGGCCATTCAGGTTGTGTGTCTCCTAGAGGAACCATAGGGGCGGGGCAGAGTTGCCACAGTGCCCTCTCCCCTCGGGGAAATTGTAGGGGTGCTGCCAGGAGAGGAGCGGGGAGCTCGTGCTTCTGACGGGGGCAGACATCCCAGGGCAGGGGGGCCCCTGCACTTCCCCGGTCATCGGCTCTGAAACCGCTGGTGCCTTCTGGTATGGAGGGAGCTGCATTTCACCAAAACCCCCAGGACACTCAGCGGGGCTGTGTGCTCCCCCTGCAGGTGCAGAAAGGTCGTACGAGCCACAGCCCCCATTTTCCTGGATCCTGGAGGCAGCCCTGGCCCTGCCCTTAAGCACCGTGGCCTTGGCTGAGAAGCGCACCTCGGGTGCATGATGCGGGAGTGGCCTGGGCTTGAGGGGTGGCTTTGCTCCAGCTCTCCGGGGCTTCAGAATGTGGGACCACTTCCTCTACTGTGTGACTTTCATTCGGCTTTATCTGGGCTGAGTCGGCAAATCAATCAGTCTTCAAAGAGGGTGCAAAAATGAACCAATGCTTCCATCACCACTTCCGGGGGAGACGCCGGGATGGTCAAGTGACACGAGTGACGTGCGACGCCGAATGCTGACGACAGTCTGGGCTCTGGGCACGATCAGCGATCAACAGAACGCGAATCCCAGGATCGCTCCTGGGCACTGCGGCTGATCACAGATCAGAGCCTGGGAAAGGAGCTGAGCCAACTCGCAGAACCTTCACCTCCAAGTGGCTTTGGGAGGGAGCAAGTGGCAAAGCCTGCAGCAGGAAGCCTAGGACTGCACGGGGATCCGTGTGTGCGCCTTTCAACCTTTGTCTGCCCCTGTAGTGGGCACCCTGGGTCCCACAGCAGGCTGTGGCGACACCCTTGGGCACAGACTAACAGGAGGGTACCTGTGTGGGACACTGGCTGGGGAACGGACAGCAGTTGGATGACGTAACGCCACTGACTTGGCTCTGCAGGGCCCTACCTGTCTCTGGGCTGCAGGCAGTAGGTGGACTTTTCGTGGTTGCTCCAAGGGTCCGCGAGCTTCCTGGGCCTCCGTGCCAGGGACAGCAGTGGCCCAGAAGTGCTGAGTGCAGAGCCGTCCCTCGGCTGCGTGTTGCTGCTGAGCCAAGCCGGCCTGCAGCATGGTGCTGGCTGTTACGTCGCCGCTGACTTGTCCGCGCACACCCTCCGCATGCCCAGGGCCCAAGGCTCACAGGGTGTCGGGGGCCTCTCCCACCCCCGAGAGGGTCGCCGTCTGTTCAGGTCCCAGCCCAGTGCCTGTCCGGGAAGTGAGCGCCGCCCACAGCTTGAGAGCAGAATCTGGGGCCCGTGGTCACGGCTCGGACACACCTAAACACACGCTCGCTGAGTTTCCACTTCCGTCAGATGAGAAGACATGACTCACAGGGCTGAGACATGGTTCAGCCACCTTGGGCAGATCACACAGCTTCCCCCAAACCCACCGCTCTCAGCCAGGCCCCACATGGCAGACTCACGGCCCCTTGGGCTGGTGGCGCCCTCAGCTTGTCTCGGGGAAGCACAGGGGCCTCATGGGAGCAGGGTTAGGCCACGGGACCCGCACAGACTTCGGACCACTTTGTGGTTCCATAAGCCAACTGATTTTCTCTTTTAAAAAACACAAACCTCAAAAGGGATAGATCCAGGCTGACCCAGCTACTGCTCTGACTGCCACACACCCAACCACGGGACGACTCGCTTCGAGCTTCCATTGTTGGAAACCAAACAGCAGAATCTGGGTGAAGAAATGCCTCCAGCCCTGATCTGATTATTGGCCTGAGACCCTTCTGCGAATCAAAAGCAAACAAGCAGTGGGTCTGTGCGTGCCCGAGAAGTGCCACTCGAACGAGGGACAGACCCTCTGACAGAGGCTGGTGCACCGGAGGGCCAGCGAGCAAAGGGTGGCCCTGCTCAGCGCACGGTTACCCAGCCTCCAAGTAATACATACACATAGTCCCACACCCGGCAAGTGTGCGCACATATGCACACACATGGACACACGTGCACATGCACACACACGGCCCCTAACCCCAGCAAAGCCTTCGGGAGGCCAGGATGGAGTCCCCGACTCCTAGTACTGGCCTATACTTGGCTGCTGTAGCCACTTCGGGGATGAAGACTTGGAAGATATTTCTCTCTCTCTCTTTCAAATAAATAAATTTAAAAAAATATATAAGGCTGCAGCAATACTTTCAAATCAGTGTCACTGCAGGGCCGTGGGTGGTGACAGGGGACCTTTCTGCCCGCGTGGTGCCAACCAGACTTGGCCTGGGGGTACGTGCTCTCTGCCTTACGATACACAGAGTAACAGCTGACCACATCACAGACCAGAGCCTGCTGGCCGGGAGGGGCCCGGATGCCGTCGAGTTGACCTGCACCGCGTGGTTCTCCGCTTCTCAGAGGCACAGTCACAGAGAGGGAAACGCACAGACCTCACGACCGTGCTCAGGTGGCTGATGACTTCTGACAGGTACAGCGTGTGTCCCACCAGACCCACGCCCATCACCCCGGCCCTGTCCACCCACAGTCCCCCGCCTCTGCTGCAAAGACAGAGTGAGCCCAGAAGGCAGATGTCCCTGCTGTGGCTCTCTGATGGTGCGTCCTGTCCCCTGGTCGCACTGTCCACACCCACCCTGGCCCCCTGGTCACACTGTCCCCACCTGCTCCTTCCTCTGACAGCCCATGCCTTCTGCAAGTGGACACCCAGCCACAGAGTTCAGGTGCAAAGTCACTCTCCCACACACAGAGCACCCGGGAATGACCCCCAGCCTCCCACAAACTCCGCCAAACCAGCCTGAATTTGAGCGTGGGACGGGGTGGGGGGGCTGCTTTTCTCATTCCCGGCTGCAGGCAATGGGTTCCGGCCTTTCCCTGTAAAACGCATCCTTTCCAGGCCTCGGTATTCAGAGCGGTGGGAAGGGTCTCGTCCCGCTCGGTCCCCCTCCCCTCCTCCGTGTGCCGCAGGTAACACAGGGTCCTAATCTCTTAGGAAACCTAAATCCCCGCTCCCTGCCTGGGTCTCCCTGGTAAGCATCTAATTAGGGCAGGAGCCTGCCCGCACCCCACAGGAGTGAGCGACGTCCCTCAAGGAGTTAAGGACTTCAAAGGTTGGCCCCGCCTCTGAAGAATGCTAATTGGGCCAAACAGCCAGTGAGTTACTCACAGCTGCTCTCCTGCTTATTTGGGAGGGAATCTGCGCCCAAGATGCAACTGAGAGAAGAGTTCTCCACACTGTGGAGCTCAGAGGAGCTGTTTCTGAACCTCCCCGTGTGCCCCAGCTCTCGGGGGCTGTGCCTCCCTCCTGGTGCTGGGGGACCACGTGCAGCCGGAGGCCCCACGGAGCTGCAGCTCATTCCTGCCCGACCAGGGCCGTCGTCCCAGGCTTTGCTGCTGATGTGCAGGCAACAGGGAAGCTCCCCAGCCTCCAGCCTGAAAGCCCCTCGCTAACATCACAGGTGGGTACCCGGGGCCACCGGGACGTCGTGCGCTGAGCCGTATCACCGCCCTCATCCTGTGCTCAGCCAACCTAGGGAGGAGCAACCAGGCCGAGACGACACCACGTAGAAGCAAGGGCTGTCTGGCCCAGGCACGCTCCAGAGCAGGGCAGAGTGAGCAGATCACACCTGGGTCAGACAAAGTCCACGGCAGCTCCGGTCCATCCATCCAGGCATCCGTGCACGCATGCATCCACCCACTCATCCTCCCATTATCCATGCGTGCATCCACCCACGAACCCATCCATCCACCCATCCATTCTTTACTGCATCTGCTGTGTTTAAAAGTGAATGAGCTACACTTAGCCCCGGCCCCAGGAATCTCCTCTTAAGCACTGGCTCTGTTCCAGCTGCTGTAACAGCACACCTGCGATGGGAGGTCTAAACACCACCGATGCTTCTCCCAGGGGGAGGCTCGAGTCCCAGAGTAGGGCCTGGCTCCTGCTGTGCCTTCCGGTTGGGGCTCCCGTGGTGGGTGGGGCTGAGGCTCTCTGGGCTTCATAATCCCACCTAGGAGGGCTCTGTCCTCCGCGTCTAATCAAGCCAAGGGCGCCACCTCCTAGCCCAGCATGGTGAGGGCTGGGCGTCACAGGCACACAGGCTACAGGCTACAGGCTACAGCTCTGCCTTCCCTCCACACCCTGCGGCACAGCTGCACCGCCAGGCACACGTCCTGCGGCCCCTCCACGGGTAGCTTGATGTGCTAGAGCAGCTCGCGGGACTCGGGGAAGGGCGTGTGTGTCCCGGCTGATTACAAAGACTCTTAGGAAGAGCACAGAGGAGGCGACCCACACGCGAGCCTGCCTGCTCCAGGCGCACCCCTCGGGGTTCCCACGTGTTTGGGTCCACAGAAGCTTCCGGACCCTGTCCTCTGGTTTTCCAAGGTTTCATTGCACAGATGGGATTGAGTCATTGGTCACTGGGGATCAACTCGGCTTTCAGCTCCTCTCCTCTCCCCAGGGTTGGTCCTCCCCCAACCTGAGACGAGGAGGGGCTTGTCAGCTATGGGTCAGCCCATCAGCAACAGAGACACTTGTCACTCTGAAAGTGCCAAGGACTTCAGGCGCTGTGTGCCGGGAAACAGTGAAGACCAGATGCCCGCATTTCTCTGTATCACGGGCGCACGCCCCCTCTGTCTGCTCTGTGACTCTTGTTAGGCAGCTCTCCCCAGCAGGCTCTGGCCCTCAACCTCGACTTCTGTCAAAGACCACCACTGGCTCCCCAACACAGGTGCTCCCCACAGGCTTCCTAACTGGGAGCCCCGCCTGCCCTCTGCTTTGGCCGCAAAGCTGACGTCAGGCCTCCTCTGCGCGTGGGTTTGGGGGCAGAGACTCTGCCACCCTGACCCAGCCCACAGATTGGCTTCCATCCAGCGAGGCGTCATGCTCCCAGTATCACACAGTAGATCCAGGGCTATGTTTTTCCTTATTGATGCTCTGTAGGTAGACTACAACCAACACCATATAATTATGGAAAATTATTAACAGCATCCCAGCAGTCAACCAAATAGCTACCCATTGGGAATATTAATAAATAGATACTCTTCTCTTTAATAGTAAAATTCATGTAGTTACATAAAATAGTTCACTCTCACACTGGGAAACATGATGGTGCTCATGAATTTTTAAAGAAACACTGATTTTAGCAAGACCAGGAGCCAGTAATGGAGAGTTGTTTATTTGCTTTTTTGTTCAACAAGTGTTGACTGGGAGTCTGCTGGACACAGAGCACAGAGGGACTTGCTCAGATGCGGCCATCTCGCCGCCTTCTCGGGATTTCCACCCTGTCTGGGAGACCCCCCCCGCCGAAAAGGACACCAGTGGGTTTGAGGTGGGGCTGCAGGGAGTGGCAGCCAAGCCAGGTCCAAGTCTGCTCCACTCCAGCAGGGAGGTGGCCTGGTGATGACACACAGTGACGCCTCCTCCCACGTCACAGGTGGTGATGCCACTCACACAGTGACGCCTCCTCCCACGTCACAGATGGAGATGCCCACACACAGTGACGCCTCCTCC
>CM027398.1:69609894-69630886 GCA_015711505.1 Sylvilagus bachmani | reverse complement strand
GCCTATCAAGAACGACTTTTCCTACGGCAGTTCCTCAAATGAAAATGGAGACGCAACTCTCAAGCCGCACCCTTGATTCTGTTACCCGAAGCTCAGGCTGCTGCCGGACAGAAGTTCTCCTCCTCTCGGGACGAGGTGGAATGTTCCGGCAGACTCTATGGGTACAGGCGTTCCCTGGGAATATGGCAAGCTCATAAGCAGAGTGCCCTGGCCGGTGACTGGGGGTGGTGCAGGTGCCTCCAGCTCACTTCCCCGTCTTGCAGAAGGAACAGGGACAAACGGCCTGAGACGGTGCACTGTGTCCAGGATTTGCTGCAGCGCCGCCTTCTTTTTTTTCTTTTTTCTTCAACAAAACAGGACCTCGTTTCCTGTGAGCAGCCCCAGGCGATCACTTTAATTCTGTCTCAAGAATCTGCTGGGAAGTGCTGCCCTCCGAGTGCCCTCCACGTGCCCGTGACCAAGCTAGACATTTACGCATCCCACTGCTTCATCTGCTCTGATTTTCACCTCTACTAAAGAAAACAAATTCCGACAGAAACGGCCAGGGTCTAAGAACAGCAGCCCAGACAGACTGCAGTCCCACGACGTGTCCACGTGCAGGGTCAGGGACCTGGGGCGGGGGCGGGTGACTTCCCAAGTCTGGCCCCTCTTTCCATGGAGACTCAGACGATTGCACTCCTTGTCTGCAAATCCATTTATTTTCTGGAGACACCCCCAACCATTCAGTTTCTGCTGATGAGGAATTTCTGAAACAATCACAGAAAACCACCTCGACCGCAGACAGCCCGCGCTACGGACGACAGCGGGATCTGGCTCTTCTATTCCCGGAGGGGGCCATTATTTCCAAGGTTGCCATGGCGATGTTGCAGGATGGCTGCGTGCTGCCGTCGCAGGCACACGGCACGCTCGCTTCACCATTTGTTTCACGAGGTGCAGGGTTTTTGGAAAACAAACACCTATCTCGGCAAGACGTCCTTAATGGAACTCCTAGTTTCGTCTCACAGTGGTGACAAGGGGGGCAGAGGGAGTGGCACTGGGGGCAGCAAGATTGACAAAGAGAAGAAACATCCTGAGATGCGCTCACTTGTCCCCTTTGCTAAGCCAGCAGCAAGTTCTTCCCACGACCAGAAACTTGAGAAATAGTTTGCAGAAGGCAGACGGAGTATGACCGGGAAGGAGGGACTCCGGGTTTTTCTTGTTGGGAGTTCACATGAGACGCATGTTTGCCACATGCAGCCTGCAGCTGGCGTGCCTGCACACATACACACACACACACACTTATATTCATTCCTGAGGTCTCTTTGTGAACTCTGGCTTAACCACACAGGGGTGAAAGATCTCGATGATGAAAACCATAAATCCCTGATGGAAGGCACTGCCGAGGGCTCAGCAGGAGGCACCTGTGGACCTGAGGGCCGCGTGCAGCGTAACAGCAGACACCAGCGTGATGTGGGCACACCGCACAGACCCCTTCCCAGACACCGGGTTCCTTGAAGCTTTGGCTTCCTGTCCAGTGTCCTTCACGCAGCCTGAAAGACTCCCTTCATGCAGGGCAGGTGTAGCGGTGACAAGCGTCTGTGTCCCTCCAAACTTCAAGTTCACACTTCAAGTTCAAGGCCACAGTATTAAGCGTTGTGAAGCCATGAAGACGACTCCATTCTCCTGTACTGGATAAGGGACGTGTCTCCCACATGGGAGAGTCCGCTTGAGCTCAGCTGCTGACATGACCTGTGGTAGAGGGCAGCAGCCGGGTTAGGAGGTTTACCAGATGTCGGGAAGTTCTGACGTGGGGTCCACATGGAGGCGTTGTGGGTAAAAATGCCGAGTAGCCTTGGCTGTATCCATTCGAAAGGGGATTCTTCTCTCGGGGGTGCCACAGTCAGAAATGAGCCACTTGAGGTGCGGGCATTGTGGGGCAGGTGTTGGGTCACTGCTTGGGACGTGTGCATCCATGCTGGAGAGCCTGCTGAAGTCCTGGCACTGTGGCGTCCTGCTAACGTGCGCCCCGGGAGGCAGCCCGGATGCTGGCTGAAGTGCTGGGTCCCTGCACCCACGTGGGAGACATGGATGGCATTCCATGCTCCTGGCTTCTGCCTGGCCCAGCCCTGTCTGTCTCAGGAATCCAGTGAGTGAACCATCAGGGGTAAGATTTCTCTCTCTCTCCCCCCTCTCGCTCCATCACTTTGCCTTTAAATAAATAATTAACTCTTACAAATAAAAGAGCCAAGCAACTTGAAACAGGTCACTCAACAGCTAAGATGCCGCAGGGACTATGATACCCTGTGCCTGCCCTCCCAGCCTACTGCCCAGGTGCGGCATGGAGGGTCCTGGTCCCAAATCTCTCAGGGTCTGCCTGCTGCTGTGGAAGCCCAGGTTTTCACAGGATGCATTTTGAGAATTTCCCCTTAATGTGCTTTTGTCTGATGCTAATCTGTAGCTCCTTCACCTGCCTTCGGTGAAACAGGTGAAGTTACCGGTTGCCAAGCAACGCAATCTGCCAACACTGCACGTCCTCAGAGGAGCAGCCTCCCTCCCAAACAAGTACTCATCACTCGCTGCCCCGCATCCTCGCAGGGACTAACCCGGGAGACTCGACATCACACTGGCTGCTGGCAACAAGATGTCCAAGGCGCGAATTTTCCCAGAGAAGCTCAGCTCTGACACCAACGCTGGCAGCCCAGAGAGCAGGAGGCGGGCAGGCGGCTCCCTCTCCCAAGCTAACGCAGATCCTGCAAACAAAGGTCAAGTCCACTCCGTTCAAGGTGGTCTGCAGTGTTCTTCCAGAGTGTGTGCCTGTGCACGGCCACTCCAATCTTGCACAGCATGCTAAATGGGGCATGCAGTGATGACCAGGCTCGTGACCTGACAATCTTCCTTCAACACTCAGCAAATTTTCCGCAGCTCCCGGCAATGCTTACTTTAGCCTTCCTGTTATCCCATCCAGAGGAATCAATCAAATATCTCAGCATCCTTGGGAAACATTCCCACGGAGGTGTTTCCAGCAGTCTACTGCGTGATGCTATTAACGAAATCAGACAGCCCTGGACCCTGCCCCCTTGAAAATGCGTGGTGTGGGCCTGGACCAGCAGCTGAGCCCCTGTGATGCCACTCTGACCCACAGACCTGAGCGTGCTGAGCCCTGGGGACAGGCTAAAACCTTTCAGGGGAGGCACCGAGAGGCACACGACTCCATCCGTGTCAGGCAGGCCGGCCAAAGCAGAGCTGGCGCCAAACTCACTCTTGGCTCCACACCTGAGTCCTGGGGAGTCCCCGCTGTGTCTTCCTTTCCTGGGCATGAGCCGACAGGCCGTCACCTCCTCGGCTTTTGAAGGGGGAGAGCTGACTCCACGTGATTTGGGTGTTAGCAGAGGAACTTAGAGGACCAGTGGGCCAGGTTCAGGTCCAGTGCACCACCATGCACACTGATGGTGGGACCTCAGGCACGACACAGGACTGTGCGGTGCCGGGGCCCTGCCCCGGCTCTCAGGGCAAAGCAGAGAAGGTGAGCAGATGCCCCTGGCTCCAGGGCGCTCTCCGAGCCCAGAGTCCCTGTTTCCCTCCTGGATGGAGCTGCAGCCCTGCTAGCCTCCTCCCAGGATTCACCTGGGGAGAGTGGGTGACTTGGATGATTGACGGAAATACTAAAGAAGCCAGCATAAGCTGGCCCAGGGTGTGGTGCAGGAACTGGGAATTAACACACTGGCTTTCTGTCATCTGCGAGTTGGGGCAAAACCCCCCGAGCTTCCAGGAGTTGCTTTGGACGTCTGTGCAGCCTCCCGCCACAGAAGGGCTAGGTTCCGAGCTGAGCGCCACCCCTCCCTGCTCTTCTGACCATTTCGGATGCACCTCACTTCTGGTAACCCCCAGACACGTGCTCGCCTTGCAACTTGCACGTTTGTGCTCTGTATCTGCTCACAATCCCAAAGCGTCTGCTTGCAGAGGCTGCTCCTCCATGGGGCATATCCCAAGCTTCCGCTGGCCGGCCTTGGCTTCTGGGTAAGTTTAGTGAGAAGCAGAGCAGCCGCGTGGGCTCCAGGACAAGGCAGGAACAGTAAGAAAGCCGGGCAGCACAGCGCACCCTCGAGCCATCTCCACCACCGCTCACCAGTGTCCACCTAACTCCCAGGGATGCTCGGAGCCTCGCACGACTCCTCACACTGGGACACACACGAGGGGTCTCCTCTCTGAGAAGCGGGATGTGCAGACCCGTGTGCCCGAGGGCCAGCGCTGGGCCATCCTGCTCTCTGTGAGGCTCGTTCCTCTCCTGGGAGGCGCTGTTCCTCTACCCTGCCAGGAGGAGGCACCACAGCCGCGGGGCTAAAACCTCCAGTGGGCAACGGGGAGCTGATCTTAAGGAGCCGATGTGAAAACACCCGTTCTCAAGATGTGGGCATTCACTGCTGGTAGCTATGTCGCGTGGCCGGGTTCCCAGCTCCTAGGAATCCTGGGAACGTGTGGGAGGACTGGAAAGACACCGACACCAGGCCGCAGAGCCGAGCTGGGATGTGCAGGCCCCGTGTGGAGCCTGAGCCAATGAGGCACTGCCCGGTGTCGAGGCAGACAGGGACACACAAGTACCATGGTGTCCACTTGACATCTGCCTGCAAGACCATGGAGTGGAGAGAAGCAGAAGTGGCCATGGCAGTGAGAGGGTGCTGCAGCCAGCTCGGGGCTGGACGGAGGAAACCTGGAGGCTTGGCTGGGACACACGGGGGTGGGAGCAGCTCCACTGAGGTATGCGTATCCGGGCCCCAAAGAGGAAGTAAGGCCACGTGGAGTGCACTGAGTCCCACACAGTGGCTGTGCCTCTTGTCCCAGCGCCCACGGGTGAGGACAGAGGGACAGGACCCCTCTGGCAGGGGCAGGATGGACAAGCAGAGTGGCGAGTGTCTTCATGACAATACGAAGGAAACTAAAGTGTGTGGCCCACAGTGACTGGGACTGGGAGCTGGGCCAGGAGCAGCAGGTGGGGTGGGCAGGGGAGGCCCCTCCAGACACTGCTGTCGGAGGCAGGCAGTGTCCCAGCACCAGCTGCAAATGCCCCCGGCCTTGTGGGAAAGAAGGTCCCCAGTGCCCACTTGCCCAGGGCCAAGAACCTCACACTTGGTCACCGCGTCCCGGTCCAGCGCTGGCTTTGCCGTGAGAGCACAGTGCCTGCTTAGACACTCAGAAGGGCCCCAGGCTTGTCTGCAGTAGCTACCCTGACAGGTGACAGAATGGTTCGATCTTTGAATTTTGCGAGCCAAGTTGGATGGGCCAGTGGTACCAATGCCAGGGCTCGGGGTCCTGACACACCTAGTTCGCCTCTGCCTCATCCTTTCCCCCAAATGTGCCCTTGCTGGTTACTTCCTGTCCCCCGGGGGCAGCCCCACCTCTGCAGAGGCTTGGCCAGGGCTAGGGAGGGCTGGAGTTGGATGTGTACCCTGCACCAGCCGAGCTCAAGGCCTCAGAGTGCCCCAGTGCCGGAGGGAGCACAGCGCTTAACAGAAGGTGAAGGACAACACCGACCGTGCCAGAGTGGACACAGAGCAGAGGAAAAGGCATCCCCCCACCCGACCCCGCTTTTGAACAAGTGACCCTGTGTCTTACGCAGCTGACCCCGTTCCAGTTAGTGCTGCTCCAGGCGCTGTGGGGACGCAAAGGCGACTCTGTGCCCCCCCCACCCCCAGCTCCTCACTCGCTCGTCCCTGACATCTGCTGGGTGCTGGGCAAGCCCCAGGACTCACAGGCAAGGAGTTGTTTACTTGTCCAACAGGAGCAGGGCCAGGCGCCCCCACCCCCGCCTCAGACAGCCTGGGAGCCAGACCTATTGTTCTCCGTTGTCCCCTGAGCAGCCAACCCAGTCTAGAATTCATGGCTAAGGCAGAAAATGCGCATTTTCTGCAGCTGACCTGATGGCCATGCTCTGAACTTGACCACCCATGACTCAGCAGTGTCTGTCTTTAGCCCTCTGCTGTGGGTCCCGGCCACAGGGACACTCCGGGCCCTCCACTGGGCGCTCTGCCTTTCACGGAATCTGGGTTAGCATTTTAGGGACTGTTTTCTTCAATCCTCCAAGGACTTCTAGTTGGAGCCCTACGTTCTGTGACTTGTGGCAACTCTGGTGTCTCCCAATATCCCAGGGACCCAGCGAGACGGACAACAGACGTGCTTTGTAAAATGTCAGAGCCACCTGGAGCACAACTACTTAATGTTTTCACCTCCAAAGGGGACGGGTCCGCTCCAGTGAGGAATCAGCGCTCTCATTCCAGCAGCATCACGAGTGCCCGGCGTGGCACTCGGCTTCCTGACCGGGCGCTGCACTTGTTCCGAGGGGCTAGGTTTTCCCATCAGACACCTGGGTTTCCACCCAAGTCCTCGGATTTCAGACTGGTACCTAGCTGGCTAGGGGAAGTATTTTCATTTCTTTGTTTAAAAGTCATTTTCATTTATTTATTTTTTTATTTGAAAGGTGGAAAGACAGATAGGGAGACAGAGAGAGCTGTTCTATTCATCGGTTCACTCCCTAAATGCCTGCAACAGCCAGGTTGGGCCAGACCAGGAGTTCGGAACTCAGTCCAGGTTGCTGGCAGGGGCACAACTACTGGAGCCACACCTGGCCTGGTCCTGGAAAAGCCCAGTGTTGCCCACGCCCCGGGGGCTCTGTGTGTACGGCCAAGCAGCCCCCCTGATGCAGGCTGTCTCTTCCCAGGGATGCTTGGCCGGAGGGGCCTCCTGCGGTGGGGCACAGACCCTCCACTGGCTGCTGCCCTGTGTAGCTGTCAGCATCCTGCAGCACAGACCAGCTGTTATGTGCGAGGCCTGTTCTGTTTCTTCTTGGGCCCCTCGTTGGATGGGCAGAATTCCAGAGCCTTGGGGCAGGCCAATCCTCTGCCTGCAGCGCTGGCATCCCATAAGGGAGTTCGAGTCTCGGCTGTTCCACTTCCGATCCCGCTCTCTGCTGTGGCTTGGGAAAACAGTAGAAGATGGCCCAAGTGCTTGGGCCCCTGCACCCATGTGGGAGACCCAGAGGAAGCTCCTGGCTCCTGGCTCCGGATACGTGCAGCTCCATCTATTGTGGCCATCTGGGGAATGAACCAGCGGATGGAAGACCTCTCTCACTGTCTCTCCTTTTCTCTGTCTGTAACTCTACCTCTCAAATAAATAAATAAAATCTTTAAAAAAATAGAATTCCAGAGCCTTGCACAGGGGGCTCCTGGCCTCCTAGGGAGCTAAGGAGACCAAAGGTGCTGGCTTGATGGTGGCCACACGGCAGGTCAGCAGAGACGCGGCTCCTGCCTCTGCCAGGCCTGGCCCCTGCCCCTGTCTGGCTGAGCGAAGCCACTACGTGGTCCACCTGCCCTCCTGTCTCCATGCAGCTGCAGCCATGAGCCACCTCTGCCATCACACAGCAGCAGCGTTCGCCTATCCCATGCTTCACCATCTTGTAAAACCCAGTGCTGGGGACCCGAGGTTCTGGGTGCAGGGGATGAGGTTTTTTGAGATTTATTTTATTTATTTGAAAGAGTTACAGAGAGAGAGAGAGAGAGAGAGGGAGATCTTTCATCTGCTGGCTCACTACCAAAATGGCTGCAGGTGCAGGGGCCCAAGCACTCGCACCATCCTCCGCTGCTTTCCCAGGCACATTAGCAGGGAGCTGGATCAGAAGTGGAGCAGCTGGGACTCGAACGGGCACCCATATGTGGTGCTGGCATTGCAGGCAGTGGCTTAACCCGCTCACTACACCACAGCACTGGCCCTGGGATGGGAGTCGGGATGGGGATGAATTTTGACAGCTTTTCCTGTGGGCTATCGCCAGGTGGGGGTGTCACTGAAAAGCTGGGGTGACCCACATGATCCTTGGTCCATCCTGAGGGAGCAGGGGTGAGGCCCAATGAGAAGAAACTGCGTGGCGGGAGTGGGGCCGAAGCTAGGAGCTGAGCCTCTCAGGGGCTCAGAGTCCCTTAGGCACCACTGCCGCTAGGGGTGTGCACCCGAGCCCAGCTGGGCAGACCGTGGCTGCTGGAGCCCACGGAGCGGCCACACTGCGGGAATCCGACGACATCCCCAGGCTCTCCAAGCAGGAAACCTCCCAACACTGCTTCCCACACAGATGGGGTGTGCGTTAAGCCCCTCAAGAAATGTTTTCTAAAACCACACAGTGTTTTAGAAACTGTTCCTGACGACTCAGGGAGACCATCTCCTTTTGGAGAACATCAGAGCCTCACGGCTGCCCTGCTGCTTCTCCTGCGCCGGGGCAGGCGCTCGCCTTCCCCCCAGCGCCGCTACACGGCTTTGTCTCCGCACCGCAGGGCCGTGTTCCTCAGCTGAGATCAAAAATAATTTTTTAAAGGAAACATGATTTAATTCACAGCTCAACAGGAGGACAACACACAGCTATGGGTAGTGAATCACTCATTAAAGATTAAATCCGTCCGCCCACAACGGGAGACAGCATAACTGAATCTCAGTGCTGGCTTCAGACTGGAGGGAAGCCAAAACTAGTTTTGAAAATAGTGATGCCCCTGGATTGGCTCTCGCTCCAATCTCGCACGGCATCTCAGCGGCACACACGGTGCAGCCTGGCTTCAGCACAGCGCTCCCCCGGAAGCGAGCGGGGGCACTGGGCTTTCCATGGTTTCCTGTGAGTCTCGGGTTGGCCTTCCCAGTACGCCACACACTCAGGTCGAGTAAACCGCCACCCGGGCCCAGAACCACTTGTCGGAATGGATCTCGCAGGAGCAGGGAAAGACGTTTGCTTTATCCACCAGCTGCGTTGTAAAGTCCAAGCCCACACAGTCCCACCTTCGACTTCCTGTATACAACGGTATGGAAAGAAACTGACTGCTTTTTCAAACGGAATTTTTCCATTCACTAATCCTGCCTTTCTGTGTTCCCGCTTCTTTGGGAGGCCGTGAGAGAGCAAACGCAAACAAAGAGGGGAGAGCCTGCACCCCCAGCCCACAACTGGCTCTTCAAGGCCGAGGCCCTGGAGCCGTCAATGCTGCACACGGAAGGGAGGGCACCGAGGCGACTGGCCAGACACAGCGGCTGCAGCTGCTTTCTGGGGATTGCTGCTCTTAGTCAGAGCCAGCATCGCCCTGGATTACAGAACTTTACGTCTGCGAGACACCTCTGTGACATGCCACTCCACTCTATCTGTCAAAGAGTGTGTGACTCAGAATGCTGAAGTGACGAATCCAAGCCATTCAGTGTTCCGGAAAGAAATGACACCCAGCCCGTCCTCGTCCAGGCTCCTGTGCAAACACAGTGTTTCTAACCAACCGGAGAACGGCCTCCAGCATCAGGCCGACTAGCAGTGTTTCCTGAAACCACAACTCGCATCTACCTCATCTACCGCTTCATACTGCAAGGCCTTGTGCAATTAGGAGGTTGCGGCACGGACCTGATTAAGGCTCAGTAATCGGACAAAGCCCCGCCTTGCTGGAAGGAAACCTGGCGAGTGTGTGAGAGAGATTAGGAAGCTGGATGTGGTCAGCAGATAACCCGGACCCCGGCCAAGGGCAACTCAGGCGATCGTAAAGTTGTTCCAACACATAATTACCTCGCAGCAAATTATTCGCAGAACCCCCAGGACGCGTTCCTGTTTGTCCAAGTCTCTGTCCCTGGTCCAAGTGGAAAATGAAACTCTCCTAGTGGAAAACGCTTCCTGTTGGCGGGGCCAGCCCTCGCCCTAGGTGTTGGAAGTGAGCTCTGTCTGGCCTTCGGTGGGAGGAAGAACTGGGGACACAGGCCTCCTGCCGCGTCTGCAGCCCGCCTGGGCCTCTGCTTCCCCCCTCCAGGTAGGGGTGAGGGTGCACCCCCAGCTTACCTCCAGACTGCTATGAATCCCCAGTGGGAAAAATTACACATGCTCTATACGTATGCGTTTTAAGTACAAGGCATTTATCTGGCAAAACAGGAAATACAGCAAGTCCTGTTTTTCCAAATAATAATTTCCACCAATAAGATGTTTAAAAATAACTCATTTCTCAGCATGGCACCATGGCGCACGCGCACACACACGCACACACACACACTGCACTTGAATGTGAAATCCACACCATTTCCGAGAGCAGTTCAATCGGGACAGGGCTGTTTGAATTAAACATCATCAACATTTTTTTAAAAGGTGTTAGAATTCAACCAGCCCCACCATCAAACAACACAAACTATTTTTGCTGTTTTGCTCATGTTTATTTTGGTGCAAAGCAAGGAGAAAAGCTACGCAGAGGATCCACGACGCGATGCAGTTTTGCTCCGTGCTCCCACAGGGATCCTTCTTTCTCTAAGATGCTAAATACTTTATAACAAACCGTGCACCATCACAATACGCAGCTTGAACAAACCCCTTCACACCGGCCAGCCGCGAGCATTCGGCCACCTCACGCCCTGTAGCCCACAGTGCGATCTCCGTGGGACCCCAAGTGGGACGGATCTCCCTGCAGCCAGCAGATGGGAGAAATCTCTCTAAATCCCTAGACCCCAAAAGACTCATCGATGTGAGTGAGGCCACCCCTGTAGCTGACGACAACATCTGTGTCTCCAGTGTGGACGGCGCAGCCAGGAAAACCTCCCCACAGACGGGGGCCGGGCCCCTGAGCTGAAGGTAAGCTGCCTGCAGGCCAGCCACTGCCCAACTGCCAGGGACCTCCCCCCGCCCCTCAGTGCGCTACTCCAACCACAGTGCCACTTCGTCAAGCTGCTTGTTAAGGGGGAACTAAAAGGGAAGTTTTGATGGTAGAAGCAGGCGCTGTCCCGCTGCCACGGGTGGAATCTTCAGGTGCCACCCAGCTGGCCCAGCGTCCGGATAGGAGTTAGAATTGTTCTAAAACCATGAAAAACCATGAACCGCGCCTCTGCTTCCTGACAGTCTAGCAGCCCCCAGCCCCAGACAGACGACTCCCCCGCCACACTCATGTGCTACTGGCTGCGTTGTGCTGGATCTGCCGTGGTTTCCTGAGACAGAGCCCCGGGTCTCCTGCACAGGGCCGGGCACTGTGGCTCCGGCAGCCTTCCCATCCATACCCTCGAACCCTCTTTAAACACTTCAAAGAGGTCTGCAGATAACACGGGGAAACAGCTGGGGACCCTGGCCAAGATCAGCTCAGGCGATTATAAAATTCCTCCAGAAACGGTTCCCTAGCAGCAAACTGCCTGCAGAAGCCCAGGATATCCTAGAGTTTGCTGCCTTAGAGCGTATGCGACGGCACCCACGACGTAAATCCAGAGCCACGAAGGGCCCCACCGAGCCCCACCCCCATTACCTCTTGTCCCTCTGGGGTGACGCTGGGGAGGCATCCCGGCCCCAGGGCAGCCATGTTTCCTATCAGCTGAGAGCAAGCGGCCAGAGGCAGAACGTCCGCAGCACTGGGTCTGCACTGTGCCTGGAGTCAGGGCTTATAAGGGCTTCCTGGGAGCGGAAACTCTGAGAGCCAGGCCTGCCTTCGCTCTGTGACCAGCACTCCTGGAGAGGGACTTCTTGGAAGAATGTCGAAACTTTCCTGGGGAGGAACCTCGCAATGGAAATAAACACGGATTCTCTGCCCGTCACTCTCAGACCCAGAGCTCTGCCCACCCGGGCCGCTCACTCGCTGCAGCCGACGGGAAAATCAGACAGGAAATCCAAGCTGTTCCCAGTGTTGCTGAGACCTGAGCACAGGCCTCGGAAGGCAGCCGCAGCCTTGTGGCCTGGGAGGTTTTAACTTCTTCTGGGCTGCGCACTGCAGGTTGCTGGCTTCCTTCTGTGATCGAGAGAGCCAGCGCGGAGCTCAGGCCCCTGCGCCACCAGCAGAAACCACGCCGCCCACCGCCGTGGCCCGAAGGCGCGCGGACCAGACCCTCAGACCCCATCCTGGTTCCTATTTCACACTTACGGTGCTTGCACAAACAGCGTGAAGAAAGAAACTTGATTGGAAGAAAAAAATCACGTGTTAAAGATGCACGAGGAAGACGCGCACATGAGTAAGGAAGATCTAGCTAGTGAAGGAACAGCCCAGTGAGGTGAAGGTTAAAGTTCACCGCTGACGGCCGGCGCCGTGGCTCACTAGGCTAATCCTCTGCCTGTGGTGTCGGCACACCGGGTTCTAGTCCCGGTCAGGGCGCTGGATTCTGTCCTGGTTGCCCCTCTTCCAGGCCAGCTCTCTGCTGTGGCCTGGGAGGGCAGCGGAGGATGGCCCAAGTGCTTGGGCCCTGCACCCCATGGGAGACCAGGAGAAGCACCTGGCTCCTGGCTTCGGATTGGCTCAGCGCGCAGGCCATAGCAGCCATTTGGGGGGTGAACCAACGGAAGGAAGACCTTTCTCTCTGTCTTTCTCTCTAACTCTACCTGTCAAAAAAAACATTTCACCGCTGCCTAATATTAGCAGTTTATTTTTGCTTTCTTTGCCTCCTTTGGTATTTCCAATAACTAAAGTGAAACATTCAAGTCACAGCACTGTTTCATTTTACTGACCAGTAACACCCCCAGGTATAACAATGTAAAACCTCACAAAGCCTGGAGAAAATACTTAAATTTAATTTATGTCTTCCATAAGTTTCTACTACCGAAAACCCATTGCATTCAATATGATACAACGGAGACCCCCACAATGTCAGGAACTCTGTCCCTATTTGATCATGAATATGATCTTGCAGTGTCACCCCCCAGCTGTAGTGTTAAGTGCAGACACACACACACACACACACACACACAAAGGAAGTATAAGAATGAGTGGCTTTGCTGCAAACATGCTTCCTAATCCCGTTCAATAGGGGAAAAAGTCATTTTCTTGAAAATCAAATATTAATGCAGAGTTTTTAATTAAATGTAAAATCAGGGATTACTGTTAGTAAAAGGAACTCGTTCTGATACTCCTTACCCATTGGCATACACACTGCACCCGGTTCAACGACAGTGCTGACAACAGCAGCAGCAGCGCAGGCTCGCCCTGGGTCCCTGTAGGTAAGTGTCACAGTAACCCCAGGACGCACGGAGGGGCCAGCGGGAGGGCGGCTTGCGCAGGCCGGCAGGTGCCAGCAGCGTCTCCTGGGGTCCTCTGCAGCAGCCCCCAGCCTCAGGAGCGTCTCTGCTCTGCGCAGCATGGCCTATCTGCCTCTTAGACCTGCAAGGGGTTTGTTTAGGTCCCTTCTCTTAACTGAGACGCTGAGGCTCCGGGACAAGCCGTAAGGACTCAGCAGGGACTCTGCCGCAGGCTGAGACCAGCTGGATGTTCTACGCCGCGGCAGACCCCCCGAGTGGCAGCAGCAGGTCAGGCAGCGGGAGGCGGAGGGCCGCACACCCAGGGGAGAGATGCCTGAGGCCCAGGGGTTCCACGCAGGTACTCAGCAACCGCCTACAGCGGAGCTCCTGAAAGGAAGAGCCGGCAGGTGCGGCCTGGGGAGCTGCCCAGAGCTGCTTCCGCCTCCAGGTGCTCCCCGTGGAAGCAGGGAGGCAAAAGTCCACTCCTGGACCAGTGCCCATCACCTCTGGGCAGCATACGAATTCCCGAATCTCTCACTGTTTTCTAAAGAACATTGATTGATTGATTTTCACCCACTTAAAAGGGGGAGAGAGAGAGAGAGAGAGGCTGAGCTCTTCCATCTGTCCCTCTGCTGGTTCATCCTTCTAAAGTCTGCAACAGCCAAGGCTAGGCCAGGCTAACCCAGGAGACCGGAACTCTGTGTGAGTCTCCCACATGGGTGGCAGGCACCCAAGTGCTTGGGCCAGCCTCTGCTGCCTCCGAGGATGGGAAGTAGAGGTGTCTGCTTGCCACCAGTACTCTGGGACAGGGGGCAGGCCTACCCAGTCGGGGCTTAGCCACCTTGCCTCCCTGGCTTGGACACCATGCTGGGGATGGGAGCATCCAGGAAGCACCTGAGCCAGGTCACTCCATGGAGAGCTGCTGACCTGCTGACAGGCAGACCTGGCAGGAAGTGAGGAGTCCTGGTCCAGATGGAAGCGAGCCTGGTGTGCAGGGGCCAGGACCGAGCACGGAGCCAAGGGGGCAAAGGTCACGTGCTTACAACCAATCACAGTCCGTACCCTGTCCTTCTGAAGCAATGAGTCTGTGGGGTCTGACCCTCACTCCAGCACAGCAGGCACACAGAAAGCAGGTGCAGCGTTTGATTTGTTTTGATGCTTTTTGATGTTCAGTCTGCATTCAAAACGCCGGGAAGGAGCCACCTCCACTCTCAGTGTTCCCAGGCAGTGCAGGGAGCACAGGCTTCTGGTGATTAAGTCTCTCCCATAAACTCCTTTATAGCAACAATCTGCCTCTTTGCTAAGATTTCTTTCTTTATTTGAGAGTGGGGCAGGGTGAGAGGAGAGAGAGAGATCTGGAACTCCATCCTGATCTGCCACATGGGTGCAGGGGCCCGAGCACCTGAGCCATCTTCTGCTGCTTTCCCAGGTGCATTAGCAGGGAGCTGGATCAGAAGTGGAGCAGCCAGGGTGCAAACTGGTGCCCAGTATGGGAGGTGGTCAATGGCTTAACCCACACTAGCACAATGCCTGCCCCTGATCCTCCTCTTTGATGACACGGCGACATTCAGCATCAACAATGGCCAGCCTGGCCATGGAGGACAAGGACAGCATGGCTAGCTGGTGGGGTGCAGAGTCTGCTTTCCTCTGGGGCGTGCTGACTTCTTGGTTGTTTTCAGCGTTCCTTCCCCAGAGAGGGGAGGTGTCTCGGCACCAACACACATCTGCCCCGACCAGGGGCAGCCACAGGTGGTGATGCCCAGAAGGAATTATGCCACGAAGGGAACACAGCCTAAAAGAGGAGCCAGCTGGGGGAGACCAGACCCACTGACCAGAACTCCAGAACAAAGATAAACCTCTCACTCCAGAAACAGAGCCTCCCAACTGCCAGCACCCCGGGCTTTGACAAGGGCACAGGCCAGGGACACCTGGTGCTCCCCGCCCCCTCACGGCAGCCTCTGAAGACCCTCAGACCCCTTCCCAGCCTCCCCCCACCCCACTCTCTTCAGGAAACCTAACAGCACAGAGCTGACGAAGCAGAGATCACAAAGCACCTATGCTGTTTGAAGTTTTCTTTTTCTAAGGACATCAAAGCCAAGGAATTGTGCCGTTACCTAGACTCCAAGAGGCACAGAATTATGTGACACCGACACTCTTTTTACCGGAGCACAACACAGACAAGCACCTGTCCAGCGTTTTCTCCACAGCAAGTCAACTTCAGAAGCAATGACCACCAACACCATCATGTGCAGTGCTGAACGTGCATGCGGAGACGAGACCCTTGGAATAGAGTGAGGAGTCGGCAATGGGGGTGCGTGGGGACGCTGGACCTCTCATGCACCCAGCACTGAGCCAGGCAGCACCCCCTCCGGGTGAGGCAACCAGGAACATGGCGTGAGCCCGTTCGCACACGTTAAAGCATAACATCCAAAAGCAACACACTGACCACGTGCCTTCGGTCTCCAGAAAACATCGCTTCTCTACCAGTAAAAACCCACCCATTTCTTACAGCTAGCCGCCCATCTGAGATAATTTTTAAAAAGTTTTGTACTCACCAAGGGAAAGTGAAGGCTATAATCTGAAAGAGAAGACAAGAGAGAGAGGAGTTAGTTTGGGTTTACAGGAGGCAGCTGTTAATTCAGGCCACTTCAACCTCGATAGCCCAGGCTGGAGCTGCCCCTCTCTGCTCTGTGGCTCGGGGTGTCTCGAGTCCCTCCTAGCGAGATGGTAAGTTCCTTTCGCTGCACCGGCTTTCAGCAGTTTGTCCTTCTCCTGTGGGCTCTGCTATCAGTGGTGGGGAGTTCTGTCACTCAGACCCCCAGTGCCTGCTCCTCCCAAGAGTCTCCGCCCATCAGAGGCCACCACGTTCTCCCCAAAACAGTCCCCTCCGTCGTCATTCATGGAGAAACCCCTTAAGAACCTGGCTAGCTTGGAGAACACCTCCCCCGATCTCCATCAATCCTTACGCAGCTTGCTCATTCCCACTCATTTAGCTCCTGTGTTCTTTCTATATGCCATCAAGTTCTTCCCATACACCATCAAGTTCAATGATTTTTAGCACATTCATGATGTTTGCAGCATCCTTGTAATCTGAGCACATTGTCATCAACCAGAAAGAAGGCCATGCCCATCATCCCATCAGCTCCCAGCCCCAGCCTCCCCCATCCTATGACAACCACTCATCCACCTTCTGCCTCTGCACATCTGCCTGTCCCAGACAGTTCATACAAATGGCCTCTGACTCTGTTGCCTTGTGAAACTGCCTTCTTCCGCCTGCCATATTTTTGAGGCCCGTGCACGTGGTGGCATGTGCTAACACTTCATTCCCTCGTACGGTTGGCTAATACTCTATTGTGTGGATGCACCACATATTGTGCACCCATTCATCTGCATTCATCCAGATGCAGCTGCCATGTTCTTGTATGAGGTCAACACAGCTGCCTCATCCCTGGCTGTCAGGCCACAGTCTACCTGCAGGTGGAGACCCAGCTCAGTGGCTCCTGCACACCCGCACAGCTAGGAATACAACCATGCTTCCATGGTCACTGTTTTTAAACAGCTAATGCAGTACATGATGTTTGTCTACAAAATAGGCTAGATATTTTAAAGCAAATACAAAGAAGATGCTACATACATAATTATAACAAGTGGTTGTGAATTTTTATTTTTCCATTCGTTAAAAGTTGAACTGTAAAGTATGTCTGAAGCCAAAGAGCAGAAGGAATGATTTGGTTCCTAAGGAATTTTAGATCTACACGAACAAATCCATCACTGACAACATTCTTTATGTTTCCCCCTAAGACTAGGAACAAAGCAGGAGTATTTTCTATTAACACTCATATTTACATTGTACTAGAAACCTTAACCAGTGCAATAAGGCAAGAAAAAGAAATTAATGACATAAGAATTGGAACAAAAGATAACAAAATTTCATTCTCAGATGACAGAGCGGACTACATAGAAAATACTGAAGAATCCACAAGAGGTGCTGTGGCCTAGCCGGTAAAGCCACCACCTGCAGTGCCGGCATCCCATATGGGTGCGGGTTTGACTCCTGGCTGCTCCACTTCCGATCCAGCTCTCTGCTATGGCCTGGGAAAGCAGGAGAAGTTGGCCCAAGTTCCTGGGCTTCAGAGCTTGCATGGGAGACCTGGAAGAAGCTCCTGGTTCCTGGCTTCAGATCGGCGCAGCTCCGGCCATTGTGGCCAATTGGGGAGTGAACCATCTGATGGAAGACCTCTCTCTCTCTGCCTTTCCTTCTCTCTCTGTAATTCTGACTTTCAAATAAATAAATAAATCTTAAAAAAAACCAAAACGAATCCACAAGAAAGGTCCTAAACCTAAGCTATGAGTTTAGGTGACGGGATACAGTGTCCACGTATAAAAATGAACAGCTTTTATATTCACTAACAATGAACAACTGGAAAAACAGCGCGAAAGCCACTCTACGCCAGGCCACTGCGTCCACGTGTGCAGCTATGGAAAGCAGCTGGGAGACAACCTGCCGAGTCACATGAAGTGGGGGCGGGGAGGGTCCCTGGTGGGTTGGGCGGGAGGTGGTCACTGGTATCCCTGGGGATGTCGCTTTTTAGGCATAACTTTTATTCCTATTCCCAAGAAGAAGCAGGGAAGAACCTAGAAACAGTGACCTGTGGTGTTCACCTGGGACCAAGCGCGGGGAGAGCTGGGAGTGGCAGGCATTGACAGAAAGCTCAAAGCCGTCTCTCGTGCAGCGCTGCTCGCTTAGTGAGACAAAGCCCAGTGCAGAGGCTTCGGGAGCAGGCTGCAGGCTGGGGTCCAGCCAGCCCACAGGTGAGGAGGAACTCGGTGTGGTGTGGAGCCGGGGCAGGGATGCCGTCCATGGCTGGCCAAACCTCACTCAAGCACCAATTATACTTCGGAATTAAACTCTGAACTTGCTTTTGAGAACAAAGCAAGAATGCTCTGAACAGTGAGCCCAGGCAAGCCTTGTATTGGTTTGTGGTTTGCACATCATAGCACCAAACCACAACTTTACAGAATTAGAGCAAAACCAAAATATTCCCCCCAAGACAGGCCCCTGCCAGGAGAACACTTCCTTCAGGCCAAGGCCCGGTGCAGGTGCCCGAAGCAGCGCTGAGCAAAACCTCTGAAAACATGAAGAGACGGGGCGGGGAAGGCTGGCTCAGGACGGCAGATCCGGGGGGCAGGGCCACGGCGGCTCTTGCACAACACCCTTCCACAGGCCGGGAGGGTCCTGGTCTTATCGGGGAGGGCCACAGCCTCCCACAGCGGGAGGGAGAAATGCCGGTGGCTCCTAGGGCCTGCTGTGGCGAGGTCTGCCCCACATCTCACCCCTCTCCTGGGAGCCAAAGGGAAGCCACACCAAGGGTGGGGACGCCGAGGTGTGGGGATCCCTCACCAGTGTCACGGGGCAGGGCGAGCTGGCGGAGCCCCTGAAACACCAACCCGTCCTCGGGAGCACCGCCCCGCGTTGGTGCTATTGCGCATGCGTGTGGTGAGGCTGCACGTCCTTCAAAGCAGGCACTGTCTCCTCTCTTTATGTTCTTGGTGTCGGGGGCTCGTCTCCAGGCAGGGGGAGCCTGGCAAGGACACTCTGTCAAGGGGAGCAGTGAACCCGACAAAGCCTTAAAATCTCCTGCAGCCCCGGTGTTCTCCACTGCAGAAAGATCTAGAAAGGTCCAGGCTGGCCACAGCCTCCCGGTGGGGAGAAGTGGGTCTCTGAAAGTGGCCGGGGCGGTACAGGCCTGACTAGCCTGGCCACAGGGCTGAGCTTGGGCTCCCAGCTTCCAGGGAGGAAGCCCAGCCGGGCCCGGGAGAGAGGCCGGGTGACCACATCGGAACGGGGGAAGTCCACCCAGGCACAGGGAGGGCGGGGAGGTCAGCTGTGAGTGCTCCTGCCGGAAGTGGCCTTGCTGCTGGGCTGGTCCTGACCGCTCACAAGATACGGAAAGTCCGAGCAAAGCTCCCGGCACCCAAACTTCATGCAGAAGGAAACAAAGCTGCAGCGTTGAGAAGCAGTCTGCCGAAACCGCTCCACGCCAGGCAAAAATGAAAAATATGTCTGGGATGGACAGAACCGGCCAGTCTTTCCAAACCCAGGAATACAATTCCTTTTATTCACACCCTTGGCCTAAAGCATCAGAAACATTCGAGTGGGCGGCACCTCTGGGCCTGAGTGCTTTCTGCATCTGTGGCTTCTCTTTTGAACGGGCGGCCATTCTAAGAAACGCTTGGCTGCTCGCTGACATTTTATTTGGAAATTGTTTGCACACACATTTCTACATGTAAATGGATCTAAAATATCAACTTTCCTGAATTAAGAAGCAGGGGCGCACAAAAGTCCACTTCATGCCACTAAGTGCCACGCGCTGTGGCCACGCCCAGTGGCCTTGCTCCTCTGAGACACCAGGCAGACCTGGTCCTCGCTCACAGCCCCGCGTTGCAAGAATGGCCGTTCATCCTCAGAATGCGGTGGCACTCAGCACCCTGGCCATGACCGTTCCCTTAGTCGGACCGGCCAGAGCCCAGGGCGTGGAGTCAGGACGGGAGCCCAGACCGGCCCTGGGGCCGGCCCTGCCCTCTGCCCAGTGACCCACTCTGCTTGCAGGAGTTTCCGAGAGGCGAGCTTCCGTCTCCCAGCACCCCGCTCACCTCCCAGGCACGAGCAAAGCTGCTAATTCTGCATTTTCTAATGCATGAGAGTTCTGAGTACTAGGTCAGGCAGAGAGGAGCAGCCCCTCCCTGCAATGAGCGAGTCTGGGAGAACCTGAACTCCGAGGAGCCCACAGCCTCGGGCCACCTCAGAAAAAGAGAGAAATCCCCAAACAACACTGTGAAGGCTAGAAAAGGTTCCATCGTCTCCTCAGCCGCTCTGTCAGCCTGTGACGGACAGCGGGGCTCCACACCACGGCAGCCTCTGGGGGTGCACCAGGGCCGATCCCCAACACGAGCACGGCGGCACTCCTCCAGCGCCTCCTCGGCTGCAGGTGCAGACCGGCACGCCCGCAAGCCGAGGACCTCTTCTGCAGGGGCAGGTGCCTGCCGCCTCCCTCGCTGCTGCCTGTGATGTCCGTGACCATCAGCATGGACTCTGGGAGCTCGGCTGTGCGCATCGGCGCTCCCCCTGCAGTCACCGGGCCCTGTCCTGGCCCCAGAGGTGAGAGTGACAGCTGTGCCCGCTTCCTGGTGCTGGGCGTGCACGCTCCTCTCCGCAGCTCTTGGCCCAGGACAGGCATCCACAACTGTCTGCAGTTGAATTTCTCAGTGTCGGGGAGGAGCACCAGGGAGCACCATGGAGCACCAGGGAGCACCAGGGAGCACCGTGACTCCAAGCCTGCTGTTGCCGAAAGCAGTGCACTGGCCACCCTTACTTTCCTGGTACTTTTCTAAAATCCTCAAGGTTGGCACCACAGATGGGCTTAGAGCACCAGAGGAGTCTGAAGGGGCCCAAACCACCCCTGAATAACCCAGATGTCTCCACCGATGGGGACGATCGGAGAAGGCAGTAAGACTAAGCCAGATGGGGGGCCGTGAAGACCCAGCCCAAAAGGCCTCCATGATCGCCTGTGTCAGAGCCCGGATCACACTGTACCTGACACTGTCTCTGTCTTGGGTGCATGGAGCTGGCCACCAAGCATTCCTCAGGGACAGGGCCTGGTCCCTCCTCCCTCTCCCTCCCCCTCTCTCTGGGGCCACGGCAGGTGCTCAGGTGGGGGCTGCGACACCAATGGTACCTCAACACTCAGGAGGAAGCACACAGAAAGCCCGTCCATTTAAACTGGTGATTGCGGCTACACATTAGAGTGCTGGTCACCATCAATCCTGTGTGAATGGCAGAGGGACACACAGAATGTGCTGTGTCACAGTATCAGTAAACGCAGTTTTACCCTGAAATAGCAGCTATCGCTAAGGAATAATGGACATGGCATCTCTGCCGATCAGACCGACGTGCGTAAGGAGAGCCCTGTGGGTCCACGGTCTGCTGGTGCTGTCACAGAGCTGGACAGTCCCCGGGAAGGGCCGCAGGACGCACAGAACGCACCGTGGGCC
>CM027398.1:69562228-69609394 GCA_015711505.1 Sylvilagus bachmani | reverse complement strand
CTCTGTGTGCCTGTGTCCTCTGTGTGTCTGTGTCCTCTGTGTGTCTGTGTTCTCTTCCTCCAACATCTCCTTCATAGCAACACTGGGTGGGACGATAACGGACAGAGGCAAGTCCCAGCTGCCCTCCAACACAGGCTCGCCAAATCCACGGTGCACAGGTGCCTAACAGTCACTCAAACACATCCACCACCCGCTCTGCACTTTCTGAATGGAAGCCATGATCTGCCTTTGAACTTCTTTATCGTCTAGAAGGTCCTGTGAGCAACCCAACACCTCAGGAGCCACAAGTTGGAGAAGGAACAAATATGCTAAACCAGCATTTACCATTCACTGGGCACCTACCCTGTGTAAGGGCTGCACCGAGCGCCGGGAGTTTAGAATTCACAAAAATCCCTGGACAGAACCTCGAGCTCTTCACCCTGAAAGACTTCCAAGAGGAAGGCCTGTGAGTGGACCGCTGAATGCCAGGGCGAGCCCAGGGCCCAGGAGGAGGAAGCAGCAGCAGGGGGCCTGGCTCGGGAGTCACTCCAGGCAGAACTCAGGGGACAGGCCAGGCGGCCAGCGAGCTCACGGGCGCCGAGGAGGGCGCAGACGCTGCCGGCCCCGCTAATCTGCCGCCGAGCGCCCTGTGGTTCCGGGAGCCCACTCTCAACCACAGCCTAACACAGTCAGTGGACGATGCTCTCAGCAAGCAACTCGTGAGTTTGAAGCACTCTCTGTTACAGAATATCACAGCGACTGGTCTATCGGCACTATTGTTACTGTTCCTCTCTTTGTGCTTAATTTATAAACCAAACATTCTCCTGAGTACAACATGTGTGTACAGGAAGAGAGCCGCGCACGCTCATACAGAGCGGTACACACCCCACGGATAAGGAGGACCAGGGCAACTTGAATCCTGACCTGGAGTCATCACTTACACTTCTTTTAAGATTTTATTTATTTATTTATTTATTTGAGAGGTAGAATTACAGAGGGAGAGACAGAGAGAAAGGTCTTCCATCCTCTGGTTCACCCCCTAAATGGCTGCGACCCCTGGAACTGAGCTGATCTGAAGCCAGGAGCTTCTTCTGGTCTCCCACGTGGGTGCAGGGGCCCAAGCTCTTGGGCCATCTTCTACTGCTTCCCCAGGCCATAGCAGAGGGCTGGATCAGAAGAGGAGCAGCCGGGACGAGAACCGGTGCCCCTACAGGGTGCTGGCACCTCAGGTGAAGGCTTAGCCACTGCACCACAGCGCCGGCCCCGTCGCTTACACTTCTGAGCCGGGACTTCTCCATCTGCAAAGCAGGAGTAATTTCCTTTGCTGGTTTGATGAGGAGGATGAGGACCCAGAGCTGAACTTGGCATTCGGTCAACACTCAGCACATCACCGATGGGGATCTGGAATGGGGGTGCACAGGGCCTGTGGCTCTGCAAAGTTCTTTGGGGTGAAGCCCTGAGGGGCTGCAGAAGTCTAAAAGCTTCCTCTCTGGGCAGTGAGGTCAGCATGGAGGCTGCAGAGCAGGCCAGGGGCAGGCTGGGCATGGCCCGTGGGCCCCTGACCAACACGGAAGCCCCACAAGCAGCCTGGGTGAGGGAGAGAGGTGCACTTTGGGTGGGAGGGATGGAACTGGGGGGAGGCTAGAGAAGGAGGAAGCAGAGCCACAGCCCTGGAGAAATGGGGAAAAGAACTCCCGGGGTCCTCGAACCTGGCTCCTGGCCTGGGAAGGTTTGCTGCTCATGAGGGCGGGTGCCAATGGAAGTGATGCGGGAGGCAACCCTCACGCACACGCCAGAGATGCTTCTGAGACTCAGACGATGCAGCAACACCCTAGGAGAAGGCAAAAACCACCCTGACAATCGCAAACTCCTTTTCAGGAACATGGGACTCAGAGCAGAGATTTTAGCCACCAGGAAACTAGGTAAATGAAAGATCTGCCGTCAGCTAGTTACTTGTCCAAGCACCCTCAAAATTTTGGCTTGTGAATCCCTCCTTCCTCACCTAGCTGGCTGGCCCGGCCCACTTAAGCCAGTTCATGAAGGAGACTCCTTTCAAATGCAGGGAGAAGAGGCCAGCTGTCAATCAGGGCAGAGAGTGGAGGAAGCTGTGAGCATGAACTTGGCAGAGCCAGGCGTCCCCACTTGGCGCAGAGTCCACGATCACAGGTGGGCTCGGGGGACTCATGGAGCGCGCAGAAGCCTCACAGGCTGGAGACAATGCATCGGCGAGGACAGGCGCCTGCTTCCCCCCACCGCAGAGGTCCGTGAACTTGCAACGAGTCCCTCCTCCTCACAGAACACTGCAGTATTCATCTGGAAACAAAAACAGCCTTATACCCAAAATATGCTACGCGCATTCTGGAACAATCTTCTGCAACAAAAGTGCAATGTTTGGCGGGCGCTGTTTGTCTACCTATGAAGGTCAGTGCTCACATCTCAGGGAAATCAGGCTCTTTCCAACTCAAGGAATTGCTCAAAACGGCTGTGTCAACCTGCTGTGCTCTGCAGGCTGAGGGGTCCCAGGCCTTGGCATAAGTGCACAACTATTGCAGGCTGGGGGCCGAGTGGGGTGCACACACACACCAGCAGGGACCCCGGGGCCTCCCCTGCCCCCTGCACTGGCAGTGGTCTTCCCTGAAACCCACAGTGCCAGGGAGGGAGGAGGAAGCAGCGTGAGCTCTCCAGCCAGCACCCTGCCCGACACAGAGCGAGGCCGGGCAGCTTGGGCAGGTCCTCTGAGCCCTCTGAGCTTCGGGGGCCTCTGCACTGGAGATCAGTGACGCCTACCCCCAACATGGATGTGTCGTGGTGATCGGATGAGACCACACTGCCCAGAGTCTGGAGACTGAGGGTGAGCCCCGGGGAGAGGGAAAGACAACCCCAGCCCAGGGTGAGCCCCGGGGAGAGGGAAAGACAACCCCAGCCCAGGGTCGAGCGGCACTGACTTGCTGCCATCAATCACCTCCCTCTGGACAAGCGACCCGCTGGGCACCATGCCAGTCACCACACACACAGGGTCCTGTTTCATCCTCCCAATGACCCTGCAGCCACACGCAGGAGGCCACATGGCCAGCAAGAGGGTGAGGCAGGATCCAAAGGCAGCTCGGTCGGACTCCAGAGCCCAGGCTCTGTGCCACGGGGCCGGAACGTCCCTAGCGTGAGGAAACCCCAGTCCTTTCTGTGAGCAGTCCCCAGACACTGCAATATGGCCAGCCCTAAATGCATCTGAACTCCACAGGCAACTTCAAATGAAGGTCTCTGTCGGGCTGGTTGACAGAGCTCTGGGAAGACCACATGAGACTCACTGCTGCACCTGACGTTGCCAGTGGTCTCAGAGGGTGAGGGAAACCCCTCGGGCCCCCGGCCATCAGCAGGAACCCCTGACTGGCAGGGCAAGCAGCCCGCCCTCCTGGTCAGGATCTTTGGCCAATGGTGCGTTGGGAGTCTCATTCTACAGCTGCGAGATTCCAACAAACGCTTTCCATCAAACTCAACTTGGAGACACACGCGTACCTCAATAATCACCTTGGGAAGTCCAGTAGTCCGCTCTCCCCAAGCCCACCCCCTCCTCCACTGTGACTCTGTCTTCCGTGGTCAAAATACTAAGTGGGAAATTGCAGAAACGAAGGTAATTCTTGGGACCGGTGTTGTGGCACAGTGGGCTAAGCAGCGGCCTGCGACTCCGGAATCCCACATGAGAGCTAGTTCGAGCTCTGGCTGCTCCCCCGCGCATCTCCTGCTAATGTGCCTGGGAAAGCAGAGAAGGCGGCCTGAGTGTCTGGACCCCTGCCCCCACGGGGGAGACATGGATGGAGCTCTTGCCTCCTGGGCCTGGCCCAGTCTTGGCCATTACAACCATTTGGGGTGTGAACCAGCAGAGGCATGATCTCTCTGTCTTCCTCTCTCTGTAATTCTGCCTTTCAGGTAAATAAATAAAAAATTTTAAAATGATTGATAAGATTCACATCGTACAACCTTCTGGGTAGCGTGGTGAGCTCCCCAAGAGCGCAGCTCCACCCTGTCCAGGACACGAACCCTCTGTTTCACAGCGTCTCCACGCTGCACACACCACGCACCTGCCAGTCACGAAACAGCCACATCGTTAGCAGATCAGCTGTCCGAGTGTAACGGTGCTTGTGTTCAAGTGGCCCTGATTTCACTTAACAAGAGCTTCATTACGGCATATGCCTATGACTGCTCTATTACTGGTTCCTGTGCTTGATTTATAAACTAAACTTCATCATAAGTATGAGTGCATAGGAAAACACAGAGTGTACATGCTGTTCTGCACTTTCCATGGTCTCAGGTACCCCCTGGGGGTCCTGGGGGTAAAGGGGTCTGGTTTCACAGAAATTCACTGCCAGACAGGATGGGGACACAACAGGTGGCTCCTTAGCCATGTGCTCCTTTGATTGAGGAACGGAAACACAGAGCAGCATGGTGACAGCAAGGCCACACGGAGGAGCCTTGTTCCTTGTGGCACCACCGTGCGTCCAACAGCAGGAAGGGATCATCTCGCTGACGCCTAACCCCAGGGCAGGGGGCACGGGAGAGCACTCCCAGACTCACAGGGGAAAGAAACTAGAATGGAGAACACAGGTGACAACTCCCCCCACCCCGTCCCCACTCAGTGTGAGCCCGACCTCACCCCAACTCAAGTCTCGTACTATTGGTCCACGTTCCCAGCAGCTCCTGGCCACTGCGTCTCGGGCTGGACTTCCTGTGGCTCCAGGGGTGCTTCTGTGGGCTGCATGTGGGGAGTGGACCCTCTGTGCAAATGTGCCCACCCGTCTGTGAGTGTCTCATCCGCCTTGTGTGTACACTGCCAACAGACACACGCGTGCACATGGAGACGCTCTGTTCAGTACGACTCAGAGGCAGGCCCTGTGCCTGTGACATGGCAGAGGCCTCTGCTGCCATGAGTGGCCACTGAGCACCTGTGGATCCGACCACAGATGGGCAGCAGGTCAATGCCTCCAGTGGATTTTGCTACAGCAAACGATTCTAGTGAGGTCGACACTACCCAACAGTAGCCCCAGAGAAGTTTCACCTTCGGTATATTTTTGGGAATGACTAATCATTCGAAACATTCATGATCCAAATGCGATGATCCTTCTCCCACAAATAATTCCTACGACACAAATAGAAACACTATCTGGAAAACAGTATCAGGTCATCGTCTTGGGAGCGCAGCCGTGATGAAAACTTCAGTGTCCATCAGTAAATGCAGCTGCCTGGAGGACGAACAAGAGAAGTGTCGAAGCTGTCACTTGCAGAGTTTGGAACAGGAGACTGGTGTAGACAGTGGATAGGCATCATGGCACCTGTGGCTAGAAGAGGTGGTTGGCTGAGCAGCAGGTGTTTATCCAGCGCCTAGGATGTCTGGGGCGTCTGGTTAGGTCCTTCAGACTGCACAACCAAGTGCAAGAAATGGCATCAATGTCAGTGAGGACAAAGCCCAGCCCTGCGCACAGGACACGAGGGAGGAGACACAGCTGGCCTCAAAGGACAGGAACCCAGGCCCGGGCAGGTAGACAGCAGGAGGAGGAGATTCGAGGCTCGGAGCTCCGACCCCGGCAGCATCTGCAAGTGCAGACTGTCCACCTGCAAGGCGCGAGGACAGCAGTAAGAGCCCTTTCTGCCCGTGCGTGGCGACGGCTGCCTTCTGAGCCCCAGGGTGTTCTTGCTGCCAGCCAGCAGCTCCGGGCCAGGTCGCTGGAAGACAGTGTCAGGCACGGGCCCCAACACTGTGAGGTCGCCCTCCCGCACTCTCCTCTGCTCTGACAGCTGCAGTCGGCACGCAATGCAGGCTAAAACACAGCCAAGCCTGGGGACCCAGAAGACCCCTGGGTTACGACTATTCTTAATTGTTTAAAATTCATTTGAGAGGAAGGGGAGAGAGAAAGACAAGCAGAGAGATCTTTAAGACAGACAGACAGACAGACAGAGCCGCCTTCTGCTGGCTCACTCCCCAAACTCCCACAATGGCCAGAGGCAGAAACAGAGCACTGATCACTCAGGTCTCCTGCGTGGTGGCAGCGACCCTATTACGGAGCCATCATGGCTGCCTCCCAGAGTCTGCCTCGGCAGGAAGCTGGAGTCAGGAGCCAGAGCCAGGAACTGAACCCGTGCACGCTGGGATGTGGAACGGGGGTATCCAAACCACTAGGTTAGGCACCCACTCTCCTTCAAGGAAAAAGCGAAGACTTCACCCTGGATACACTGGACCTTTGGCTGAGGCTGCAAATGAATCCACAGATGTGGGGAAGGGGACTCCTCACCTCCCTAGCGCTGGCTTTCCTGCAGGGTGCCTGGCTCAGGATGGATCCCCAAGGCCACAGCCCCGAGGGCAAAGTCAGTGACACGGAGAACAGGGTCACCAAGCAGCGCTGGTTCCTGACCCAGCCAAGTCCACACTCAGAGTCCACACTACAGATGGAGGCGTCTACAGTAGCCAGGCCTCACAGGGCCACTCCCCATAGGAGCCGAGGACAGGAGAGCACAGCACACGCGTGTGATCTCCCCATCCCCACGGCCGCCGCACACGCGTGTGATCTCCCCAATTCCCACAGCCGCTGTACCATGTGTGTGATCTCCCCATCCCCACGGCCGCCGCACACGCGTGTGATCTCCCCGATCCCCACGGCCACCGCACAAGCGTGTGATCTCCCCGATCTCCACGGCCACCGCACAAGCGTGTCATCTCCCCGATCCCCACGGCCACCGCACAAGCGTGTCATCTCCCTGATTCCCACAGCCGCTGTACACATGTGTGATCTCCCCGACCCCCATGGCCACCACACACGTGTGTGATCTCCCCATCCCCACGCCGCCGCACAAGCGTGTGATCTCCCCATCCCCACGGCCGCTGTACCACGTGTGTGATCTCCCCAATCCCCATGGCCACCGCACACACGTGTGATCTCCCCAATCCCCACGGCCGCTGCACACGCGTGTGATCTCCCCGATCCCCATGGCCGCTGCACACACATGTGATCTCCCCAATCCCCACGGCCGCTGCACACGCGTGTGATCTCCCCGATCCCCACGGCCGCTGCACATGCGTGTGATCTCCCCGATCCCCACGGCCACCGCACACGTGTGTGATCTCCCTGATCCCCATGGCCACCGCACATGCGTGTGATCTCCTGGATCCCCACGGCCACTGCACACACGTGTGACCTCCCTGATCCCCATGGCTGCTGCACTCTGGGCCCCTCCCACCACGGCGTCCTGGTGCAGTGAGCGTCATCCACGCTGCAGCTTTCCCATGAACATCTGAACACTGCTCACGTGCACAGATTTCAAACTTTGCTGCACCAAAATACACTTGTAATTCCATTTTCCATGACCTTTTAAAAGATTTATTTTTCTGTTTTATTTGAAAGGCAGAGCGATGGGGGTTGGGGAAGACACACACACAGACACACACACACACACAGAATGAGGGAGAAAGAGGGAGAGAATCCTCCATCTGCTGGTTCACTACCCAAGTGGCCACAAGAGCTGGGCCGCACCAGGCTGAAGCCGGGGGCCTGGAACTCCTTCCAGGTCTCCCACGTGGGTAGCAGGGGACCTTAGTACTTGGGATATCATTTGCTAAGTTCCCAGAGGAATCAGCAGGAAACTGGTTCAGAAGTGGAGTAGCCAGCGCTTAAACCCAATATGGAAGCAGGCTTCCTGAGTGGCGGCTGCATCCCCTGGGCCACAATGCCCGGCCCTCCGTGGACTTCCCTAGAGTGTCTGGGAAAAAGAAGCCTGAACGAGATGGAGATGCAGTGAAGCCGGGCTGCAGTCACGCAGGACGTGCTCAGGTTGGTGGCGGCGCACCTGCGGCCAGCAGTGACAAGAGCAGCTTCGCCCAACTCCGAAAAGCATTGACATTTCCTGAAAAACTGAACATCCTTCTCACCAGACTGGAACAGTGGGAGCCACTGTGTTGCACTTTTGCTTCCAGGACCAAGATGTTCAGGCCCAGCTCAGGCACACGGGCAATCACCTCTCATCCCCGGCGGGAGGAAGCCAGCCTCGCCGAATGCTGCCATGCAAGGATTCACAAAACACTCGGTATAACCCTGGCTCCCCAGAGTGGAAGCCAGGGTTCACAGACGGTAGGAAGCTCATCCCTGGGCTGCATACGGTGAGGACAGCAGCCGAAGCCAAACCCATCAGAGTTAGGAGCCCCCCGTACACTGTGCACGCTCCCACTGGCGGTGGGCTCAACCCTGCCCGGAGGGAGAGGACACCACTGGCCACGAAACACCGGCCTGCAGGATGGAGGTGGTGCAGCGTCCTGCCTTGGGCTCTGACGCAGGCCTCACCGATGGTCTCAATGGGGCCGTGGCGCCTGGGACTGGGAGGCAGTGGCCTCTGCTCACTGCCGTCGCTCGCTGGATGTCAGGCTCACCGGTGGCCACCACGGAGAGGACTTCTGAGTGCTGTGTGCCCTCTCCCAAACCCAGCAGCTCCTTCCTGTCTTCAGTGTCATAACTCACTTACTCAAGCCCAGGGTACAGAGAGCACTGTGGTCACACAGAGCCCACGGTGCTCTGCAGAACTCACACGTGTCCACATGTGAGGGGAGGGAGGGGCAGGGCAGTGCTGCCCACGTCCTCCGAGGACTGGCGGCCAGGACGTCTCAGGTCTCCCCACAGGCACGTCCACACATCCACAGGAGGATCTACTCCACGAAGTCGGGGTGGGGGGCAAGCACTATAACAGAAAGCGCTGTGGTAGCACCTGGCGGGTGGATGCTCCTTGCCCTGGAGAGAGGACTTCACTGAGTGTGCGGCCCTGGAGTTCAGAACCAAGTCGTTCAGGCTCCTTAGCAAGCTCTGGGACGCCTGGCACACAGCAGGTGCTTCATAAACATAACAATATGCTGACTTCACCTGCCATCCCATTCAAAAGCAGGCAAAACCGGCCTATGGTGTTGGAAGTGGGGGCCCTGGTTACCCCTGGAAGGGAGGGTTGCAGAGGGAGCTGGACGTGCTATGTTCGTGGTCACACCGCTGGACCACTGTGCACTTCTGACTCCTGCATACTCTCCTGCAAGTGCGTTCTAGGTCGATAAAATTTACAAGAGCTGCTCTTCCTGATTATTATACATTCAGATCTCTCCAAGGGAGAAGATGCCTCCAGGGCATCTTCAGGTTTGGGGCAGGAGCTGCCGTGGTACCAGCTTCACCTTCAGAGGTGACCCCTGGGCTCAGCACCAGCAGGGGAAGGATTTTAAAACCCAGGGCAGCACTGGTCCTGAAGGTTTTCTCCAGGGGGTGAGAGAGCTTGAGGGACGGTGCCTGGCAACAGGTGGCAAAGCCTGGTCCCCACAGGCAGACGGGAGCAGCACAGCTCTGAAGACGGCGCTGGGGCTGCAGCCTGGGCCAGAGCAGGCTCCCTGGACAGAGCGCTGGGCCCTGGCTGCTGACTTCCGGGACGACAGGAAGGAGCAGTGCTTGCCTAGCCATGCACACGCACACACGTGCACATGCACACACACATGCACACACATGCGCACACCCATACACACACGCACACATACGTACACACGTGCACACACACATGCACACGCACACACCCACACACAGTGCACACACGCACACATACACACACACGTGCGCACACACACGTGCACACGTACGCGCACACATGTACACACACGCACACGTGCGCACACACATGTACACACATGTGCACACACGCGCACACACACACACTGCTACTCCAGGTTGGGGGAAACAGACACCCCTGTAGTCACTGCACACCACCTTCCCTGCCCACTTCGGATTCTCAACTCGCCTGTGCCACGGTGCACACAGCGTGGCCTCTGCTACCCACCAAGGACGAAGCCTGTCCACTCACACATGTTTTCCGAGCACCAGGACTGGGTTAATTATGTGTTCATATCAACAAGTGACATGACAGAGTCCTTCAAAAACACGATGGAAAATGGAATTACAAGTTTATTTTGGTGTAAAATTTTTGAAATCCATGCATACAGAGAGTCTTCAAAAAGACCACTGAAATACGTGCTACGAAAAACCCACATGGATCTCAAACTTTGCTGAACCACAATAAACTTACTAAGTTTTAATTCCATTTTCCATGGACTTCTACAAACGGTTCTTTGAGAAGATGCAGCCCCTCCCACACCAGCAGTCAGGTAAGGCTTCCTGTAGGAAGTGCCTTGATTAGACCAGGAGGAATGGGAGGATCCTGCAGACAGGGCTGCTGGCCACTTGTGTGTATGGAGAATGGGTGTCCAGTACGGCTGGCCATCGGCGGCATCTGCTTGCCACAGCTCCTCTGCTGGGTGGGGAAGGACCCTAGGGTGTCACAGGGCATCTGTGTGTTCACATGTCCCGCTGGCATCTTCCTGGGAGTACACGGACCTCTTCTCCGAACACATCTTCTCCCAGCCCCAGCCAAGGTTTCTCAGCCCAGAACCCTCAGTCAAGGCCCCGGGGCCTAGGTATCGACCTCAACCTAAGAACCTTAGGACACCCAAAGATCTACCTGCACACCCCCCGACCTGGCCCCTGTCTCTCCCAGGCCCTGGTTTCTGCGATGGCAAAATCCTTGCTGCACACCTGGGCGCGACCTGGGTCAAGGTTTCTTTACCTCTACCCTGCTGGGGGGGGGGGGTGCTGTGCTGGGCCACGCAGGACACAGAGCTGCCACCCCACTTCAGCTGCTGTATCCCACTCCCCCCTCGGGACACTCAGACGTGCCCTGACCCTGCCACTGCCCTCGGGCAGGGCGGACCTGGTCCCAGCTCTGAGCCTCAGGGGTGGCCTCTCACTCCCCTCACTTGCACGGCCTCCCGGGCTGCATGCAGGGGCTGCGAGGTAGAAGTGTGGGGGCAGAACTGGCTGAGTGCCTGTCCCCTGCCCTGACACCTGTGTCCTCAGCCCCTGCCACAGCCAGCGGAAGGTGGCTTCTCCTCACCAGGGCGTGCATCTGCTCAGCTGGCCGCTGCAGGGTGGTGGACAGAGCACTGCACTGCCTCTGAGCCGCTGGGAACTCGTGACGTCTCCGCACGGTGCAGGAGAGCCAGGAGCAGGGGCACAGGTCCCCCGCTGCCATTTCCCCTGCATCAGCTTCCCACAGGTGCAGGCGAGAGCATCTGGGGCTGGCCGACCTCGAAGGGCCCGTGCACCCCACGGACACACCTCTGCGGCCCCTTCCCCAGCACCTGCAGGGCCTTCAGCATTGAGGAGCTGCTCTTCTCTCAACCCCTGCGCCCAGAAACCAGGAAGAACCAATGATTTACTGTTGCCCCTGCTGCTGCCTAGAGCTTAAAAAACAGGTCATCAGTGGTTACTGTTCAAGGACCCTAAAGCAACCTCGGAATAATGCGGAGCAAAGGAGTCTCGCACACCTCGGTAGGGACGAAGATTTCCAAACGTTCACAGGAAATGGAATTAAAAGATGAGGTCATTCCAGTGCAAAAGACTGAAACCCATGCATAGAGGGGCCCTCAACCAGGTCGAGGAAATGCAGGTTATGAGAAAACTGTGCCTGGATTTCAGTGTTTTGCATCAGAAAAAGTTCATCCCGGGAACTTTCTTAAATAGGCATCCTGCAAAGAAAGTTTCCTGTGTGCCTTCACTCACCCATTCATGCCGTCAACAGGCACCTGCCAAGTACCCACAGGTGCCTGGCCCCACTCAGTCCCGGAGCACTGAGCCAGCAGCCTCCGCTCCTCTTGGTGCTGCCTGCTGTCCGGAGGGAGACATGGAAATAAACCCATGTAGGTGACATGGAAATAAATGCGTGTAGGTGACATGGAAATAAATGCGTGTAGGTGACAGCTGGGGAGGGTCAGACATGCGGCCAGGTAGGCAGTCACACACTGCAGAGGACGCCAGTGCCAGGGGCCACCGTGCCTGGAACCCTGCAGAAACAGGTCCCCCGGGGCAGTCAGAGGAGATGCCCCATCTCCACAGGGTGTCTCCACCCTGCCCCTGAAACACTGGCTCCTGGTCGGGTTCAGGGTCACCCGTAGCCTCTGAGGGACCCTCCTCTGATGGCTGCGTCGTTGGGCAGACACTGGTGCCTGGCAGAAGGTGCAACATCTTGCGGAGGGAAGTCCAGTCCCAGCCTTCACCAATCCTGCCCTTTCCACCCATCTCCTACCCGGACAGAGAAGCCTCAGAAGGCGCGGTTTCAATTCTCCATGCCGGGCGCTCACAGGCAGCTTGGGACAAGCGGGGCGCTGTCCTCTCACCTCCCACCAACCCCACGCACACGAGGAGCCGCTGTAACCAGCAGTGATGGAAGGCGTCAGTCTGCAGCTGGGACCCTTGGCCGGCTTCCTGACGGTCTGGTCTTCACTCACATGGGCTGAAACAAGCCCCTACACACACACTGGCCACGTGCGGGACCAGCCAGCCCCCTGGGAAATCCACAGCTCCGCCTGGGGAGTGGGTCCTGGATGTCTGAACACTGTGACCAGGGGGAGCAGGGCCAGTGGGAGCCACCTGGCTCTATATAAGGAAAAGCTTTGTGTTTTTTGGATGCATGGAGCTAAGCACTCATAAACTACAGCAAGACCCTGGTGATGGCCCATGTCGGCGGTTAATGAGCTCAGGGATCCAGAGTTGACGTGGACTGGCTCCTGCAGTTTTCAAAGATGGGAAGGTGCTGTCCAGGGCCCCAGGGCCACAGGGGCCCAGCTGAAGGGGGCACACCTGCCAGAGCTGAGAGCTGAGCTGCAACAGAGATCTCACGAGGCCCAGGTGCCCAGGGCCGAGAAGTTACGAAAGGGGCCCGGGCCGGAAGCAGTTGAGAAAGGGCCTTCCCACAAGCAGACAGAAGTGTTGGCTACAGGCAAGCACGGGAGGCTCTCCCGGGGCTGGCACCTTCCTGGGCCCTCCCCGTGGACGCAGCCCCCGCTCCCTGGTCGTCCACAGTGTGGGCGCGCCCTGCGGCCGCAGCTGATGGCAGGAACAGTGTCTGCCACCCGGCACGTCTGCCGCCTCCCCTGCAGTGGCCGCTCCCGGTGCCACTGTCTGACCATTCTGCAAAGTGCACCGTTCCCTTGAGTGCCCCAGGGACTGGCACCACGCCCACGCGAGGGGTGGGTCCGCTTTCTGACTTGCTTCTGCCACTCATTCGCTTCCCCGAACCCGTGCCTCTCGCACCTTCACTGGCGTCCCCAGGGGCTCAGATCCTCTACAAGGACAAACTGCACATCTTCCACCCCTATAGTGCCAGGGAATCTCCACAAACCTCCCCTTGAACGAAATCGTAGCAAGTGCGAGGGCTGCCACGGGCAGCTTGCCAGGCCCAGAGCTGGGAGTTTGATGGTTTCACAATGCTCTTGGAGCTTCTGCTAGGTCGTCTTCTTCCTTGCATTTCACAAGGGAGGGGAAGGAGGATCACAGTAAGGTGACAGGGAGACCAGGCCGGGCACCCCCTGGCAAGCAGCTGAGCCAGAGGCACAGGGAGGCCATTGTCTCCCCACCGCTGGGGGGACCACACTGGGACCAGCCAGTGTGGGGAAAGTGAGAGACTGTCTGAAATGTGCATCATGGCGAATGCAGCGCCTTCCCACAACACACCCGTGCTTCCAGCTTGCCTGGCAACTGTCTTGTCAGAAGTTCATTTCAGCAGTTTCCAAAAAAATAGACCGAGGAGACTAAATTCTGGGGATGCGCACTCAGAGTCTAAGCACAGAGCCGTAAGTAAGCCAGGAAAAGCAGCAGGAGGCCTTCGTCACCCACGCATTGAGATCACTAGACCCCAACCCCAGAGCCCACCGTGGGAAAAGGTTATGCACCACTCTCCCTCAGGAACACAGATGTAAAACCTTTGACAAAACACTAGCAAATAAATGGAGCAAAGTGTATCAAGATTACACACCACAGCCGAGTGGAATGTATCCCAGGCTGCAGAGGCTGGCACAGGGTTTGGAAATCAATTGATACAACCCATCACATCGACAGGCTAAAGACGGGTAAGACAGATCTGCAGAAAACCCTCCAGCTAACGTCATAGTTAACGGCCGAGCAACCGGATTCTTTAGATCAGGAACAAGGCAAGAGCGTCCATCCCCCTCACCACTCCTTCAACGTCAGGCTGGAAGTCCTAGCTGACAGCAGCATACGGAAGCCCCAAACAGATAAAGGAGTAAAAGGCACACAGATCACAAAGTGAGGAATAAACCTGCTCTTGGTCACAGGTGATGCAATCATCAGTGTGGAATCTCAAAGAATTGACCAAAAAACTCTCTTGGAACTAATAAATGCTGCAGGATATGAGGTTACCATAAAAAGCCCATCATTTTTCTATATATTCCAGAAATTAACAAGTGGAATCTGGATCAAACATACAATACAGGCGCTGGCATTGTGGCATGGCAGGCTAAGCTGTCACGTGTGACACCAGCAGCCCAGACTGGAGTGCAGGTTCAAATCCGGCTGCTCTGCTTCCAATCCAGTCTCCAGGAAAGTGCCTGGGAAGGTAGCAGAGATGACCCAACTTCTTGGGTTCCTGCCATCCAAGTGGGAGACCCAGGTGCAGTTCCAGGCTACTTGGTTTAGCCTGGACCAGCCTGGCTGTTGTGGCCAGTTGAGAAGTCAATCAGCAGGCTGTGGGTATCTCTCTATATCTGTCTCTGTTTCTCTCTGTTGCTCTATCAAATAAATTAACAAATCTTAAAAATAAAGAAAACCCCACACAATACTGTTTACATTGGCATCCCTAAAATGAAATATCTGTGAACAAACCAAATAAAACACGTACAGTATCTGTATGAAAACTGCAAAACCTGATGTCAGAAATCAGGCAGGAACTCAATAATGGAGAGGTAGTCCATGTTCATGGACAGGGAGACTTTGTAGTGTCAGCATGTCAGTTCTTTTTTTTTTTTGACAGGCAGAGTGGACAGTGAGAGAGAGAGAGATAGAGAGAAAGGTCTTCCTTTCGGATCCGCGCTGATCCGAAGCCAGGAGCCAGGTGCTTCTCCTGGTCTCCCATGGGGTGCAGGGCCAAGCACTTGGGCCATCCTCCACTGCACTCCCGGGCCACAGCAGAGAGCTGGACTGGAAGAGGAGCAACCAGGACAGAATCCGGTGCCCCGACTGGGACTAGAACCTGGGGTGCCGGCGCCACAGGCAGAGGATTAGCCTATTGAGCTGCGGCACCAGCCAGGATGTCAGTTCTTGCAACTTGATCTTTGCATTCAAAGCAATCCCAACAAAAATCTCCAGCAAGTTATTTTGCAACAATCAACAAACTGATTCCAAAGTTTATACGGAGAGGACAAAAGACCTGAATAATAGACACACTATTTTTTCAAAGATTTATTTATTTATTTAATTTATTTATTTGAAAGGCAAAGTCACAGAGATGTAGAGGCAGAGAGAGAGCGAGTGGTCTTCTATTTGCTGGTTCACTCCCAAAATGGCTGCAATGGCTGGAGCAGGGCCAATCCAAAGCCAGGAGCCAGGAGCTTCTTCTGGGTTTCCCACACGGGTGCAGGGGCCCACGGGCTTGAGTCATCTTCTACTGCTTTCCCAGGCCATAGCAAAGATTGGAAGCGGAGCAGCCAGGTCTCAAACCAATGCCCAGATGGGATGCTGGCACTGCAGGCAACATACCCACTATGCCACAGTGCCAGCCCCTCAACACGTTACTAAAGGAGAAGAGCAAACGCTAATTCCAGGCTTACGGCAAAGTCACTGTGATCAAGACAGTGGGGCTTCGGTGGAAGAACAGATGGACCAATGGAGCAGAACATCCAAGAAATCCACGTAAATACGACCCACTGATCTTGACCAAGGAGCCGAGGCTGACAGAAGGGCAGTCTCTCCAACATGGTGCTAGGACCACTGGACATCCTCTTGTCAAAGAAAGAATCTAGACCTCATACCCTTGGCCAAACTGAACTCGACATGGACTGCAGAGCTAAATGTAGACTGAAAAACTGTAGCACCTTAGAAGATAATATGGAAGATCTTGATGACCTTAAATATAACAATGCCTTTTAGATATGACACCAAGGGCATGATCCATACAGAAATGAGTGATAAGGCAGCCTTCACGAGAATTAAGAACCTCTGCTCTGCAGACAACATTGGCAAGATCATTAGAAGACAAGTTACACGGTGGGAGAGAAAATACTTGCAAGAAACATGTCTAAGAAGGGACTGTGCAAAGAATCTTAAAACTCAGCAGTATGAAAATGGACAACCTGATTTAAACACCGGCAAAGACCTGAGCAGACACAAGGGTGATGTACGTGTGGCAAGGAAGCACACACGCAGAGGCGCATCCTGACCCGACACCAGGGGACTGCGGAGCGACAGACAGACAGCACTGCACACCCATTACGACGTCCAGAATCCACTACACGGACATCGGATCTGGTGCTTCACACGGGAAAGCACGGCCACTCTGCGAGACAACCTGGCAGCTTCTTGCAAAAACCAAACTGCTCCCATCCCAGGCACGAAGTCACACTCCTCGGTTCTGACCCAAAAGAAGTAAAAAACCTACGTCCACACAAAAGCCTGCAGACTGCTGTGGTCAGCAGCACTGCTCATAACTTCCAAAACCTGGAAGCAACCACGATACCCCAGGCAGGTAAGTGGGTGAATAAGCTGTGGAAGCTCGGGCCAGGGGCCATGATCTGGTGCACTCACAAGTCACGAAAAGTCGTGGAGGAAAGCTAAGTGTGTCCTGCTGAGTGGAAGAGGCCAACGTCAGGCCGGCGCTGTGGCTCAACAGGCTAATCCTCCACCTTGCGGCGCCGGCACACCGGGTTCCAGTCCCGGTCGGGGCGCCGGATTCTGTCCCGGTTGCCCCTCTTCCAGGCCAGCTCTCTGCTGTGAACTGGGAGGGCAGTGGAGGATGGCCCAAGTGCTTGGGCCCTGCACCCCATGGGAGACCAGGAGAAGCACCTGGCTCCTGCCTTTGGATCAGTGCGGTGCGCCGACCGCGGCGGCCATTGGAGGGTAAACCAATGGCAAAGGAAGACCTTTCTCTCTGTCTCTCTCTCTCTCACTGTCCGCTCTGCCTGTCAAAAAATAAATAAATAAATAAATAATAAAAGAGGCCAACGTGAAAAGGCCACGTGCTGTACAGTTCCAGCTCTAGAACATTCTGGAGACAGAACTATGGAGACAGGGACAGCACCAGGGGTGGGGGCAGTGAGGGCTGAGTGGGCAGGGCAGTTTAGGAGGAGGTTCAGGGCGGTGGGACTATTCTGTAGGACCTCACACGGTGGATGGATGCAAGCCACATGCCCATGGAACGTGCAACCCAAGAGCGAGGACCCTGGGGGGCAGAAACATGTCAGCGTGAGTTCATGAGTCACAACAAAACCCACGGTGGTGCAGGGTACAGAGAGGGAGGGGAGGTAACGGGAAGTCTCTGCCCTCTGTTCAACTTTGCCGTGAGCTTGGACCTGCCCTGACAACTAAACTCAGTTTCCAAAAGGGCGATGGGGGAGGCCACCCTCCAACTTGGGGCACTGTACCGGTCTTCTGGGTTTGGGCTCATCTCCCGAGGGGACAACAGAGGGGCCCAGGACGCCAAGTTTGTCCCCAGGGTTCAAAATCTTCAGCCACCCTCCACTGCCCCCCCCCCCCCGGATAAAATCCAAACCCTCGGGTGCGGCACACAGCACCCTCCCTTGATGAGCCTCCCACCCCCACGCTCACCATGGCCTCCCGTCCCCCACCAGCACCTGCGCCTCCCCCTGCACCTGAGGGACACTGAGCGTCAGCCCCTGCAGGCCCAGGATGAGGCCACGTTCACATGTCCACTGCAATGTACAATTCAGCTTTCTTTCCTGTGCCCACGCGTGGCTTCTGAATGATGCTCTGGCAGCCCGTGGATCCCCTGGTGGGCACTGAGAGCTGAGAGGGGAGCTCTCCAGTGTCACCCGTGGGACAGCCACAGAAACAGCATGCTAAGTGCTGTGAAAACTTGTCCCAATGCAAGGAGAAAGAAGAGGCATCAGTAGATACGTAAGTAAAATGTGAGCCCTAAGGATTGCCCGGACTCCTTAAACAGAGAAGGACTTCCAGCCTAACGCATCGGGGAGGCGGGGCCTGAAGGTAGCGCAAAATCTCAGCCTGTTTCCTAACAGCTGAAGGAGACAACTCACGGGAAGGCTTCCCAGGAGATGAGCTTTAGCACACAAGCGGTGGGGCCGGTGCAGTGGGCACAGCGGGTAAAGCCTCCGTCTGTGGCACCGGCATCCCTTATGGGTGTCAGTTTGTGTCCTGGCTGCTCCTCTTCCAATCCAGCTCTCTGCTATGGCCTGGGAAAGCAGTGGAAGATGGCCCCAAGTGCTGGGCCCCTGCACCCACGTGGGAGACCTGGAAGAAGCTCCTGGCTCCTGGCTTTGGATCAGCACAGCTCCGGCCATTGCGGCCAATTGGGGAGTGAGCCAGCGGATGGAAGACCTCTCTCTCTCCTCTCTCTCTCTCTCTGTAACTCTACCTCTAAAATCAATAATAAAATCTTAAAAAAATAGAATGCAGGTGAGTCTACTCCACCTTAGAAACAGATATTTTTAAGAACTTTCATATACTTTAAAATTTATGTTTACTGAACTTTTTTTAATAAAAGATTATTTATTAGAAAGGCAGTTACAGAGAAAAAGGGAGAGACAGAGAGAAAGAGAGTGAGCAAGAGAGAGACAGATAATCTTCCACCTGCTGGTTCATGGCCAGAGCTGGGCCAGGCCAGAGCCAGGAGCATGGAACTCCATCCAGGTCTCCCACATAGGTGCAGGGGCTCAAGAACTTCGGCCACCTTCCACTGCCTTCCCAGGCCCTCAGCAGGGAGCTGGGCGGAAGTGGAGTAGCCAGGACTCAAAACCACTGCCCACACGGGATGCCAGCACTGTGGGCAGCGGCTTAATTTCACTGAGCCACAACACCAGCCCCTAACTGGAACTTTTAAATAAATTAAAATAAAACTTTTCTGATCATATATGAATGCAATCACTGTCACTGTAATCAATGATTACTGTAAAAGCAACTGAAGACAACACATGAAAAGCTGCTGTGTGCGTTGCACACCTTTGTCCCTGTGTGCACAAGTACAGACACACACAGGTGTGTCCAGGGCTAGGCTTGGGGAAGGAGATGCCATGCACGTGCACCTTGCTCGTCACACCTGTGCACACCTCGCAGGAACCGCCCCCAGGAGGCTGCGTGCCGCTCTGATATGCGGGTTCAGAGCTGGCTTTTCTTCCCTCTCTCCCCATCGATGGGTCCTCCCATGTTGTATTAGATTAACATTTGTGTGCACATGTCCTTAGGGCGGGGCCCAGAAATGAAGGCCGTGGGCTGCTCGCAATGTGCCGAGTCTGTGGAAGCTCAGACAGCACGCCCCACAGAGCAGCCCCATGGCCTCACAGAGGGATAGCTGGAGCCCCACAAGGTGTATGTCTCAGAATGGTGACAGGAAGGGGGACATGAGTGGGCCCCTCTGTCTCCTGGCACAGTGTTGCACTGTCCCCTTGCCTCAGTCCCATCCCCTGCCTGACTCGGAAGGGAAGGAAGACACAGCAGAGGGAGGCCGTGCTGTCTCCAGCCCTTGTCCGCCTGTCGGGCGCCTCTGCAGGTCCGTCCCTGGCAGGCACCTGTTGACCCCACTGCACCTGCTGCTGCCTCTCCAGCCTCTTCCCTGAACTCCCCTGCGATCCTTCCTGATTCAGCCGTGGGTCACCTTCACCTCAGGTGCTGGGTGCTGCCTCTCCACAAACCCACGGACAGCTGTGCAAGGGACACCCACAGTGTCACCCTAGGTGACCAGGACATACCATGCAGTGTCGCCTAGCTCAGCAGGGCACACCCCACAGTGTCACCCTAGCTCTGCAGGGGACACCCACAGTGTCACCTTAGGTGAGCAGGACATACCATGCAGTGTCGCCTAGCTCAGCAGGGCACACCCCACAGTGTCACCCTAGCTCTGCAGGGGACACCCCACAGTGTCACCTTAGGTGAGCAGGACACACCACACAGTGTCACCCTAGCTCTATGGGAACACCACACAGTGTCACCCTACATGAGTAGGGAATACCCCGCAGTATCATCCTAGCTCTACAGGGGACACCCAGAGTGTCACCCTAGCTCAGCAGGGCACACCCCACAGTGTCACCCTAGCTCTACGGGGGACATCCCACAGTCTCCCTAGGTGAGCAGGGCACACCCCACAGTGTCACCCTAGCTCAGCAGGGCATACCCATAGTGTCACCCTAGCTCAGCAGGGCACACCCCACAGTGTCACCCTAACTCGACAGGCACACCCACAGTGTCACCCTAGGTGACCAGGACATACCATGCAGTGTCACCTAGCTCAGCAGGGCACACCCCACAGTGTCACCCTAGCTCAGCAGGGCACACCCCACAGTGTCACTCTAGGTGAGTAGGCAATACGCCGCAGTGTCACCCTAGCTCTATGGGGACACCCACAGTGTCACCCTAACTCTGCAGGGCACACCCCACAGTGTCACCCTAGCTCTACGGGGACATCATAGTGTCACCCTAGGTCGCAGGCAGACCATCCTGAAAGGTGGACAGATGGCCCATCTCGTTAACTCTAATATGGAAACGAGGAGAGAAGCAGCCACCGTGCCCCAGGGGTCAGAAGGAAGAAGGATAAACCAGAGCCCCCTTCCGTGCCCGTGCACTGCCGGCGGCCAGGGGGAGAGGTGACGACTCCTGGGGAAGGAAGGAAATGCATCATTTGCAGCAAAACCCAGCGGCTCCTGGCCCTGCCCTTGTGAGCCTGGGAAGCAGGAAGCCCTGCTCCGCCCCAGCGTCTCAGGGACACAGGCCACGCCCCAGGGACATGTCGCAACAGTGTGTGTCTGCCTCGCTGCGAGCGGTTCCTGGGGAGGAAGGCAGCGTGCCTTCTGCCCACGTCAGCTTCCTTGAAGCTTGGCTTTCATCGCTTCTGACATCCTGCAGCAGGGACCTCCCCAGACAAGGGCCTGGGGCAGAGGGCGAGACAAGGTGCCCATGGGCAAGCAGCCCATGGCCTGCCCAGCACGGGGCCCTGGGCTTCTCCATGCGGCCTTGCCAGTTCCTCCCGCTTCCGGCCCCATGTGTGCTGTGGCCAGGGCAGCACAGTCGGCGGGGGGGTGGGGCTCTAAGAGCCTGTGCAGTCCCAGCTGCAGTCACTCACTCATCCGATGACTTCCACACTGCGCACCCGATCCTGGGCACATTCTGGGGTGCAGGGCAGGACTGCAGCTCACAGGCAGGTCAGCACCAGCAAGGGCCACAGGCCACGCAGTCACGGTGACCCTGCCCTCCGCTGCCTGCTCCCCCATGGGTCACGCTGGTGCCCCCTTCTCTCACCGTACAGTCAGGGAAACGCGCTGATCTCTGAGAATCGTGCTCTCTGCAAACCAGAGGAGTCTGCACCCTTTTCCCTGCTCTCGGGTCACTGTTCTCTCCCGCGGGAATAGCCGCACTAGTCTACTGCTCTGTCCTGTGCCCCCACGGGTCTGCGGGCCACATGCAGCCAGAGGAGCTTTCAAATACCCACCTGCACTTCTCCCTCTCCAGCTGCGACTCCTTAACTGGCTTCCTACACCATATTCAGATTCCCTGAGGGCTTTGCTTAACTGGTCTCTGCCTCCTTTGCTAGACTCGATACCTATTCCCCACCCCTGAGTGGATCACCCATCTACCTACCCACCCATCCACCCATCCATCCACCCACCCATCCAACCAACCACCTACATCACCCACCCATCTCTCAATTCACCCAACCAAGCAACGCTTACCAGCGAGCTACATCCAAGAGCTGCTCAAGCAGCCCTGAGCATCATGCTGCCTTGGGACAGTGCAGCTGGGGTCTCTGTCTTACATAACCCTGCTCTGCACCCAAGCCTGGGCCCCGGATCCTCATGGGGCCTCTGTGCAGGAAACTGTCCTAAAGCCTGGCCCCTCCAGCGACAGAGCCCCCTTCCTCTGGTGCCGGGCATCCTGGCTCGGCCGCTGGCTGACGTGAGGGTCTGCTGCCCAGATCCCCAGCTTGTTGGCACAGCCTTGATTCTTCCCATTAGATGTCCTAGACCCGGTGCCCATGGGAACTCCCTCCTCCTCTTTCTACCCCGAAGTCAGCATCTCCCCCACCCCCACACACATACACAAGCATCCCATGCCACCCCACATCCCTCACTCTGGCCCTGGGCCCAGCTCTGCCTGCCCAGGCACCTCCTGAGGAGTGGGTCTCCCCAGCTGTTTTGACCCTGGCGAGTCTGGGGCCTGGGGGACTGGAATTAGATGGAATCCCCCAGGCAAGGGCTGCACCACCACAGGACAAAGTGGCCCGGGGCCCCTCCAGCTCCCTTGGCACGAGACGATGGAGTCAGAGGTGCTGAGCAGCCGGAAGACTGCAGACCCATGCCAGGAGCAGGAGACTTCCTGGGGCCTGGGGCCTTGGTGGGTGGGACCTCACGGTGACTGTGCCATTGTCTCACTCTGGGAGGCGACTTCACTGAGCTTCCTGTCTAGGGGATGGCAAGGCCGGCCAGGAGATCTGAGCAGCTTGCTCCCTGCCCTGTAGGGAAGACAGGAAAGTCCCAGCAGGCAGACACAGGTGCCCCAGGAATCCAGGAACCACGAAGTATCCCTGCGGCTGCAGGGCAGTGGGAGAGCGGGCTGAGAGAGAATGCAGGCAACTTACGCCTCGACACAGAGGGTGCAGTGAGCAAGAGACAGGTGGGCGTGCAAGCATGGGGCTCCTTAAAGACAGGAAGGGAAAGGGTGAAAATCACCTTGCTATTTTCCAGATTTTTAGCAATGAACGCATATCCTCGTGGCATGCAGAAAAACAAATTTATGCAAAGACAAGCCAGACGCAGTCCACACACTCCTGCTGTTGTAGGAGTTTTGTTTTATTTTTTAAAAATTGATTGATTTGAAAGGCAGAATGACAGAGAGAGAGAGACAGAGAGAGAGAGAGAGAGAGAGCAATCTTCCATCCCACTGGTTCATTCCCCAAATGCCCACACAGGTGAGGCTAAGCCAGGAGCCAAGAACTCCATTCAGGTCTCCTGCAGGGACGTCAGGAACCCAGGTACTTGGGCCATCACTCCCTGTCTCCCACTCACATTAGCAGGAAGCTGGGTAGAGTGCAGAGTGGCCGGGACTGAACTGGACACTGTGACACTGGATGCAGCTTAACCAGCTGCCCACAACACCTACCCCAACACACATAGTACGGGATCTTCCATCTCAGCCCTGTGGAGTGAGGGCCCCTGGGCACCGCGGTATGCAGCCATGGCCACCGTCTGTCCCGGGCACTGTCTCATCTTCCCAAACTGAAACTCGGTCCCCACCCAACACTAACTCCCCTGACTCGTCCCCCTCTCTACGTTCTCTCTGGATTTGACATTCTAGGAACCTCAGACGAGTGGCGTGCACAGCTTACCTCCCTCAGTGCGTCTCCCAGGTGCATCCACGCTGCAACTGTGCCAGCGTTCCCTTCGGTCTTCTGAGTAACAGTCCACCCGCTGTGCATAACACCCTTTACCCACTTGTCCAACCAGGGCTGCTTTGTACAATTTGGGTTTCAGCTCCAAAGACAAAGGATCAAACGGAGTGCCCCCAGAGGAACAGATCTCATTTCCAACTTGCTTTTTAAACCAAGGATGTCACCCAATTTAAAGCACAACTTCTTTTCAAACATACTGTAGCAGACAGGTTGCTGCCCGGAGCCCACGCCTGGCCTCTTCGTTTACGCACTGCTGTTGCATGCCTGAGGTTTGCAGCTTCCGACTGCTAGCAGATGGAGCAAGAGCCCGCAGTTCCCTTTGCTTAAAATATCTCCCTGGACTTCACAGCTCTTTTCCTTTGGCCTCCTTCTCATTGCTTCGGACACCTGATCTCCGGCTTCCGGGCACGGCCAGGGGCGCCCCACACGCTCTGCTGTGACCTGCATTTCCGGTGATGCTAACCTATTTTCTCCCATGACATGTTATAAAAAGACTCTCAGCTCTGCAAGTAAGCATCAGCATCTTGCCTGGTGTTGGTGCCTTTTTTCCCACTAGCGATATAGTCTGAGCCACACTGTGAGGCCAGTGTGTCCTCGTCTCCTCTGTGGCTCTGCTCTTAGCCCAGGGGGAGGGCCAAGTGACCTGGCCCCACCCGGTGCAGGGAAGGGCTCCAGGCCTGTGCCTGCAAACCGAGGGAGCCTGGACATGAAGGCAGAGCCTGCAAGAGCCTTGATGCAGTCTTGGCCAGTGTGGCCTGAGCAAGAAGGAAGGGGAGGGGTCCCGAGCTGGAGGTAAAGTGATCATCATGTCCCATCAATGGGGTAGACAACTGGACGGAAACCAAACAGAGCCAGGAAATGCATCAGCTCATCTGATAGGAAAATATCCAAATTCAACTGTCCGTGTTTCCAACTGCAGCATTTCATATAGAAGTCCAGATGCCCAGCTTCTCTTAAAAATCAGATATGACCCTGGGGGCTGTATCCTGACGCACCAGTGGTGAGCTGACCTGAGAGGGCGCCCCCAGCCAGGGTGGGTGTGCAGCTCCAGGCTCAGGCCCACCTTCCTCTCCTGCATCCACCTGCACCCCTCCCTCCGTGCACCTGGGCCCTGCCCCCGGCCCGGCTCCGCCTGGGCTCACTGGCCTGGGGAGCCCTACCCAGCAGCCTTGAACTACCTGGCCCCTACTGGAACACTCTCCTGGGAGGCTGGTGCAGCTCTGTGCATCAGAACCGCTTCTCCAGCAGGACTGGAACCCCAGCAGACACCAGGCACAGAATTTTGATGTCCTGCATGTGGGGATCTAAGTGGCCTGACCACTGACCTCTCTGAGATGCTTGCCATGTGCCTAAGGCCGGCCCAGGACCCCATGCTGGGCATCTGGCTAGTTCTTCCCAGAATAACTGCACCTAAAAGTCGAGATCTTCATTCGAAAAACCACACTGCATGCATCTTCCAAAGAGGAAACCAACATGTACTGGCTGTTTGCTCTAGAACAGGAAATTTTTAAAACGAAGAATGACAAAAAAATAAAGAATTCCAAGATGAATTCTTCCACGGACAGACTGCTTCTCCTTTATCACTAAGGGAAAACATTCTGAAGTCATATTGCATGGAAAAAGCTACAACGTGAGCCACGAAGGAGTGACGCCAGTGGCCGAAGCCCCCGGCAATCATTTCGCTGCAGTGTCGTGCTACCTGAACAGAACGGGTGACCGGCACCAGTTTTCGGCCTCTGTTCAAAGGCAGTCGTGAGATTTGGTTGGGGGGGATTTTCACATGCTGGGCTCCTCCGGTTCTGCAGGGAAGACCCGAGAGCACAGAGCCCGCTTCCCTCCAACGCAGAGCATCCTCGCAGCTTCAGGGTGCAGGGGAGGGGGGCGACAGGAGAAACGTGGAGCCTGGGGATGCAGGGGTCCCAGCCGGAAATCCTGGCTGGGATTCTGTGTCGATAGTTCCCAACAGTCACAGCCACCCTGATGCTGCTTATGTCTACACTCTCCCCACCCACAGCACAGAAGAATATCAGGCACTGACACGGGGGGCTGGGACTGTGTGCCAGGCGGTGAGGCCTCGGCTTGAGACACCGACAGCCCGTATCAGAGCGTTGGTGGACGTCCCCGCTGCTTCTCTTCTGACCCAGCTCCCTCTGCTGTGCCTGTGGCAGCCGTGGGGGGGGGGCAGCACCTGGGCACCTGCCACCCCTGTGTAGAAGACACGGATGGAGCTCCTGGGTTTTGGAGGCTGTCTGAACAGTGACCAGAGGATGGAATCTCCCTCCCCCTCCCCTTCCCTCTCTCTCTCCCTCACAATACTCTGTATAACACTTTCAAATAAGTAAATATATATATATATATATTTTAAAAATAGAAATAACGTTAATGGGAAATGTGTCTTAAAGCTATTTTTTAAAAAGTAATAAGGAATCGACAAATATTTTGAATTGGGAGACGCTGGGCACAGTAGTGAGGATGGCCTGCATCCGGGTTCGGGGTGCAGGTGTCTGAATCCCAGCTCCACTTCTGATCCCAGCTTCCTACCAAGTGCTCCCTGGGAGGCAGCGGTGATGCTCAATTGCCGGCTGTCTCGTCACCCTGTGTTGAAGCTCCCAGCTTCAGCCTGCCCTGCTCCAGCTGTTGTGGGTATTTGGGGGTGTGACCTAGCAGGTAGAAGACCTCTCTCATCTGTCTCTCTGTTTCTGCATTTCAAATAAAATGGAAATGTATAAAAATTTCCATGGTTTGAACTGAATAACCTATAAACGTACTTTTTTTTTTTGACAGGCAGAGTTAGATAGTGAGAGAGAGAGAGAGAGAGACAGAGAGAAAGGTCTTCTTTCCATCGGTTCACCCCCCAAATGGTCGCTACGGGCAGTGCGCTGTGCCCATCCAAAGCCAGGAGCCAGGTGCTTCCTCCTGGTCTCCCATGTGGGTGCAGGGCCCAAGCACTTGGGCCACCCTCCACTGTCCTCCAGGGCCTCAGCAGAGAGCTGTCCTGGAAGAGGGGCAACCGGGAAAGGACTGGCACTCCGACCGGGACTAGAACCCAGGGTGCCAGCGCCGCAGGCAGAGGATTAGCCTAGTGAGCCATGGCGCCGGCCTATAAACATACTTCTTACACATCTGATTAACCACGAGAGCCAGGCCTGGTGAGTGCTCCGCCACGGGACACTCAACGCCTCAGTGACCCACACCCTCTGCTTGGGAGGCCGCCGTGCTGGTCTGGTCCCCGTGGCGGCCGCATCCGCTGACCTTTATTTCTGTCCACTCTCTTTGCAGTGAAGAAACTAAAGACATTTTCCACATAACCAGTGTGGCGGACTCCCGGGTCCTTAAGCTCTCCTGAACCCTCTGGGTGGTGAACTTGTAATTACTTTAAATCTTTGAAAGGCGGCAGAGCACCACCCCATCCGGCAGTGCCTCTCCCAAAGCCGGACCCCAGAACTCAACTGTACGTTTCCCGCACGGGTGGCCATGGCTCAGCTGCCTGAAACATCACCTGCTGCCTCCAAGGTGTGCATCTGCGGGAAGTGGGGCAGAAGCAGCCGGGACCCGAACCCAGGCACTCTGATACGGGACGTGAGAGTCCGAGTGAGAGCTTAGCCCTGCGCCAGACGCCCGCCCTGTGCTCTCCTGCCCTGAACAGGCTGCCCTCTTAAAACACACAGAAGCCAAGACTCCTTCCTCTTCATTTCAGAATCACGTGAGAACACATTCCCTGTGAGCACTCTCTACTCCACGAGTACACCTGTGTCGAGGCCACGTGGGTGCACACGCGGGTGCACACGCAGGGGCACACGCGGGTGCACACACGGGGGCACATGCGGGGGCACACGCGGGGGCACACGCAGGGGCACACGCGGGGGCCCCTTTCTGCCTTGCTGAGCTTCTGATGCTACCTGGATCTGGACGAACCCTGGGCCCCTGCTTCCTCACCTGCCTGGCACGAGAGAATCTCCCTGCAGCTGAGAACCCAGGGCTGCTCGATGCCACTCACAGTTCTGTGTGGGCAGGAGTGGGGAGCAGAATGAACCAGCTTCCAGCAACGGCAGCACCAGCGCACGGCCCCGGCCCTGCCCAGGAATTTTAATACACGATGCAGGAGAAGGTGCTTTCTCCCCCTTGGTGGCGCAGCACGCTTTGAAGGGGGCATGTGAATGAACACCTATTTAAAACTCTGATCCCGTTCATAAAAATGACACATCCAGGTCACTGACAGCAGCACCTTCATAGCTGCAATTTTTTTTAATTGTCAAGGCATTTTCAGAAACGCAAACCTCAGAGCTCAGCCTGCATAAAGTGAGAAAGGTAGGGCTGTGGTCACCGCCAGTCTCAGACTGGTGTTTAGGCAGGCGTCCCCAGTGCACCAAGAGCCATTAATTATGCTCTTTCAACAGCAACCGAGGCTTGGTCATCTTGAAACCAAACTAGAGTTAGAGACCCTCAGCTAATTGCCAACCAGAGCACCAGGCGAAGGGGTGGCCTCAGCATTCTGTGAGTCAGCACGGCCCACTCTGGGGCTGGCACCACACCTGGCGTCAGACTCAGCTCTGCGCTCTGGGATAGCTCACGGCACAGCTCAGCCCCATGGCGTCACCTGCCTGGTGAGATCCTGCAAGGGTAGAATCACAGGAAGCCAGAAGAGCCCCAGGTGGGCTGTCTCTTCTTGGGTGGGCTGTCTCTTCCGTGGGGTGGGCTTTCATTTTTTAATATAATTTTATTTTATTTTATTTTATTTTAAGGCAGAGTGAGACAGTGAGAGAGAGAGACAGAGAGAAAGGTCTTCCTTTTTCCATTGGTTCACTCCCCTAAGTGGCCGCTATAGCCGGTGTGCTGTGGCTGGTACACTGCACTGATCCGATGGCAGGAGTCAGGTGCTTCTCCTGGTCTCCCATGGGGTGCAGGGACCAAGCACTTGGGCCATCCTCCACTGCACTCCCGGGCCACAGCAGAGAGCTGGCCTGGAAGAGGGGCAACCGGGACAGAATCCGGCGCCCCGACCGGGACTAGAACCTGGGGTGCCGGCACAGTAGGCGGAGGATTAGCCTAGTGAGCCACGGCGCCGGCCATGGGGTGGGCTTTCTCTTCGGGGGTGGGCGGTCTCTTCCATGGGGCAGGCTGTCTCTTTTGTGAGGTGGGCTCTCTTTTTTGGGGTGGGCGGTCTCTTCCACGGGGCAGGCTGTCTCTCCCAGGCTGGGGGCACTGACGTTCTGGGCTGGGATGCAGGTTCTGGATCTCAGCAGGCCCTCTGTCACCTGCATGCTGCAGGCTCCAATAAACAGCTCCACGCGTGCCACAGCTCCACGCGTGCCACAGCTCCATGCGTGCCACTTCAAACTGTTCCGTTCAAGATACCCCGCGATGCAAACCCACTTGGGATACAGCCGAGAGATGCACTTGGCCAGGGTCTCGCCTCTGCTGAGGTTCGTAGATTTCCCTCTTTCGAGTGACGGCAGCAGCCCCAGAACCTGGCAAACAGTGGGCAGTTTCTGAACGTGAGACTTTGCATGCAGTGCCTGGTGAAGGGCTGAGTCGCAGCCGGCAGCGCGGGGAGAGATGTTCCCCACAAATATGGTTAAAGCCTGAGTGTTTTAGACGTCACAGAGGTGAGTGTGCCCCAGAGCTGCAAACCCGGGTCCCAGGCACATCAGGGAGAAACGCCGGCGACGACAGGGGGGACCTCGGCAGCACGAAACCCTGAGGTTTCTAGGTTTTGCTTCAGCCCTTCCTGGAGCTTCTACCCACACAAGGGCCCTGGTTGCGTCTCTGTGGATGGCTCCAAGACCCCGTGCTGGGCACTGCAGCCCCCCAGACAGGCACTGTTTGGGGCCGAGGCCTGCAGCACACTCTGAGAGGGGCTGGCAGTGGCCCCGGGGGCTCCGCTCACAACAGGTCATGGAAGGTGCCCTTGGTGGACGTGGGGCCCTGCTAGGCAGACGAGGGGTGCCCACGAGCAGAACAAGGAGCAAGGCCCAGGGCCCAGAGGCCAGCGCAGGCCGGACGGATCTGTGTTACCAACAGCTTCCCGCAGGGCGGGCCTGGGATGTGCCTCAGCCTGAAACGGCTTGAAGTGATCTGCCAGGCCCGCCAGCCCCAGAGCCCGAGACGTCCCCAGGGCCCGAGACGTCCCCAGAGCCTGAGGTGTCCCCAGGGCCCGAGACATCCCCAGGGCTGGCTTCTGTCGCGAAAGCTCTGCCTCACTTAGGCCCAGTTGCACCCTGCCCGCCAGCCAGGGACGCCTCGGTGCCCTGAAGGGGCCGGTGCTGTGGTGAAGCCACGTGGTGCACAGTGCCACATCCCACCTCAGTGCAGGCTCACGTCCTGGCTCCTCTGTCCTGATCCGGCCCCCTGCTGATGCACCTGGCAAAGCGGAGGAGGCTCAAGTACTGAGTTCCCACCACCGTGTGCGAGACCCCGTGCCAGGTGCTATGGCCATTTAAATAAATTAAAGAGATACCTTAGAGGCCTGGGCAGTGGGGCAAGTGGAGGCTGAGGAAGGAACAGGGCAGAGCCCCCCCCCTCCCAGCACCCAGAGGTGGCTCCCCCCATCCCGCATCCCCAGGCCCAGTGGGAACCAGAGGGAGCAGAGCAGACACAGAGGGGCACGGGCTGGTTAGAGGGCTTGCAAGCATCACAGGTGCAGGCAGGGGCAGGCAGGTGAGGGGTAAGGAGACGGGGCAGGGGTCAGCACAGGGTGCTCGAATGGGGCCCTCACGCCAGCAGCTCTCTCCTAAACGGCTAAGGAGGGAGACCCGGAGGCATGCCCCAGGCACCAGAGTCCTTACACCCACTCCCGAGTTCCTGGCTTATGGAAGAGTCACTGTGCCTGACCAGGAGGGCCCTTCTACCCTTTCAGCAAGTCCCACGCACCTGCGCCAAGCACCTGCCGCATGGCAGACACTGCGCAGGCGCCGGGACCCACGCCCTCCAGCGTCCAGTGTCCCAGCGGACAGAGGGATGGGGTGACTTTCTCCTCCTCCCCCCCCCCCCAAGAAAGAGCACAGAGCCAGGGCGGGGCTGCGGCTTCTCGACTCTCGACCGCTCTGGGCTCCCTCTCTAGCCTGCGTGAGTGACGGAGCAGAGGGCCAGTGCGCACGGAGCCCCTTCAGCCAGAGGATGGGATTCACCCTGGGGAGGAGCGCAGCACCCTGGGAAATGCGTGTCACAGCCGAGGGCCTTAGGTCTGTCCATTGGGCGAGCAGATCAAGGCCACCCTGAGGACAGCAGCCTGTCCCTGCAAGGGTGGATTTCAAAGCCCATCCCAGAAGGCAGGGAATGTGATTCTGTCTCCGAAGGTCATGAACATCCTAACACAGCAGACGACCACAGCACCATCTGAATACAACGCTCACACTCACGCCAGCCACCAAGCAATAAAATGATTACCCGCAGGTGCAAAGCCATCTGTGGGCGTGGCTGGCGCTCGGACCCTCAGGCACCCGGCTCCCAGGCTAAGAACAACAGACCCTCATCTCATCAGCTTTCACTTACTGGGCCGTCCTCTGCAAAAGCCTGCATCTTAGCACCTTGTCTGGTGGTTCCAGAAGTTTCCAGAACAACTGGAAAAAGAGCTAAATCACAATCACCAGCAGGATGTGTGTGTGTGTGTTTGTGTGTGTGTGTATCTGTGCTTGTGTGTGTGTTTGTGTTTGTGTGTCTGTGTGTGTTTATGTCTGTGCTTACATGAATGTGTGTGTTTGTATCTGTACTTGCCCATGTGTGTGTGTGTGCTGTGTGTGTTTATGTCTTACATGTATGTGTGTGTGTTTGTATCTGTGCTTGTGTGTGTGTATGTGTGTAACTAGCATGCTAAAGCATTTCCTAGGCCGTCATTGAATGCTAGTCATTTAGGGAGCACTGAGAGTCACCCCGCCTGGCGGGGTGGGGCTGGGAAGAGAGGACGGCGTCCAGACCCTCCAGGCCCCCACACTGAGTGTGTGGACTGTGCCACACAGAGTGGCCTCATCCACGACAGCTCAGAGAGGCCGTCCCAAGGGACCCCACGCAGGAAAACCACGTGTGTCTAGAACGGCTTCCTCTGTGAAAGGCTGCAGGTGCATTTCTTGATATTATGATGCAGCAGCTTTTTGAAGTCACCGAGAACATCCACAGGGGCGTCCTAGGCACCTCAAGGCAAGGCCATGGCCGGAGCACGTTCTTGTCACACACCAGGATTCTCCCGGCACGGACACCTCTCCCTTGCACGCAGAACGTGGGGCGGGCTGCAGTGTTTCCAGGGAAGGGAGAATCGTCTTAGTTTATGTAAAGAGTATTCCTAAAGATAGGCATGATGTCGTCCACGAGGCTTAAACACCAAATGTGTAAATATCATGGAATGATCACAGCACATATTGTCTGGAGACAGAAACAAACTCCTTTACGGCAAACAGCCCCTCGGGAGAGCCTTGCATTTTGTCATTTCGCTATTTATGTGTGCTGGGGGGGAGCAGAGTGTCCCCCAAGATCTGCAGCCCTTGGCTTTCTGCATCAAACACTAATGCAGGCAGTGCTGAGAAGGGACTCTGCAGATGGGCTCAAGTTTGCTAATAAGACGACTGCAAAACTGGATTAGCCCGGTGGGCCCAGGCAGTCCCAGGAGCCCCCAAAAGCAGCCAAGGAACAGCAGGGCCTGAGAGGTGGGGCAGAGGAAGGTGAGAGAGAGGGCGGCAAGAGAGGGGCTCCACCCACGTGCCTGGCCCTGAAGAAGGAGGAAGGGGGCCACCAGCAAGCTATGGGGACAGCCTCCAGACCCGAGAGAGGCCCCAGCCGACAGCGAGCAGGGCAAGGGTGACCTCAGTCCTCCAGCCGTGTGGAACCAACTTCTGCCAACGTCTGAATGAGTCTGCAAGGGGATGCACCCAGAGCTTCCTGGAGGAAGTGCAGCCACGGGACACGGCAGCAGGAGACAACCAGGTGAGCCAGGCTGCCCCACGGGGACGGGGGACACGGCACTGCTCCCAGCCACCACGTGTGGAGCCAGGCTGCCCCACGGGGACGGGGGACACGGCACTGCTCCCAGCCACCACGTGTGGAGCCAGGCTGCCCCACGGGGACGGGGGACACGGCACTGCTTCCAGCCACCACGCGTGGACACCTGTCACAGCAGCTGCTGGAATCCGAGCAGGGTGAGTGGGATGGCAGCGAGAGCACACACATGTGCAAATGAGCACACGCCCCTGCGCCAGCCCTGTTCTCCCACTGCCTGGGGGAAAACAGAGAAATGGAGACCAAAACACTGAGGCTGGGACGACAGTGCTTGCACAAGACACACAAAGGCACCCCAGAACCTCCGCGGGAAGAGGGAATAAGAGGTGGGCAGTGAGCCCAGTGGTCACGGAGACCACGGCCCCCATCACGATGCCACGGCTGGGTTCCCAGCTCCAGCTGCTGACTTCAGCTTCCTGCCAATGCAGACCTTGGAGGCAGCAGCGATGGTTCAGGCAGCTGCGTTCCTGCCTCCATGAGGGAGACCCGGATGGCACTCCTGGCTCCAGCCTCAGTCCAGTCCTGGCCATTGTAGGCATTTGGGGACTGACCCAGCAGCTGTCAGTCGCTGTGTGTGTCCCAAATAAAAGACTTTTTAAAGATTTATTTATTTATTTGAAAGGCAGAGTTACAGAGAGAGAGAAGGAGAGGCAGAGAGAGAGAGAGAGAGAGTGAGCGAGAGAGAGGTCTTCCATCCGCTGGTTCACTCCTCAACTGGCTGTGACAGCTGGAGCTGTGCCGATCTGAAGCCAGGAGCCAGGAGATTCTTCCAGGTCTCCCACGTGGATGCAGGGGCCCAAGGACTTGGGCCATCTTCTACTGCTTTCCCAGGCATCAAATGAATTTTTAAAAATTTAAAAGGTAAGGTTTTTTTTGTAAAAAATGTTTTAAAATCCATGCATAATTTTTGTTTTCATAATTCATTTTGCAGGAAATTTTGGAAGATCTCTCATATGTGCACTCTCAAAATTTGTTGCACAAAATAAGCATCTTTTAATTTCATTTTCCAGGAACAAAACTGTGGAAGTGCCCTCGTCCAGGACGTGAAATGAGCTGACACAGCACTTCCTCATCGCCACCGGCGTGCATCTCCACTTTCCCCGGGAACCACACACCCCTCGAGGGTAAGACTCTCTCCATCTCCTGCATCCCAGACCGTGACCACCTGACACACACTCCTGTCTGTCTGGCCACAATGTGCCGCATATGAGATTCGGGAAGGCCACTTGTCAGTGACGCTCACTCTGACGCCAGTTAGAAGGACACGGTAGTGTTCTTCCACAGTGCACAGTCACTTGCAACATATTCGCCACGTTTAGCTTGCACTTTCATGTCTCTCTTTTTGCGGGAGAGGAAGAGAAGGATAAGTAGGATTTTTGTTAAAATAGAATGATACAGCACAATCTCTGCGCCTTCTGTTCCTTAACAGAAGAGCTGCAAAACAAAATCAGCCTGCTGATCGCAGATTACCTGTATGCCTCCTAAAAATACTAACCTTTGAACATGACATTGAAATTCGACTCATAGAAACCCTCACGACTAAGTCAAAACGCAGCTGCCCACTTAAACAGGGTGCAGAGAAGACGCTGAGAAAATGCACTTTGCGGGGAGCAGGCACTTTGCGGGGAGATGAGTTCACACCGGGAAGCTGTATTGAGAAGACAGATCGGGTGCACAGCGAGGTGGAGACGGCTCTCAGCAGTGACAACGCTCCTGCCCTTCTGCCCTCGCTTCCCACCGAGGAGCAGCTCCTCTCTAAGAGGTCTTCTGGAACCTCCGGGTTCACGTGTTCCCCACAAAACTGGATGGATCCCTTGCCTGTGTGGAGGACTGAAGGGGGCTGCAGAGTTTCACAAATGCCTTCCCGGTCACTCAGGAGAGGGGCGCTGTGAGAGCCCCTTCTGCAGAAAGGAGGCGTGAGGCTCGCTGGTGTCTCCCACGACGGACAGGCTATGGCGTGGCAGCCTGAGCTAGGCAGACCTGGCCTGGGGAACGCAGAAGCAAGGGGGGCACAGAATGGTGCAGCAGGTGTGGCCTGCCAGGTCCTTCCCTCTCTGGTGACACGGGTCCCTCTGGCCACCCAGGGAGGTTACAGCCGGAACACTGCTACGCAGAATCAATAACCCAATGTTAGAAATGGGCCAAAGGGCAGAGCAGATCTGCTCCAGGGGATAAAACCACGGGCCAACAAGCACGAGAGGGGAATGCCAATGAAGAGTGCGAGGGACACGACTCCTCCTGCAAAAATGGCCAGAACAAAGAACCGTAAAGCCAGCGACAACAGCAGGTTGACCCAGGATGCAGAGCGGTGGGGACGCTCACGCCTTGTCAGGGGAAGGCAAACGGCACAGCTGCCGTGGAAGAGTCCAGAAGCTTCTCACGGGTGGACTTTCTAACATGTGGTCCAGAAATCCCACCTCCTTACCTACCCAGGTCTAATGAAAACCTGCACTGACACAAAAGTCGACATGCACACGTCACAGCCAGCTGTTCGCTGAACGCCCCAAACTGCAAACCCAAGGGGGAGCAGATAAGCACATTATATGGTGCAGCCGTACAAGGCACTCGGCAATAAAATGGAATAAAAGACTGATACGCACAAGAAAAACTCTAAGTCCATGTGCTCAGGGGAAGAAGCCAGACTCACAAGGCTGCCTGTGATCTGAGTCCATTTCTACGACATTCTAGAACAGGCAGAACAATCGGCATGGGGAACGGATCAGCGGCTGCTGGGTTAGGGGTCCGGTGACAAGGGTGCAGCAAGAGACCGGGTGTCTTGGGAGGGGGTTCACAAAGCCTGTGTGCCTTGATTGTGGTGGGGATGTCACAACCTTTAGGCACAAAGGAGTGACTTTTACTCTGTATAAACCAAACAGTAAATTCTAAAAAACACCTTTTAGGAGCATGGAGGGATAATCCTGCGAAGGATTACAGAAGACAATCACATGGAAATGGCCCTCTGGCCCCGGCCCACAAACTCTCAAGAGACCTGAGGGTAAGAACCGTGGCACCTGGACACATTCAGAATATTCTGGAGAAGAGAATCCCCGTGGTCCGACAGCTCCGAGATGCTGGTGTTCCCTGCACCTTCGCAAGGTGCACCTGCCACAGCCCACAGCACTGGGATCACCTGAGTGCACCTGGCGGTGCACAGGGGAGCGTGTTCCACAGAATCCCCTGGAGAAGTCACGTGACATTAGCATTAGCCCGAAGGCCATGGTCATGGTTTCAGATCTGTGTGTCCCCAGCATCAGGCCCATCTTTTTTTATTTTTTATCTTAAAGGAAGCATCTATCTTCACTGATCTCTAAAATCAAATAATCAAGTTAACCTACTTGTCATGCAACTCATATTTCCAAGTAATTTACTTAAAGTTCCTCATTGCACTAATATTAAGGATTCAGATGATAATTTAGATGTATAAAGGGATTTATATGTTTATTATCTATACACGCATATCATGGAAGAAATTATCCTGAAAAATTACACTTGACAGAATCTAATTATACCAGCAACCACGAATGCCTCCTAATTTTATTTCATAATGCATATTAACTCCCTTTCCCACATACAATGTCATCATGCTGGAGGCTGGGCTGTAGACCAGCCCAGGGTTTAATTGGGCTCTGAAGAGGAAGCACACTTGTGTAATTTCAAAGGGACAGGGAGCTGAAAGCAGAGCTGAGGGGCCGACCGTGAACAAGGTTTTGCTCATCACAAACAAACTGGACACAGAACAGCACTCAGGACAAGCTCTGTATTTAACAGACTCATCAGTCAGCATAGCTGACGTCCCGCCAGGGAAGCTGACCGCCACAGCCTTCACCTCTGACATGCTCTCCATGTTTGTTCCGCCATAACATTTAGGGTGAGAGAAGGATGACATAAAATGGAACACAATTCTACGATCCTCCGCCCCCCAAATTGAAATCATCATGACAGCTCTAAGCTACCAACCAGGTGCACGACCCTGAAGGCAGGAGTGCATTCAAGGGCAGTAGTCCACCTGGGGACCACACAGCGGTGTGCCCTGTGCTCAGGCCCCAGCACGGAAGGGTTCAGGACCAGAGAGAAGTGTGCCGATCTCACCCAGCACAGCGGGTCTGCCATCTTGCAGCCACAAGACAGGGTTCCCGGTGGGTACAGAAAAACCATGAAAGGCTGGGAAAAAAGGAAGCGGACTGGCTCTGGAAGCCCCCGGAAGGCGCGGGGATCCACGCGAAGCAAGGATCACGCGGGCGATCAGAGGCGGCTCCGAAACTGCTGTCTGCGCTGAGCGCTCAACTTCCTTTCCGCTCAGGAGCCCCAAGCTGCAAGGAAACACACACAGGCCTGTCGACAGCAAGAGAGGTACTGAGACGGCTCGGCCAGGAACGAGGGCACGGACGACGACAGGCTGAACACAACACAAGCCTGCCGCAGGGTGGTTTTCTCGCCCAAGTAAAGGAATCGCATGCAAGCTCGTCCCGGTGCTGGGCAAGTGCATGATGGCCAGCAGGAGTGGCTGCTGCAAGCTTTGTGAATCGCCCAGATGAGCGTCTCTGAAGCGCTGCTTGATGAGAACTCTGAAGGCAGACACCAACCCCAAGCACGAGCCCTCGGGGAGCACAGGGGCAGGACCACTGTCTAGCAAATCGACCTTTCTTCTAACAGCTTTAAAGCGCTCATCAGCTTTCTCAGTCAAAATAAAACCAACGGTGCTTTCTGGCTTTATATCTCAACACGACATAAAACATGAAGAAGGACATTGAAAAGGAATAAAATCCATAACATGATAAATAATAGATAATAATGAATAATCCATCAAGATGCACCAGGTAAATAAGAACTATCCTCTCTGACAAGTACAATCCACTCGGGGCCGGTGCTACGGTGCAGCGGGGTAAGCTGCTGCCTGTGGTGCTGGCATCCAATGTGGGCACCAGTTCAAGTCTCAGCCATTCCATGGCCAAACCAGCTCCCTGCTAATGAGCCTGGAAAGGCTGTGGAAGATGGGCCAAGTCCTTGGCCGGAGACCCAGATGGAGCTCCAGGCTCCTGGCTTCAGGTTGGCCCACCCCGGCCATTGCAGTCACTTGGGGAGTGAGCTTGGGGAAGAAACATCGTTCTCTCTCCCCCAGGATAAGTTTTGCTAACCATACACAATGGGTTGGCATCTTACACACCTCAAACCTCAAAAACCAGTCACACTCAGTGACCTGCGGCTCTCCTGGCCCTCTGTGGAAAAGCACCTTACACAATGTCTACATGACTCCAGGGCTTAAGGAATGCATTTTGGAACAAGAGAGCTCCTGAAAATACAAGCCAGTCCCTCTTCTGGTGTCAGCAAGTGACACCAGTTTGTGCAGGTGCTGGAGGAAAAAGTAGCTGAATTGGACTTACGGAGAAGCACCGTCCCAGTCTCCCTGTCTCCGGAAAGGTGTGTGAGAAGCTGATGCCGTGGTGGAGCCGGGGCAGTGCACCTGCTGTCACAGTCCCTCTGGTTGAAAAGAGACCGCTTCCTGCCCTCAGCAGCTTCCCAGCTGAGCTCCCCGTCTGGTTTCTGGTCTGCTGGCCCTCCTCTCTCCTGTGGCCCCGGGACTATCTGGGACACTTGGAACCCATCGCTAGGCATGGAGGAGCAGAGCCTGTAAGTACCACTTTGATCCCAGCCTCACCTCCCTGTACTCCGGGAAAAGTGAAAGCAATGCTAGGAGACAACAAAAGATGCTCTTTATGGTCTGAAGTCTCCTTACAGAAGAAAAACACTAATACTGAATTCTCCAAATGCCATGGGTGCAGCCTGCGCGCCTGCTTCTTTGCTCATTCAAGTTCTTAGCTCTTCTTGAATCTGCTCACATGCAAACAGCCTTGCAGGTGAGAATAAAATAAACACAAGCTCTTCAAAACACTAACAACCAGTGCTTCCTCCCAGAAGACAGTCAACCACAGTGGAGGCAGGGAAATGAAAGCGATTCGTTGTGTGCACGAGACAATGTTATCTATAAAGTTGTCACATTTCCTCACCGAAAGAAAAAGAGGAAACCTGAGTATTAGCCACTCTGCCTTGAGATGCAATATATAGAATCCTGCTCTCTAGAAAATGGTTAAGGAGTGTTTGTTCTCTAACAGGATTAGTCGCTAAACAAAAGGATTACATCAGGATTTCTAAAAGGCATTAAGCTCAGCCAGTGTGTATAAGGCGTGATTCAGATGAAGATAACTTTTCAGGAACATATTAATACTGCAAGCGTAGCGTAGCCAGAAATAACACTCGCGCTCAGCACAGAGCTGAGTGAACTTCCGTCTTTTACAGGCTGCCCTCAGCAACCTAAACTCTCTTCCTACTTGTCAGCACGCCCTTAGCTGTGCCGCTGGAGGAACGAAGTGCCCCACCTCCCCGTGCGGGGTCCCCCCTGTGGCCTGCACCCTGCAGTCAGGTTGGTAGGTGGTGGGCCCAGGCCTCAGTTCTCAGTCCTACCTGACACTCGAACTCTTGAGGGCACCACACTGACCCGGCGCTGCACTGGGAGCACCTGCAGAGGCACTGCTGTATGGATGTCGACACGACAGGCAGCAGGCCTGAGCCCCAGGCCACATCCTAGCCAAAAGCCCCCTGCAGCCCAGCCATGACTGTGGCCTGGCTGCTGCCCCTGTCCTGGGCCTGCTGTCCAGCTTCATGCTGAATCTGAGAACGATCCAATCGCCTTCTGCCTAGCAAGCTCCTTTTCTTGCTAAGTTAACCACAGCCAGATTCACCGGGGTGTTGCCAAAAGCCATAACTGATACTCCCAGGATAATAAAAGAACGAGGATCCCTCACGGATGCCTACTCCTGAGAAAGGGCTCATGTAACCAACTGCAGATCCCAGAAACAACAGACAGTGACTCCGGAGGCTAGGTCCCTGCTCTCTTGGGCTGCTTTCTCTGGGGGAGCCCATCTGTGAGGGCGTCAGGGCATTCAAGTGTCCCATGGATGGATCCATGTGGCCACAGCCCATACCAGCCCACCAGCCACGGAGGAGGCTCATCAGCCCCAACCAAGCCTCCAGGAGTGCTGGCTTCAGTCTGTTAGAAAGGTCAGAATGACAGACCTGGTTCTGGGACTCAGAATACTGAGGACTGTGCCAAAGACCTCACTGGCAAAGTTCAGACAGCCCCTTCTGCACTGGGAATGTGCATTCCCGAGTAGCCCAGTGCCCCTCCAATCACCACCACTCAGAGCAGACACGGCACCGGGAGCAGGGTTCCCCGCTTGGCACTTGCACCATAACAGCCTGCCTAGCAAGCTCGACTGTAATTGCTTATTTCTTCCTGACCACTGAAGTTTCCGGAAGGCTGAAGGTGCTGTCATGTGGGCCCATGCTCTTAGCCCAGTGGGACCTGCTCATACATTTGGCCAGGTCGTACTGCTTCATCCTGGAGCGTTTTGCTACTTGGGTCATCCAATCTCCCATAGGTACAGTCAGGGAAGGCAGGCAGAGGGGAACACACCCACTGGACCTGCTGTTGAAAACCCTGTTAGTGACCCAGGCCCACCTGGCTGTGTGTCCCAGGAACAGCCCGCCCACGTCAACCTGCCCTTCGGGATGAACACAATCACCTTGCAGCCCCACAGCGTGTGCCCATTTGCAGCACGAACTTTCCTTGTGAAGCACTTGCGAGTTTATGTTCACAGCTCTCCCTTCAACTTGCTCAGCCCCTGCTTCCCAGACACATCTCCTGCCTCCCAGCATGGCTGATTTCATTTGCGTGCCTTGTGACATGCATTTACCTTGTACTGCTCACGGATATTTGCCAGCCAAAGCCTTTGGCAAGGACACTGCCCCCTGGAGCCAGACCAGATCCTGATCCCGAGTGTTAACCTCACATGTCCACTGACGGCCCAGGGGCTCAGCTCCCAGCAGCAGAGATCAAGCAGCGGGAAAGCAATGTGGGGGACAAAAGCTAACCTCGGATTCCAGCTCCTTCTGAGACTCTGGTGCAGAGATGCCAGGAGGTAAGATGTATGTGATTCAGGCACTACCAGAGAGAAAGACTGTGTCTCCAACACTGGGGGACCTTCATAGAATTCTCCTCCAGGGAGCTCTTAAAACTCCACGATTTAAATCAGGAGCACATGAGCAAACCATTCCATTACTCGGCTGCACCCAGGCTTGCAGCACTCAGCGCAGCCTTGATCCCTGGGCCCAAGTCAAGGTGTCCCGGAGCGGGCCCCTGTGCTCCGCCCAGTGAGGCAGTGTCCTTCCAGGGAGGCCGTGCCGGTCCTCCTCACACGATAAGGCCATCAGATAGTCTCTCTGCAACTGGCAACAACAAGGAGAAAACACTGGATGTTCTTTGGCCTGGCCTGGCATTACTCATTTCCAAAGAATGGCATGCCAGCCTCGGAGCCAGGTCAAGTACCAGCTTTCAAGCCTCTGTCCAGGGCCGTGCAGGGACTGGGAAAAGTGTCAGAGGCACGAGGCGGGCAGCTACAGCTGCCCCTGAGGCCGGACCAGGGTGTCCCCTTGCCAACCTCAGGGGACAGCTCAGCTGGGCCCCGTGTTCCAGAGAGGCAGCTCAGCAGTGAGGCTGAGCACGAAGCAATCAAGAGGGGCAGAGGGGCCACGAGATGGCGGCAGGGAGGGAAGCCAGGGCCAAGAGCCTGGGGCCGGCGCAGCCCCACCAGGCCGCTGCCCACCTCGGCCTGCAGGTCCAGATCCTCAGTGGATGTGATCGGTGGGACACATGTGCTCGGTGAGCACAGCACAGCTCTGCACACGGTGTCCCAGTGCTCTGAGGAGTGGGCCTGGTGCCCACCTAGGTGGGGAATAAAGCCCTGAAGAACTGCCACGGCCCAGGTCCACCCAGAAGAGGTCACAGCTCTGGGCACGAGAGGCCCTCTCGGTCACATGCAGGTGGCACAAAGACCCCAGGCAGCCCAGCGTGTGCCCCGGGCCCTCCCCACATGCAGTCTCCAAAGCAGGGCTGAGCGCAGCCTCGGATGGGACAGTGCCATGGGATCCCTAGGGACACACAGCCTCCGAGGCCCGGATTCTAGGCGCGGCGGCAAGCTCACCCTGGGATCTGCTCACCCCTGGCCCAGCACACAGACGGTCGCGTGTTTGTTGAGTGAACAGAAGACTGTATGGAATCGAGTCTGGGTGGCCAGTCCTGCGGCTCGGGGTGCTCTGGCACCGCAGCTGCCGACGTGTCCCTCTCAGCGACTTCTTCCCACTTTGGGCCTCGCGTGCCCCAGCTACCTCTTCCAAAAGCCAGCCGTGCAACGGTCGCCTGATCTCACTCATGCCGCTCAAGGACTACTCGACACAACTGCTCTCCTTTAGTAGGACGAAGGGCACCAAGTGGGCTCGGGCTCCCCAAGGAGCTTGTTCAGACACTCAAGCCCAGCCCCTCCCCAGGGCCCCACCCCAGGCTCAGAGCCATCGGTGCTGCCGTTGGTCCCGCACAGGATGGCAGATGTCGCACCTGCGCCATTGCTGCCCTGCACATCAGCCGCCACCTGCCGCCCTCCTGGACCGCGTCCTGCCCGCCCCGGGCGGAAGGCCTGACCTCATCCCTGGGCCTCCGCCAAAGCCCCAGCCATCCCCACCGTGACCACAGGCTGGAATTCCTGGTGAGCTCTGTAAAAGATGCGACTCCTTCAGCCTCACGGATGAACCTGGAGACAATCCTGAGTGTGAGGCCCAAGCCCTGGCTCTCCGGAGGAAACCATCTGATTCTGCTCTTATATCAGACACACTGGAAGCAGGCAGCTCTACCCTGGCGCCTGGGGAGGTCCTGGGGCTCAAGCTTGGACAACAAGATTACACAGCCCTGGCCACCGTGGACGCTTTGGGGATGGACAGTCCCCAGGCCTGGCACATCAGAGCTAAGCAGACTTACTCTGGGTCAAGCCATACTCACCTGTGGTTAACCCTGCAGCACAAGGCTCCCTCCCTCTGCAGAGAGGTCAGGTTGTGAGGCTGCTGGAGCCCCCGTGGGACAGGACCTGCCGGCACAGGGCCTTGGGGGCAATGTCCGGTCTCTGGATCCAGCTACTCCTGAACACCCATCTGGCCCCTTAAGAACTTGAGGGACACCGGATCACTCACTGACATGGCCCCGCCTCTTACATCCCTGAGCCCCTGAGTCCCGTGGAGCCCCAGGCCCTGGCATCATGAGTGGTGACACCACATACACCGTCACTAGCTGAGGCTCCCTGGAGAGACTAGGCGCATTCCTGAGGGAGGAAGTTAGCACTGACCCTACGGTAGACTTCCCCACAAACAGCACCCTGGAGCCACGGGGTTGGTGCCTCTGCCTCACTGGCCCCAACACCGACCAGCACGGGAGGGGCAGGGGCAGGCGCAGGAGCAAGCAGGCATCCACACCCCCCAGCTCTCTGGGAACCTGAGCCCTGGCTGGGGGCAGGGGGCAGGGTGAAGCTTCCGTGGGTCCAAAGCAGAGGCCGCAGGAGGCTCCTGCCAGAAGGCTGGCTCTTCCCAGGCTGCACAAGCCTGCCAGCCTCAAACCATCTCGGCCCTTTGGCGACAGGTGTTGGGCCCAGGGATACAGCAGAGCGATCCTCTCCCTGTCTGGCGCCTTTGTCACCATCAACAGAGCCCGTGACATTCAAACAGCACATCAGTTCCCGCCCTGGTCACTCCAGCAAGAGCCCAGGCAGTGACTGGGGCGGGGGGGGGGGGGGGGGATCGCGGCCACACTCTCAGCCTGACACTGAAACTGCGCACAGCACACTTCCAGTTTCCAAGACACCACCCAAAAAGCACAACCAATCGCTAAATCGTGTACCGATCGCGACCCTGAAACAAACCAACCAAAAGAAATGTGGCTGAGTAGCAGCCGGGAATGACACCACTGACTTCTGCCCTGCACATCCCTCCACTCAGGATGTGCATGTGAATAATAAATAATAAATCACCCGTTAAACAAAGGCCGAGACATGTACACGCGATGCTGCCTTCTCCAAGGTCCCCTGGAAGCAATTCGTGGGGAGGAAACCACGCCCCGGCGGGGGGCAGGCTGAGAGTGAACAGACAAAAGATGGATGCGCAGCAGTGGGGGAATGGCTTGTCACCTACAGGCTGCTCAGGCTGGAATGCACTTCCGCCTACACAGACAAACAGCCTGGACTTTCATCTTCTGGAAGCAGACGCGGGGGGGGGGGGGCCCTCCATTTCCTGAGGCCCAGCAACATAAACAGTGCTTTGGACGTGGAAGGGAGGAGGGCAGAGAGGGCGGGGTCGGTCCACGGGCAGTGACGAACAGGAAAACACGATCAGTCCATTCCAAGAAGGGTTTAGGGACGCGAACGGTTCACCGACATCACTGACATTCTGGAACACGCAGCCCCTCGAGTGGAACGGCAGAACGTGACGTTGGTTTTGGCACACTGGGAGACCTGAACAGAAAACACGAGGGTGCTGCAGAACGTCTGGGGGAAACGAAACGAAAACCTCGATTTATTTTGGTGTTAAAGGTTTTGTAGTTTCTTCATGTCATGCTTGTCCACGAAGTTCCTGAAGACCCCGCGTGCTTTTCAGCTCTATAGACGCCCGAGGAAGGCGAGGGAGGATGTGACCAGAAACGAGGAAAAGCGCTTGCTTTTTGGTTTTAAATTTGATGATAATGCCACAGAGGGCTGGTTTTCCCGTGCAGGATAAATTCAGTTCCCACAGCGCATGGACTGAGCAGACCCATGTGTCAGCCCCCGGCACTGGGAAAGCCTTGGTTTGTAGAATGACCTGGGAAGTGAACTCGTACTTCAACATGGGTGTCACTATTGTTTCTGACTTCCACCACTTTTGAGCTTTTTTTTAAAAGATTTTTTATTATTATTTATTTGAAAGAGTTACAGAGAGAGGTAGAGACAGAGAGGAAGGTCTCCCATCCACTGGTTCACTCCCCAAATGGCCACACCGGCTGGAGCTGAGCTGATCCAAAGCCAGGAGCCTGGAGCTTCTTCCAGATCTCCCAGGCTGGTGCAGGGGCCCAAAGACTTGGGCCATCTTCCACTGCTTTCCCAGGCCATAGCAGAGAGCTGGATCAGAAGTGGAGCAGCCAGGACTAGAACCAGTGCCCATATGGGATGCGGGTGCTGCAGGCCAGAGTTTTAACCCACTGCACCACAGCGCCGGCCCCTTTTGAGCATGTTTTACAGCCAGAGGAGAACCCACTTAAACAACCCTCTTGCAGGAAGAGAAGACAATTCTTGCATTTCCCAGTTGTTCCACTTCTGTGCAGTTTCGATAAGAGGCTTCTGGAGTAATGCAGGTCCTCTTGCCACACAGCCCAAAGCCCTTTTACAGGGCTTCCTCCGGGATGTCCCTGTGTCTCTCCTCCCATTCTGCCCCAGTGAGCACAGCCAGGGTGGTCAGGAGAGGGCTGCTCCCTGGCCATTGACTTTGCTTGGACACACCGGCCTTCCCCAGGTATGTGTCCACTGCTTCCACAGAGGTCGTCTCCCCTTTAAGGGATACTTAAAACATGGTGCTCCAAGCTAGGCTGAGGTCCTCACAGAGGTCAGAGAGAGCGAGCGGGGTGACTCCTGTTTGTCCCTGTCACAGGCCAGTGGAGGCCACCATGTGGAATGCCAGGAGCTCCAGCCTGCCAGTCTGCAGAGGCAGGCACGGGGACATCACGCTGCCCTGCGCAGCCACCTCTGCTGACGACAGCCGTGGGTAAATGATTCATTCCATGTTATCTAACCAGGGGGATTGTCTAATCCCCACCAGCTCACATCAGAGCCCGAGCCGCAGTAAAGGGAAGATGAACGGTTAAAAGCACAAGCACCATCGCCCCTGGTGACCGGCGGGAGACTCAGGCTGCAAACGCTCCTTCCTGCTGCAGACGCCCCACCCCCAGCCCAGGAGCCAGCTGCCGGACAGCACGAGCAGCTCGGTCCCCTGAGCACCTCACAGGCTGCCTGCACCCAGGCCCAGCGTCGTCCCTGAAGCTAGGGTCTGGGCCCAGTGCTTTCAGACGCCCTGGCTGGAAGCTACGGACCTGGGTCCTCGCCCTGCTCTTGTCTGCACAGTGTGGCTCACAGCCCATCCATCACAAGTTCCCCCCGCGCACCTCCGGAGGGACCCCTTCTCAGCTCACTGCTGAGCCTGCTGCTGGGCTCTGCTGGGTGGTCCCAGCCGCAGGACCCAGAGCATACCTGGAGCCCACGGGCTTCGCAACCGGGGCCAGACGCACCTGAATGCGTAAAATCCACACACAGACACATGTCAACCCCTGCAGAGTGACTGGTGATCGTCCTTTGAGTCTCAAAGCCAGGGGAGTTGTGGGCGGGGCTCAAACTGCTTCCGAACTGCTGGTGCCTCAGACCCAACTCAGGCTCCTACACGGTGTGCATGTGTTTGGAGAATCCCAAAGCTTTCCACCTTCTTCTGTCCCCTCTGCCCTGGAGTCCAGCCCCTCTAAGACATCTGCTGGCCCCAGGCAGGGCATGCCACTTCTCACTGCTACACAAGCACACGCAGCCGTGCTTTCTGGAATGTTCTAGCCCCAGTAGCTGCCATGAAAATGTCCCAGGAAACCAAGCCTGCACTGCCTGGTGAGTCTCCCCTCCCCCAGCCCCAGGCCACCCACTCTGTCCCGTTTCTGCATCCTGTGTTGCGTTTAACACTCTCTGGAGTAGACCGTCTGTCTCCCTGTAGACACGGGGCATCCAGACAGGAATCACGGCATTGTTCTCCTTCCCATGCTAAGCACAAGAAAGGTACTTAACACAGGTGGAACACACTTGTCCCTTGCAAACAGTCTTACAGACTCAAATACTACTCAAACCCGAACACCAAGAAAGATCCCTTGAAAGAATGCTGTTGGCAAGCTAAGAATAGGCCTCGCTTGGCACAACACAGCACAAAATTATTAAATTTCTGGCTCTTGCATTTCTATAGTATGTTGGGCCAAAACCAGGACTTTTTGCTTAAGGCCACTAGGTGGATAGACTGATAGCATCTCCGGTAGAGGACCGAGCTCTAGCTGAGGCTTGCAAAGTCGGCAAGAAGTGATTTACTGAATTACTGATGCACTTAATAGCGTGCTGCCTCCAGCACGGGCGAAGAGAATGCTGAGTCACCAGCAGCTCCCAGCCAGGACTGGGTTCCTGTTGCAGGGACCCCACCATTCAGCTGTTGGAGAGAGGCGGGCCCCTGGCAGAAAGGGAAAGCAGGTTGAGAAGGGCCTCCTTGCAGGAGAATCTGCTGGCAACCAGGCGAGTTTTGACAAGACCTGAAACAATGTGGCTGGAAGCACCGGTTTCTTTTTGAACAGCAAACTTCATCGTGCAACTGAGTTACGGAGGGGTGTTATTTTCTGCTATTTAGGAAGCTAAACCATTCATGCTCCTTGGAAGAGCAATGGCCTGCTCTCTGCCTTTAAAGAAATCACCCCAAGCAACATGCTGCTGGTCTGGATGGAGTTTCTGTGAATTTCTGAATGCGGTAAAAGGACCCACATCTTCTGGCTTTTTATTAATTCATACTGACTCCCACCCCTGGAACTGCGAGACAGGTCTCTTCTGAGATTCAGAGAAACTGGCCAGGTCTGAATCCTGAGCCTTAAAGTGGGCAGCTGCCACCCTGTGCCCCTGTAACCGTCCACAGCAGCCCAGCTGACAAGACCAGAAAACAAAACTCAGCACCAAGGAGCCTCTCCCTCTCCCTCTCCCTCTCCCTCTCCCTCTCCCTCTCCCTCTCTCCCTCTCCCTCTCCCTCTCCCTCTCCCTCTCCCTC
>CM027398.1:69432333-69561728 GCA_015711505.1 Sylvilagus bachmani | reverse complement strand
TCTCTCTCCTTCTCTCCCTCTCTCCCTCTCTCCCTCTCTCCCCTCTCTCCCTCTCTCTCCTTCTCTCCCTCTCTCACTCTCTCTCTCCCTCTCCCCCACTCTCCCTCTCCCTCTCCCTCTCTCTCTCTCTCCCTCTCTCTCTCTCACACACACACTGGCCCTCCTTTTCACGCAACAGTGGGAAAATGCACTGAAGAAACTTGTGAAAAGAAAAAAGCAACATCTTTAGGAAGTCTCCCCTGCTAAAAACTGACCTCTTGGTTGAATTTCCTGTACAGGTCTCCCTGGAATCCAGAAAGTGGGCCTGAGTGCTTGGTAAATCCTCTGTCTGTGCCAGGGTGGCTGGGGGCCTTCCCACTCCCAGCCACCTGGCCCACTTGGCCCACCTGGCCCTGTCCTGACAGCGGGCTTGGTAGCAAGTGGACAAGTTCAGGAAGGCCAAGGGCAGCCCGGTGCTGGGAAAGCTGTGATGTGGGGACAGTGGACTCTGGTGTCCTTGGTTCTGTCCAAGCCCTTGCCTCCCCTGCACTGCGCACCCCTCCCTGCCTCCCCACCCCACTAGGCGGCAACAGGAGCACTTCCAACAAGAGAATCAAAAGCTTTGTTCCCTGAGGATTTCAGACAAACCACAGCTGGACAGGGGGGGGGGGGGGAGGCCCCGGAGCGGGACATCAAACCCTGTAAGTGGTGTCCACCTTTGAGGCCAGCCTCTTTGAACTGGAGAAGAAAGGAAGGCCAGCGCTCCCCAAGTTTAACAAGCAACCTGCCGGGACAGAGCGTCACCTGCCAGGGCCTCGGGCCCCTGGAGCGCACCTGTGCCTGCTGCCTGAAGGGTGGGGGCCACGCCGTGGACAGCAAGCAGCTCCACAGAGCAGGCCCACCGTGGAGACACAGCCTGCGAATGCCACGTCCTTCTGGTGTGAGAGAGAATAGTATAATATAAAGGTCACTTAAAATACTACATGGCAATCAAGCGGCTATGTGCCAGCAGGCTCTGGAATCTCAGTTGAGAAGAGAAACGGAACTAATTTCTTCCCTGGTGCAAAAACTGGTGACTGCGTCCAGCTGGAAATGTCTAAATAGACTTGGAGACATTCACAGCCAAAAATCAGGCCTGCGTTGACAGAACGGAAATTAAGCAGCCGCCTTGAGGCCAAGGTCACTATGAGACCATCTCACGACTCGGGTTCAAGATCTGGGGTCCCTGGGCTTACAGGGAGGCACCAGCCCAGGCCTCTGCATGCTGCCTCCATCCAGCGTCCTTACACCCTCATTGTCACCACCAACTACTCAACCCGCTCTGCAACAACCTTGTTACAAAGATGTGGACTCACACATGGAGAGGCACGGCTCCTGCCCTGCCCACAGCCCCAGGGTCACCGGCCCCCAACTGAGCCGCATCCCTCTGCCTCAAAGACCATGCTGGGAAGCCCAGACTGGGAGCCATGCACGGAAATTAGAGTGCCATCTAGCAGACTCACTGCCGGCCAAGGCGCCTCCTGGCCAGGCTCCTACTGGGGCTCCATCTCCTTTGACCCCCGACTGCTCCACTCCACACAAGAGCGCGGCACCCCTCTGAGCTCCAGGCACCCTGCCACAGGCTGTCCACCCCTGCGAGCCCACGGCAGAGCTGCGCACCTGCCCCAGAGCTCGGAATGGCACAGTGGCCCCTGTGTTCGCCCTTCCACGGGCTGGAATTGAGTGTCGCCCGCACCCAGTCCTGGGCTCCATGTAAGTTTTGCCATCAATTCTTCACCCAAAAGACATCAACATTCAAACCTCCTGCACAAAACACTTAAGGCTTTAGCACATAACCGGGATTTTTTTTAAATTTATTTAAAGGTTTTTCTGGGGCCGGTGCCGTGGTTCACTAGGCTAATCCTCCGCCTGCGGCGCCGGCACCCAGGGTTCTAGACCCAGTCGGGGCACCGGATTCTGTCCCGGTTGCTCCTCTTCCAGTCCAGCTCTCTGCTGTGGCCCGGGAGTGCAGTGGAGGATGGCCCAAGTGCTTGGGCCCCGCACCTGCATGGGAGACCAGGAGGAGGCACCTGGCTCCTGGCTTCGGATTGGCACAGCGCTGGCCATAGCAGCCATTTGGGGAGTAAACCAATGGAAGAAAGACCTTTCTGTCTCTCTCTCTGTCTATAACTCTACCTGTCAAATAAATTTTAAAAAATTAAAGGTTTTCCTGCCCACAATGGAGTTTATATTTGGGGAGAAAGATTTCTTGGGGCCCTTTATTATTTGATACCATATGCCATAATAAACGTGATTAAAAATTCCTGATTGATTTTTGGAACATATCTTAAAATAGATGTGCTTTAGCCAGACTCCATTTGGTCCCTATTTCATTGGGAACCTATATAAAAGGCTATATTTATTTGTTTTCCTGAGATGTGTTGCTTAGAAGTTTTATTTCGTAAGCGTCACCAACGCCTTTGAAGTATCTGTACAGTTGAAAGAAAGAGGTGGAACCCTGTCTGATGGGGAGGCGGGCGCTGCAGCACATCAGAGGCAGCAAACCACATCAAAACTCCCGAGGGGAACACCTGGGCCGGCAGACCGTGACAGGCAAGATTTGGGGAACAGGAGCTGGAACTGAGAGAACAGGTGGCTGGCTCGGTAATCCCCAAACGAGGGATCTCCCAGCCCGAATCCCACAACAGCCGCCCCCAGCAGCCAGAGGATTAGTGTCAGGCCAGGAAACCCCCTCTGCCTCAGGTGCAGCTGATCTAAGATCCCAAACACCGAGAACTTTACCAGCACCATGTGAAAAAAGGAACACGAAGCTAACCCTGCAAAATAAACTTCTGATGTCAGGGACCAGTGTGCTAAGTTATACAGCGCCAGAATCCAGACCGAGAGAGACTGGCCGAGCACCAGCGAGGGGCAGCACAGTCCTGGGACCTAGCCATGTACAAAGCCAGCAGTCCTTTCTGGACCTGCTGCTGGAGGGTGAAATCTGCTTGGAGTTGGAGCTGGGAGGGGCTTAGCGATGGTGTGGTTGGTCCCTGTCTTTGGAGACAAGAAAAGTGAAGTTTGAGAGATTCGGGGGCAGGCCACAGCTTCCTAGCTTTATCTTCTGGTCTAGAAGCTACCCTCATTCCCTGGCTCCATACACATTTACACTAGACCTCACTGCTACTGGTTGGTGCTGAGTTTGGCTCACAGGTGCAATGCCTCATACCAGCCTGGTTGAATTCAAGCCCTGAGTGCAGGTTACCGTGCACAGCACACTGCATCTCTGCCTCGATTCAACAGTGCAAGCTGAAGAACGGACTCGTTCATGGAGCACAGGTAAGAGACAAAGTTGAAGACCATGCACAAGTTCTATAATCATTCCGATTATCGTGCAGAAGACAAGACAACCCAGCAGGCCACACTAGGGCGTGCAGAAGACAGCCACCTGTCTACTAGTTAAGCATCCGGACCTGGTTCCCTTCCTCACCCAAACGTCACTGTTGCTGACCCACGCAGGGAACAGCATTAGGTGACTTAGGAGAGTACTAGCTACAAGATGCTGAGTGCCTTATCATTTCCAAGTGTCACTGTGCCCCGCCCTGCAGCCACAGGAAGTAGGAAAGATCGCTCCCATCTGAGGGAAGACTGAGGTCTGAGGTTTGAATGGCTGGAAGTAGGGGTAGGAATTGCTAAGTCTGTGATAAAGGCAAGGACGCTGACCGCCAGGAACAGAGCAGGCTCCACTTCCCGGATCTGAGCACGGGTGGCCTTCAGGCGGTACCAAGCCATTGGTTTGCCAGGAGCCTGCAGGCCATTGGCTGAGGTTAGAACACACAGTTTTTTTTTTTTTTTTTCTCCAGCGATAAGCAAATACTGAGAAGGCTACTTTTTATCTGAATGGATACATTCGTTCCTGTTGCTGCAGCAGTGGGACTCCCAAACAGCACGAATGACAAGGACGTGTCCAGGAGGGAAGGAGGGGAGCTTTGATGCTGCCCCTCACTGCTCCATGCCGGCCTCACTGGGTGGTCACAGGAAACCTCTCGTGTCCAACTGCACAGTCATTTTAGCAGGTACAACATCTCTAGAACTGGCCACTGTCATCCCTCGGGGAGTCAAGTTCTACCTACATCAAGACAAATGTGTGGCTGCCTCCCAACCACAAGCCATTCACACCGGCACACACCCTCCCGCAGGGTGTCACTTTGTCACTGTTCATCCGTTCAACAGTCACAGCTATTTGGTTGGACCCTGCAGACTCAGAATAGCCCCCCTGGGAGATACAGTCTTTCCAGAGTGGGACAGAGGCTGGTCTAAGCAGGTGGATCAGCAAAACACCAGGAAACCGGGGTGGGAGACCAGAGTTGGATTTTGGACATGCTGAGTGGGGATCATTTCAAGTCCCAGGAGGAGCAGCCATCCGGGCGTGAGAACCACAGAGGAGTGGCCTGCGTGATGAGTATGTCTGACCTGGATGCGGACAAGTGCTGGCGCCTTAGGTTGGGAGATGGTGGTGGGGAGGGGGCAGGGTGGACCCTGAAGAGTAGCCTGGAGGTGAAACACATTTTGGCCAACTAAAAGGGACGTATCTTCCTGCACGTATTCATCCCTGCGTGATGCAGCCCCTCATGTGGTCCGTGTTGTGCAGATTTCCCTGGGGGGAGGGCTCAGGACTGCCTCCAGGCTCCAATGGCAGGAGAGCTGCTGGCCCAGGGAGATGTTCCTCTGGGACGTGAGAGGTGGCTCCAGCGCATGGATGTCCCGTGCACCTGACTGCTTGGCTCTGCACCTCCACAGCGGCTCCAGGAAGCGTCACACAGAACCAGGGCTCCCCGGTCAGCTTCCCTCACTGAATTGGCTGGGTGTGAGGAGGGGAAATGCGTTATTAAACCTGACACCATCTGACTCATCTGACAACCAGCCTTCTGCAGTGACAAAGCTAGTCCTGGCTCAGCTCCCCACAGGAAGGCCAGTTGGGTGGGAGTGGGGGGGGGGTGCAGATGCACAGGCGTCACTCACACCAGTGAGCAGAGACCTTGTCCCCAGAGGTCAAGTTCAGGGACAGGGCTGAGAGCTGTTTCAGGTCCTTCTGACGGACAACAGAGCCTCCACCTCCTGGGCCCCTTCCACACACAACGCAGCCTTCTGCCCCAGGCAGGCCAAGAGCCCGTGCTAACCCGTCCACACAAAGCCACGAGGCCGAGGGACCCTAGCGGTAGCCTCAGCCACCTGCGCCTCGTCATTTCATGCTCCCCTTTGGCTTAGTGGGCCCCTCATATACTCGATCACACGTGCACACACTCACATGCACACACACATGCATACATGTATGTACACACACACGGTGTAAACGGAAACAGGTCCCTATTGTGCAAAGACCTCCAGGTGCCCTGCGTCCACAGCAGATCTGCCTGGACACGGACACAGCAGTTTCTAGAACACAGAACCACACTCTGGCCTTTCTTCAACTTGGGATTCACTCACGGATTCTAAACCACAGGCTCTTCCCTGAGTCTCCTAGATCGAGGCTCTGGCAGCAACTCAAGACCCATCCAGGTCACAATTCTCAAGTGTCATTGTCCAATCTTTCCGGTCAGGTCCAGTGCCTTGTCCACCCGGCCTGGCTTGGGCTCCCCATCCGGGGCAGGGGGGAACCCGCGCGCTCGCCCCAGATGGCCCCAGGGAGCAGGGACTTGGCAGTGACCCGACTACCCACGCAGCAGACTAAGACAGCGTCCCCATTCCTCGGGCCACCTGCAGGGGTCTCTGGGCTCACCTCGTGGCCCCCAGGGGCACCCTCCTCAGGGACCCAAGGGCGCCCCCGCCCATCCCAGCGTCAGCGCAACTGGAGTCGCTTCCCAGCCCCGCGTGCGCAGCCCCTCTCCGTGGCGTCCACATCCGTCCCCTGTCGCCGTACCCCTCGCACCGTCGCCCGCAGCCTCGCACACTCTGCTCCGGTTTACTGAGACGGAGCGAGAGCTCCCAGTGGTCGCCAGGCTGGGACCCTGTGGGAGCGGTCGCGCGGTCCCCGGTCGCGGGCGCCCGGCTCGGGACGCGGCGCTCGGCGGCTCCTCCCTCCTGCCGCGCGGCCGAGCCGGCGGCCGGGGCCTGCTGAGTCCACCCGCGGGGGCGCAAGGCCACCTGCCCACACCCGCGCGCGCCGCTCACCTCGGGGGCACCGGTCCAGTCACGCCGGTCGCGCCGCCGCGGCGGCTCCGCATCTCCCGGGCGGCCGCCCGCAGCCCTCCGCGGGCCCGGCCGTCCCCTCCGCGCGCGAGCGAGGCCCGTGCGGACGCGCGGAGCCAGCGGGGTCCTGGCGCCCGCAGCCGAGCAGGAAATTCGTGCGGCCGCGTCCCGCCGCCTCCTGGGCTCGCGCGCGGCCCGGGCTCCGCGGCGGGGGCGGAGGCGGGGGCCCCGGCGCTGCGAGGAGCGGCGGCGACGCCTGGTGCCCGGCGCGGGGAGCGCACCCCGCGCGCCCGCCCCTCCTGGGGCGGCGGCCCTGCCGGGCGGGCGGGGCCTGAGGCCCGGGCGCACCTAGGCGCCGGAGGACGTCCGTTTGCTTGCGCTGTGTCCCTTCCGCGGAGACCCCTGGGCCCTGGTGCGCTTGAGGGCGCATGGAGAGCTCACATGCGGTCTTGTCCCAGGCCTCCTGGGAACCCCCTCTAGGGTCCCGCAGAGGCCCCAGGGGAACGCGGGGCTCCCTGTTCCACCTGGGATCTGGAGAAGCTGGGAGAGGTGGCAATCTAGTGGCTTCCAAAGAAGGAATCAGGGTGAGGAGCCCGGGAGAGAGCCCAGGCCTGCTGGTCCCCGAGACTCGGTCCGGAGCCTTCATGGGAGGTTCAGAGCCAGGTGCATTCCAGGGCGAAGGACTGGGGTGCCGCTGCGACTCGGCCTGAGCCCCTGTGTCCTCCCCGTGGTTTGGGTGGAGGCCCAGCCCCGCTGAGGGGCACTTCCTTCCCAGGGGCCACCTGGCTCTTCAGCCTCGTGGGTGAGTCACTGAGTGTCTGAATGGCGGGAAAGTGGCGCTAGGTTGGCCAGCCTGGCTGCACGTGGAGCCCCCGGGAACTCTCTGAAGTCTGGCACTTGTTCTGGCCACAGCTGCAGACCCAGAGACTGAGGAACAAGGGGCACCCACTGGCTGAGACCACCCAGTTGGCATGCCCAGCACATGGTTCCCTTGCACAGGGTGCTTAGAGCTGTGGCACAAGGGAGGACCAGAACTCGGCTGCCTTCCCTGCCCCCACCTGTCCCTGGGACCTTGCCTGACCCCAGAGCTCCAAACGCCAGCGATGGGCAAATGGCTCTGGAGAGCTATCTCCCGGGACCCCTCCTCCTGGCTCAGCTCCTGCCGGCTCACCCCTGCCTCTCAGACCTCACTTGGCTCCTGCTCTGACTCTGCGCAGTCATGCCTGGGCTGGGACCTCCTCCAAGTCCAGCTGCTGGCTAGCTTCCCGGTGTCTTCCGCCTGCCTCCTCTCCTCTCACAGCCTTCACCTCTCTGCTGACTGCAGTGTCCCGGATTCAGACCTGCCCTCCCAGACAACCCCTTCACACATCATCTGGAGACCCCGGCAAAGTTGAAAGCCAGGTCACACGAGCCCTCCTTTTAAGTCCGTTCAACACAAACTCGAACTACTGTGAGGCTCTGACCGACTCACCCTGCTGCTTCCAAGTCCCACACCCCGGTGCACCTGCTTCAGCCATGATGCCTTCCAGTGCCAGAGCTGAGCCCACATCTGCCGGGTGCTGCTCTGGGCTCCGCCTTCCGGTTGGCCTCTGGAAGATGGACCACGGGCCCTCTACCCCTGCCTCCGCCACTTCCTCAGTCCCCATCCTGGCATGGGATTAAGGGCTTATTTACTGCTTTGGGGTCTGTCATGCCCTCTTCTGCTGCCCCAGGGCTCGGAGCTCCAGCAGGGCAGCCATGCCCGTCTCTATCCCCTCTGCACCATGGGTCCTGAAGGCTGCAGGCATCTGGGATCCAGGAGGCGCTCGGTGAGGATGTGCGGGCTGGCAGAGCACTGGGGGATGGGCTCCAGAGAAGCCCAGCATAGCAGGTGCCTCCCTCAAAGAACAGATCAGGTTGGGGTGAGGCCGGGTGGCCCAGGGATGTCGCCCAGCTCTGGATTTTTCTGCTGTCATCACATGCAGAGCCGGGCTTAGGCACGAGGAGGCGATAATTTTAAATCTCCTGTCAGCACAGCTTTGCTTGGAAACACTGCAGGGATGGGGAGGCCGAGACAGTGCTGGGAGAACAGACTGCCCGGCTCTGGGAGACGTCTGCTCTGGAAGGGGAACAGCCCGGGAACACGAGGAGGAGGGGCACATGGCTCCTCTCTCCCGGTGACCCCACAAACTCTTGTAGGAGTGAAGCAATATCCCTCAAGTTCTGACGTCTGCAGACACGTGTCCTAGTCATGCAGAAGTGGGGTGTCATGGGAATCTGTGCCAGGGCTGTGCTGATTCCTGTGTGGAGGCCTCTTCGGCCCCTTTAACCTCCCTCACTCTGACTCGGGCTCACAGCCTCTGCGGACATCAGAGTCGGCTCCCCTGCCCTTGCCCTAGGTTTCAAGGATCCCTCTCACCTCTTGCCACCCCCAGCTCCTAATCACCCTCCCCTTTGGAACCACAGGAAAAAGCCCCCCAGCTTCCTCCTCCCTCCATTGCGCTGCCTTGTCCGAGCCCCCAGGGCCTCCTGATGAAGCCCCCGCCTGCCTGCTCTCCACATCTCCTGTGCACTGAGCCAGTGGAGTGCAGCCGCTTTCTTTAACACACGCTGGAGGCAGCGTTCCCGTGATTGGAATGTTAGCCGTCATTGTGTCTTGGCTTCCATTTTCCTTGAAGACTGGGGTCTGTGATTCCATCATGGTAACTCAGATACGGGTCATCGTGCTTAACCAGCTCAGTGGATGTCAACTAAAATTAAAATGCTGAGGCCAGAAATGCCCCCCAATAGGAGAAGCAAGAAAGGCAAAAATCAATGTGTGAGAAGCAAGTAAGAATTTGCTTTTAAACGGTACACAGAAACATTGGTGTAAAACCACCCACCTTGGGGAGAAAACCAGGTGTTGGTGATTGGCCAGTGAGGATAAGGGCAAGTACAGCACCAGAGTCCCTCCTGGTTCTGTCCAAGACCTGTCCTCGTAGACAGGTAACCCAGGGCAGCGATTCTGACCTGGCAGGAAAATGAACTCTGATCGATCTAGAACTTTTCATATTTACATTATCCAACTTTTCTTCCCTCTCTCCCTCTTTTCCCAAATTATGCCCAAGTATTCGTAGCTGTTACTTCCTGAAATCAAGAGGGCAGGCCATTTGCTGAGAGATTTCTCTCTTTGCCCAGAAAAAAAAAAAGGTGTGATTGGACCCTCCTCTAGGTCCTCAGACGGTTTTAGTAATTGTTTTTCTCAATGACTTTCATTGATGAATCATGTTCGTGTATTGTGTGTGTCATAAGGGTCACTGAATACAGACAAGTGGGTGAGTTAGTGAAATGCACGCCCCTTTCAAATGTTAAACACTTCCAACACCCTGCAAAGTTCCTCACGTCCCTTACCAGGAAACGACCCCATTCTCATCAGAAAAAACCATGCTCTGGCCGGCGGCACCGCGGCTCACTAGGCTAATCCTCCACCTGCGGTGCTAGCACCCCAGGTTCTAGTCTAGGTGCCAGATTCTGTTCCGATTGCTCCTCTTCCAGGCCAGCTCTCTGCTGTGGCCCGGGAATGCAGTGGAGGATGGCTCAGGTCCTTCGGCCCTGCACCTGCATGGGAGACTAGGAGGAAGCACCTGGCTCTTGGCTTCGGATCGGCGCAACGTGCCGGCCATAGCGGCCACTTGGGGGGTGAACCAATGGAAAAAGGAAGACCTTTCTCTCTGTCTCTCTCTCTCTCTCTCACTGTCTAACTCTGCCTGTCAAAAAGAAAAAAAGAGAAAAAAAAAAAAAGAAAACTGTGATCACTACACATAGGTCTTCAGACAAGAGGAACCGTATAGTATGTTATTTCTAGTTTCTACACCAACATCTTTTTGAGATTCATCCTTTATCACCTCTATCAGTAGTTTAATGCTTTTCCCCTAGTTGCTTTGTAAAATTTTCCCCTTATCACTTTTTTAAAAAAAAAGAAGTTTGGAGGACTAAGATCGAAGTCGGCGAACCCTAAAGGCTTCCATAGCCTCGGCAACTCATGACTAGAGCCTAGGGAGATTACTGATGCCATAAACAAGAGTGTCAAATTGTTAAATCAACAACAGGAGTCACTGTCACATCTCATGAGGGATCTGTCCTTAATGTGTTGTCCAATGTGAAGTAATGCTGTAACTAGTACTGAAACAGTATTTTACACTTTGTGTTTCTGTGTGGGTGCAAACTGATGAAATCTTTACATAGTATATACTGAATCAATCTTCTGTATATAAAGATAATTGAAAATGAAAAAAAACTTGGTGTTAAATTGGAAATTGCATAGAAAATTAATCAATCTTTTAAAAAAATATCATGTAGGATCTCTGTTCTTAATGTGCTATACATTGTGAATTAATACTATAACTAGTACTCCAACAGTATTTTTCACTCTGTGTTGCTATGTGGGGGCAAACTGTTGAAATCTTTATGTAATATGTACTAAACTGATCTTCTGTATATAAAGAGAATGGAAAATGAATCTTGATGTGAATGGAAGGGGAGAGGGAGCGGGAAAGGGGAGGGTTGCGGGTGGGAGGGAAGTTATGGGGGGGAAGCCATTGTAATCCATAAGCTGTACTTCGGAAATTTGTATTCTTTAAATAAAAGCTTTTAAAAAAAAGAAATTTGATTAAAATGTCTCTGGATGTGGTTTTCTTTCTATCTGTCCTACTTGGGATTATTTGAGCTTCTTGCTTTCAAGTTTATAGTTTTCACTTGGAAAATCTTCAGCTATAATTTCTTTAAAAATATTTACCTCTTCTCCTCTTCTGGGACTCCAACCTTATGTATATTATGTCTTCCAATATTGTCCCACAGGTCACAGAGGCTTTCAGATTTTTAAAGTATTTTTTTCTTGTCATTGTTTCAATTTGGATACTTTCTACTGCTATGCATTTAAATGTACTAATCTCTTTTTTCCTGCACAGCTTAATCTTCTGCTAAGTCTGTAATGAATTTTTCATTTCAGAAACTATTTTTTGGGTCTTAGAATTTTCATTTGATTATTTTAAAAACAATTTAAATTTCTCATATGTTTATTCATTGTGTTCATCTTTTCCCTTAAATCTTGGAACATATCTATAATAGCACCTCTAGATTCTTTGTCTACTGATTTAAACTTCTATGTCATCCCTTTAAAATTTATGAATGTATTTATTTGAAGAGAAGAGAGGAGAGAGAGAGAGAGCGAGCGAGCTCTCTTCCATCTGTTAATTCGCTCTCCAGATGCATGCAATGGCTTGGGCTGAGCCAGGGCCCGAGCGAGGAGCTGTAACCTCCATCCAGGTCTCCCACGTGGTCAGTGGAAACCCAGCGGCTGGAGGCCTCAGGAATTGAACTCAGGTATCTTAACCCCAGGCTGAATGCCTGATCCAACTTCCCTGTCGTAGCTGATTTTTTGTCCTGGTCGTTTTCTTAGTCCTCGGAATGTCTTTTTAAGCACCGCTTGTCATTTGCTCCTGCTGAGAACAAGCAGGTTCCTGAGCATCTAGACCAGGGTCAGCTGTGTTTGGTTTTGTCGCAGAAACTGTTGCTCCCAGGCCCGAGGCACCGGCTCACTGAGGTCTGCACTGGGTGCCTCCGGTGCCCGGCGCTCGCCAAAGTCTTTCTACCCCGGCTGCTGGGATTCCCCTCTCCCAGCACAGCACGGCCTCAGAAGCTCCCGGCCCTCGGCGGTTGCTTTGCTTCAGGCCTCAGAGAGCTCGTCCCTCGCCTGCGTGGTCGAGCGCTAGCCTGGGACGTGTGCAGGCTCCTTTCCTGCGCAGCCTTGTTCTGCTTTGGTATCTGGATGACACGCGCCGTCCCCACCCCCAGCAGCCGCCAGCTTGGGTTTCTGGGAGACAAAGCTGCCTTGTGTGGACGTTGCTTCTCCGGGCTGCTGTTTAGGGAGCTTCTGGTGCCCGGCGATCACAGCCCTCCCCCGACAAAGGAAGAGCAAAGAGCAATCAATCAATAAACGAGTGAGAAAAAGCTGATAAACGAAACCTTCGCTTCCTGTGTCTTTTCCAGTTTTCTGTATTATTTTGCGACTGGCGAACAGTCACGGTCGTAACTGGATTTCCCGCTTGTTTAAAAGATTTATTTTCATTGTTTTGTGATTTCCGTATGCATCGCTTTCCCCAGGAGAGTGTTCATTTTTTGCATCTTCAGCACAATAAATAGAGCCTGGTAAATTGGTTGTTGAGTGAATGAATGAATATTATTCATTACACTTGGAAGTAGCTGTCTGAGTTCTGTGTTGCATGGTGTTCAGGACTATAATGGATGTGTCTCGCAAAGTCACGTGGTGTGTTACTTGGATGGCAATCAAATTGTACTTTTTTTTCTTAAGTAGGGAACACCTGCCCTTCAGAAAGTGAAACCACCAACTCAAGTCTGGATTCCTTCCGTGTTCTGCAAACAACCAGTTTGATCTCCTCTCCTCAAAGGCAGTACCGATTTCTTCTCCGTATTTCCAGAAGATTCTTAGGCATTTCAAACATGTGTACATATGAACTCCCTGGTACCTACATTGTAACATATGCTTTTTCATGCTCATCCAGACAGGGACACCTCACTTGTTAGCCACTGAAGTCTATGTTTGAATGCACCAGAATGTTTAATTGTGCCAGTGCTGGGGCCACGTGGGCTCTTCCCGACGGCAGTGCTGTGAGGAATAGCCCTGTTCATGTGTAAATTCACAGTCCAGAATTCCTGGTCACCTGGTGCAGGTGAATTACGCATGTTTATGTGTGGATTGTGTGTATGTGTGTACATGTGTGTATCTGTCTATGTGTGCATACATGTGTGTACATACATGCCTACATGTGCATGTGTGTATGTGGGTGTGTGTCCACATGTATGTGACTGTATCTATACATGTACATGTGTGTGTATGGATGTATGTACATGTGCCTGTGTATATGTGTGTATGAGTGTATCTGTGTATGTACACATGTGTATATGTGGGTGTGCATGTGTACATGTGCCTGTATGTATATGTGTGTATGAGTGTATCTGTATATGTACATGTGTGTATGAGGGTGTGCATGTGTGTATGCGTATGTATGTATATGTGCGTATGAGTGTATCTGTATATGTACACGTATGTGTATGTGGGTGTGCAATTCCTTGGGAGCCATCATCACAGTATCACACATGAAAGCAGGAAAGCAGGTGACCATTTTAGTCCCAGGGACAAATTCTATTCATTACCTTTCTTCTTAGATGATTAAGAAAAAAATAAACTGATGTCTAGAAATGGAGCTGATATCATTGGAAGGTCAAAACAGTGAAGCAATCGGCACCTTCCAAGATCCGCCTCAGGGATTTCATGATGCATGGAGTACACTGCTCTCCTAACTCAGAAATCGAAGGTCTGGCAGAAATATTTACGTTTTTGCGAAGCGTATTTCCTCCAGCTTGTTTGGCCAGGTTTTTTTTTTTTTTTTTTTTAACAGGTAGAGTTATAGACAGCGAGAGAGAGAGAGAGAGAGACAGAGACAGAGAGAAAGATCTTCCTTCCATTGGTTCACCCCCCAAATGGCCACTACGGCCAGAACTGCACCGATCCGAAGCCAGGAGCCAGGTGCTTCCTCCTGGTCTCCCATGTGGGTGCAGGGCCCAAGCACTTGGGCCATCCTCCACTGCCTTCCCAGGCCACAGCAGAGAGCTGGACTGGAAGAGGAGAAAGCGGGACTAGAACCCGGTGCCCATATGGGATGCTGGCGCTGCAGGCGGAGGATTAACCAAGTGAGCCTCGGCCCCGGCCCCTCCCCCAGCTTGTGTGAAAGAATGCCGGATCTTGGACAGATATCTGAGTGGATAACAGGAATTCTTCATTTTTCACGAGCGCATCAGTGGTCACAACCACAGGACCTCACCCCTGTGGATGGGTTACAACTCTCCCAGTGTACATTCTCAGTCACCTCTGGGAATCGAGGAGAGGCTGATAATGGAATGGAATGTAGCACTTGACACTAGGAAAACTCTTAGCAGTTATTGAAGTACAATAGAAACTCATTTTTCAGATGTTTCATTCAGCATTGTAAGTAACTTGTAAGTTAGAAATTGTAAGTAAGAAAACTTCCTGCTGATGCTCACCCTGGAAGGCAGTAGTGATGGCTCAAGTAGTTGGGTCCCCGCCATCCACATGGGACGCCTGGGTTAGATTCCTGGCTCCTGGCTTCAGCCTGGCCCAGCCCCAGCCATTGTTGGCATTTATGGAGCAAAACATGGATGGAAGCATCTCTCTCTCTCTCTCTCTCTCTCTCTCTCTCTCTCTGCCTCTAAATTTTTTTAAAAAAATATTTAAAAGAAAAATATTATTGGCATGTCATTCAAAGTACACACACATGTACGTGTGTGTCTGCAATGTTCAGTATTGCCGATCTACAGTACAGAAAGACCACCTCTATATAACAAATGAACCTGTACTATAAACAATGACCTTATATGGGTAAATAGACATATTAAGATATGTTCTCCCTCTCTGCTTTAGAACAATAATGCCAACAGCATAGCTGTCGTCTCTCAGCCTCTCAAGATCAAGGATACTAGCAGCGCCATGTGGCGGTGCACCTGTGGAAAGCCAGGGATCGAGTGCAAGGTGCCACTGCGGGAGTTTACCCTGGGCACGTATTTGCTGACTCAGCAGTTCTCCTTCTAGGAAGGAAGAATTATCCCAAGGAAATACCTAGAAAGAACGCTTGTTTCTTCAAACCGAGGAGCTTAGTCCTTGAAGCCTTGTGTTAATGTACTAAGAGGGTAGGAAATTAATCCAGTTATGACATTTGGAGGCGGGGCCTATGAGAAGTGATTAGGTTTATTAGGCTAAGAGAGTGTAGTCTGAGTGATCCAGGTGGCCTATAAAGAGAGAGAGAGACCAGAGACAGACAGACAGACAGACAGACTCCTGTTGCCCCCTGCCATGTCCTGTGCCACCCTGGGGCTCTGCCAACAGGAACACCATCACCCGAGGCCAAGCCAATGGGGTGCACTTGGTCTTGGACTGGGAACCTCTGAACCGTGAGCCGCAGGAAGCCACATCCCTTTGTCACGTGACCTCTCTACAGTGTTGTTGACATGCAGTGACAAGCTTCCCACCGCAAAGGTACAGGAGCTGAATGAGTGAAGAGCATCACCCCACCGTGGAGCAGCAGAGAAAAACCGAACACCCCTCGTGGTCCTCCAGACAGGGTTTATATAAACAAGCTAGGTGAGTGGTTGACATGAAGAGAGAGCCATGGCAAGCCCTTGGGATGTTTAACAGCATTTTACAAAGTGGAACAGAGACTAAGATTTGATTTTAAAACAACAGTGTGAGCAAATGTGTGTGTGAATATATATATCTGTTCTCTAACTGTGAACAGAATTACTTCTAGGGAAAATTATAAGGCAGAGAGGGAGATAGAGAGAGAGAAAGAGAGACAGAGACAGAGACAGAGACAGAGAGAATCTTCCATCCACTGGTTCATTTCCCCAATAGCAACAGCAGCCAGGGCTGGACCAAGCCAAAGCTTTATCCAGGTCTCCCACGTGGGTGCAGGGGCTGAAGCACTTGGGCCATTCTCTGCTGCTTTCCAGGTGCATCAGTGGGGAGCTGAATTGGAAGTGGAGCAGCCAGGACTTGAACCAGCTTGTGTATGGGATGATGGAGCATCAGGCAGTGCCTTAACCTGTCACGCCACAATGTCGGCCCCTGGAATACCTTTTTGAATGAGCATATGTAATGTTTGTGTCATGATACAACTTTTTAAAAGATCTATTTATTTATTTGAACGGTGGAGTGACACAGAGAGGCAGTCTATCTCCAAATGCTTGCAAAAACCAGGGCTAGGTCAGGCCGAAGTCAGGAGTCAGGAATTCTGTCTGGGTCTCCCATGTGCGTTGCAGGAACCCAAGTACCTGAGCCGTCATCTGTTGCCTCCCAGGTGCCTCAGCAGGGGGCTGAATTGAAAGTGCGGAACAGTCTAGATTCAAACCAGGTACTCTGCTATGCAACATATGCCTGCCACAGGATTTTTATTATTTTTAATTTGAGAGACAGAGAGAAGGGAGGTGGGGAGAGAGAGAGAGAGAAACACTCTCAATTGCTGGTTCACTCCCAAATGCCAACAATGGACAGGTCAGCTGGGGCTGAAGCTGGAAGCCTGGAACTCAATCAAGGTCTCCCACATGGGTCGCAAGAATGCAGCCGTCTGAGCCATGCTTCACTGTCTTCTGGGGTCTGCATGGCCGAAGTTGGAGGCAGGAGCCGGTGTCAACTCAGATACTCTAATGCGAGATGCAGGAGTCTTAACTGGCATGAGAACCGCTAGGCTAAACATTCGCCCTCGTGGTACAAAATCATTTTCACACTGCAAAGGGGTTAGAAGAAAACAATTGCTGAAAGTTTGTCTCATGCATTAAAAACAGACCTAAATGGGAAAAAGATCAGTCTTCCCAATAATACGCAATGCCAACACACTCACTGCACTAAGGGTAGCGTGCGCACGTCACAACTTCTCCTAATGAGCAACTGAGCCGTGCACAGAAGCAGTTTCAAAGTTCACATATGGTTTTCAATTCATTTCCAAAACCTAAAGAGGGGAAAGATCAGATATGGGAAAGCTTCCTTCTCAAACACACCCAGGCATTGTTCTTTCTCAATCATAATCTAAAGACTGAAACAGCACAAACACCCATAACAGTGGGGTAGGCGTGCACTTGCCTGCAATAACTCATTGAACAAATTTTTGCGGGAGCTCTATGACAGACATTGGAACCCGGCGGTACCCAAAACATATACACCCACCTCCTGGAGCCCACTGTTCAGTTACTGTATTCGGAAAGACCTTCTCAATTCATTCTGCCAATTAGCTAGGTGCTACCAAGGAATATATAGGATGCTGACGTGGATTCAATATCACTTCGGAATCACAGGATACAGCAGAAAGAGGACCACAAGGCATGCTGTGCTCGTCACTGGAGAAGTGACACGTTAGCCAGGTGGGGGAGGTTCTCTAAGAGCAGAGGGCATGTTGTGCTGCAGCCAAGTCAGTCACTGCCTGCAATGTTAGCATCCTGTATCAGAGCACTGGTCCAGTCCCAGCGGTTCTGCATCCAGTCCACTTCCCTGCTAATGGCCCAGAAAGGCAATGGAAGATGGCCCAAGTATTTGGGCCCCTGCCACCTATGTGGGCGACCAGGATGGAGTTCCAGGCTCCTGGCTGCATCATAGCCCAGCCCTGGCCATTATAGTCATCTGGGGAGTGAACCAGCAGGGGGTGGAGGATCTCTCTCTCTCTCCCTCTCCTTCTCTCCCTCTCTCACCATCACATTACTTTTTTTTTAAAGATTTTTATTTATTTATTTAAGAGGTAGAGTTACAGACAGTAAGAGGGAGAGACAGAGAGAAAGGTCTTCCATCTGCTGGTTCACTCCCCAAATGGCCGCAATGGCCAGAGCTGTGCCGATCTGAAGTCAGGAGCCAGGAGCTTTTTCCAGTCTCCCACACAGGTACAGGGGCCCAAGGACTTGGACCATCTTCTACTGCTTTCCCAGGCAATAGCAGAGAGCTGGATTGGAAGAGGAGCAGCTGGGACTAGAACCGGTGTCCATATGGGATGCCAGTGCCACAGATGGAGGATTAACCTACTGCACCACAACGCCGGACCTCCACACAGCTTTTACAACAAATCTTTTTTCCAAAAGAAAGAAATGACCATCTATAAACTATTAGCCACTTCACAGTGAAGATACAAGGCACAAAGAGCTGTAGCAGTCAGGCAACTAAAGAGGGAGAAAGATGGTGGCCTCTCCAGTCACCGCAGTGCAAACACCATGCGTGCACACAGTGTGGACGAGGACATTTGAAAGGCACACGTCTCCAACAAGGTCTGAAACAGGAGAGACACAGCGGGGGTGAAGCTTTCTCTTTCCATTCCGCAGCTGCCTTTGGCCCAGGTCAACCTCTGGGGGGTTTCCTTTTGGAACCAAGGTCAGGGTCAGATCACTAACCAGAGGGGCGGTTCTTGAAGGCCAGGGCCTTTGCTCTATGTTGCTGGCAGCTAGACGCTGTGACACTTCGGGAGTGCAGACCCTCTACCCCCTCGTTACCGAGGAATTCTAGTCCAGTCCCGACATGGTAGGCTGCACCTGCTCCCGCAGCACCTGACAGAGGATTACAAATTAATTGTGTGATTGAGGAAGTCCTCGCAAGACTGTGCCTACCCTTGGTCCTGCTGGTTGGTGGTAACCATAGCAACCTCTTACTCCAGGCCAAAGTTCAGCTGCTGTAAATCTTTATGGCCACGTTCATGGTTCGTGTTCATTAGCATAGCCCTTCCCCTGAAGAGCGAGGTTTTATATTCCGCAGCCAAGTGTCAGACTCCACTTCTAAATTCTGCGCTCCAAATGATAAGGTCCAAAAATACTTCAAGACCATCTGTGTTTCTCTACCCTAAGGAACTTGTTTTCCTGAAAAATGCCCACGACGACGAAAACCTTGATGTTCTTGTCGGGCTTCCTCACCAGCCTCGGGGCCTCTGCCGTCATCTGCTCTGTCCTTGGGACACAGGAGTGGGTCACCAGCACGGTGGGCGTCAGGGACTCTGTTTCTGACGGCAACGTTATCATCACCTATGGGCTGTCTCGTGGAGAGAGCATTCAGCAACTGAACCTTGGACTTGAAGAACCAACAAAATATTTTGAAGGTAAACGATATGCGAATTCGAATGACTAGGGTAGGGTTGAGTTGAGATGAACGTCATTTCTATTTTGGGGCCAAGTAAACACTCAGAAGTCAGGTTGAACAGATAAGCTCAACTCACAGTTCTGACATGAGCTAAATTCACCATGTCGTTCTTTTAGCTTCCTTGGTTCTGGTCTGGTCTAAGTCATCTGGAGTGACTAAGTTTAAACAGTAACTGTCAAGGATATTGAAAAGTGAATAATAAGGTAAACACATAGAGTGGTAACACAGTATCAATAGCCAATAGCAATGCTATAATTTTTAATTGGAGCAATAATCTCTGTCCAGAGCTTTGTAAGTAACATTTATCTAGGAAAAAAAATGAAATGAAACACATGATCAACTTCTTACTCATATTTCTCACGTTCATTACTTTAACCAGTTGGAACTGCATTCTCATCAAATTATCACAAATTGTTGGAAATGATAGTAGATTTGTTTATTAATGTATACTTTACAGGAATTCCCAATTTTTTTAAGATTTTTTGTAATACTACCCTCTTCTAAATGAATGGAAGGTAAAACTCTATTGAGAAGGATAAGTTGATCTAGCTATTACCTGACTTCTGAAACTTGATGTCTGAAAATTTGAAATGTAAATGAACTTTGTTCTGAACAGTTTTGTACACAGGTAGTATACGGGCATTATCAAGCATTATAAAGTCATTATCTCTGATAAATATGCATTATTTTCTACCTATGAAAATGTAGCATTTGGTTCTTGAATAATGCATAAACATAGGAGCTCAAGCTCGAGACTCTCGCTTAAGTTTTTAGCTCAGGTTTCGGGAATGATCCCCTTGAATCCAAAGCAACATGGTTTTGCTTCCAAGCTATGAATTGGTCATTTAGTTGTCAGCAAAAGGAACTCCTCCCGTGGGACACACAGCCCCGTCTCAGCCTCCCACCAGGGGGAGGATCATCTGCCACACAGACACTGGAAACTAAGACTTTCAAACGCTCAGGCGTACAGATGGTTACGTGAATAGAATTTTTAAAACTGAGAAGTGTACTAGTTCCTGACGTGCTTGAACAACTGAAACTAAGAAACAGAGCCTACAAATGTTTGGATTTTCTTACCATGTCTGGAGCCTGTTGGCTTTGAGACCAATTTGAGATCCATGGCTTCCGTGGCTGGGGGAGGCCCAGCGAGGGCCAGTTCAGGCCGTAGATTCTGAAGTGAGCGAGCAGAATGAAATGGCAATGGCAGATTTCACAGTGCCAAAATAATGCAGCCAACAACAGCTCTGTCGGTGGGGAAGACAACAGGCGAGTTTCCTCCTGGTGAGGAAACTCTCGGGGTGGGTCTGGATTGCCAGGGCTGTTCAGGCTCCCCAGAGGAGTCTTGGTTGTCCATGGCCAAGTGACAAGGGCCTGTTCCTGCGTGTCCACCATGAGAACATTCTTGTAACTCCAAAAGTCTTGGCTATCTGGCTTCAGTTCAGAAACTTTTCTGAGCACCTATGTGAGTGGGGGGCACAGGTGCTAAGAGGAGCCGCCTGTAACTCCTGCTGCCTGGTGCCAGGGAAAAACCTCCCCACCCAGTTCTGTTCAACACCCTGCCCTGCCATGACCGAAGGGGCTGTGGTATGTGAAGTTCTCCAGGAAGCAAGAGGTGAGGAGGGGGCACGCGTCTGCACAGACTCCTTGAGGACAGGAGCCTGGAAACTGAGTGGGCAGGAAGACGTCAGCTCGCAGCCGTGAGAGCTCACTGCCTCCTTGGCTGGGGACCTGGGGTGTCAGGTAAATGGGACCCTTAAAAGGGAGTCACTCCCTTAACTTCATTTTCTTGCAAATACAATTGGGGTCCAAAGGAGCATAATGTGTAATATTTCCTCCCACCGGGAAGAGTGACAAAAGGAATTACATACGCTTAGGATAGGGGGTTCCTGGGAACCCTGTCTCCAATCTCCTTCACGCTGGCCGGAGCAGATCCTTGTCCAAGGTCATTTTGACAAGAAAAGTGCTTAGGAAACTCCCTCTTCGTGTGACAGGGGGGACTCTTGGCTCTCGGACCTGACTTGAGTTGTGAGCATGGGGCACTGTGCACGACCACAATGCCCTTGGTGGAGATGTCTGGGTACCCAGAGGCTGCGACCGAATCCCTGCCTGCCCCGGTAAGACTCACAGTGGGTGAGGCCCCGAACTGCTTGTTATTCAACATCTTCTAGGCGGCACCAGTCCAGGAGAGGCTGACTCGGGGTTGAGAACCGCTAGCTCCACTACAGCCAGCCGCCAGGTCCACTGGTGGCCGTTGCTGTGTTGGGCATCGCATGTGCAATGCTTGAAATGAAATTAGCTGCTGGGGGCAGCTCTGGAACAGCCTTGTATATGAGCCAACGGAGGCTGAGAGAAAGGCCCAGAAGCCGCAGTGCTTGAATCAATGACCGAGTCACCGGGCAGGGGCTCCTCCTCCTGCCCTCCAGTCCCTTTTCTGCACCCATCCTGTTTGTTCTCATGAACTTGACATTGCACTATGGGCCCAAGCTAATACCAAGGATAGCCCTGCTGCAAAAAAGGAGTTAATTGCAAAAGGAAGAACAAATGCAGTTCATTGTTCCAGAATGCGTAGAGCCCCTGCCCACTGACTTCTGTGCACACCCGCCCCATCCCACAGGCAGAGATGCTTTTCCTGGGGAGAAGATGTGACCATCCCTGGAGGACGAGAGAACAGGGGGAAAATAGGTGTCCCCCGTCCAGGAGTCAGAACTCTAGCAGCTAGCTCAGAGGCTGGGGCACAGCTGGGATTCCTGAGAGAGCTCCCACTTCATGCTCTGGGGTCTGCCGACATCACAAGTTCCTTCAGGGGGATCCTGTGGCCTCCAATTAACTGAACCCGATCAGGTTCCCTGGTGACCAGGTGCTGATGAGGGAGCAAGAGCAGTGCCCACGCATTCCCAAGCCGTTGGCTCTCCTTCAGGGTCCAAGGACTTACCGAGACCATGACCTTGCAGGACCAATGGCCAGCGGGTCTGAAAGGTCAAGTTTCCCTGCATGGGGGGAGTCTGGCTGTCGGGATGCTGCTCGTGTCTACACATCCTGCCCCACCCAGAAGCACAGTGCTGCCTCCCAGCTGCAGGTCAGCTGGCCCCGTGGGCCCCTCCGTGGCCACATTGCCCTTCCTCTTCCCCAGGACTCCCAGAATCAGGGCAATCAGCTCCCATTGGGAGGTGCTCTCTATGCAGACGCTTGGCCGTGGAGAGGAAGAACAAGGACAGCATGCGCGTGCTAATTTTGTGGGCAGAGAGCAGCTGTCAGATGCCGTGAGGTTTATTGTTCCACTCTTGCTAACTCTGACCAAATGTGCAGCTCTCATTCTCTGTATCCGGAGGCAGGGGCTGGAAGGGAGATGGCAGCTGTCATACCTGGTGGCAGGGAATCTGGAAGGCTGCACCTTTCATTCGTACGAGGCAGCAGTTAAAAGTAAGATAAATTGTCCCCTTCATGTGCTGCAAAGCAGGCGAGGACAGATTCGAGCTTGACCTCTTGGAAACCATGATGCCTACTGGAGCTTTACCAAATATCCAAGACAGGGAAACTTTGCATTGCGCTGTGAGGAAGTCAGAATGTTGGCCATTTAAAAAAATCCATTTACTTATTTTATTTATTCAAAAGAGATAGATATCAATGTTCCATCAGCTGGTCCACACCCCCAAATGCCCACAATAACCAGGGCCGCCAGAAGCCAGGAGCCAGCAACTCAGCTGGGTCTTGCACTTATGCGGCGGGGACCCACCTACTTGAGCCATCACCCGGTACCTCACGGGGCACATGGCTATGGAGTTGGAAGCTGAGCTCAAACTTGCACACAGGCACTCTGCTGCAGGACACGAGTGTCCCAGGTGGCTTCCTCACCCCTGGGCTGAGCACCTGCTCCGTTTCTCACTCTGAGCTCTGTGTTTTCCAGTTAGGCATCCCACTATTTCCTGGGCGTTGCCACACCTGCGAAGGCCAGAGTTCCTTTAGTGGCCGGTGAGCGCATTGTCCCCCTGAGCACAGGAGAGGCTGGGGGTGGGGCGGGAAGGGGTCCAGCTCAGCTGACTCAGCAGGGAGGCATGTGCAATGCTGGCCTCACCTCTGGCCAGGTGTGTCCCAGGGCCCGCCATGGTTTCCTCCTACCGTTCTCTGTTTTCACCTTGGGCTAACTCAGAGCCACACGAATCCCCCAACAGCGAGAGGGAGGGAGAGGGGAGGCCCAGCCTGAGGTCAGGGAAGGAGACGTCCTGGTTGGTGGTGGTCTCAAGCCCACTCACGCCGAGGGCCAGGTCCATTGGCTCTCACCCTCCCCTGCCGGCCAGCAGCGAGAGCTCACAGGATGATGCTTTCTCTGTCATGCACAGCTGCGAGGGGCTCTGCTGAGACAGAACCAGGCTCTGCTTAACTGGGGTTGCGACAGAGCCCCGGCCCCTACAGGCACCAGGCAGCAGTCCCTGTGTCCCTGTGAGCTGAACTTTGCTCCCAGCCTCCCCTGAGGAGTAGAATGCTCTCCAGCCAGGCCCGGTGATGTCATTGTCTGCAGGTCCCTGGGCTGATAAGGGACCCTCTTCCACTCTGTTCCTCGTTCTCCTGGGCATTTCAAGGAGTCCTTCCCTCCCCCCACCCTGATCTCTGGCCTCCTCTCCCCTCCCCCTCCCTCTCAGGTGGCCTATGGGCCTTGTGCTTCCCTGGGTCTCTCCCCGCGCCCGTCCAGGGGGTGTCTACAGCTCTGGGCTCAGCCAGGAGGCACCGCTCCCTGCGGGTAAGGTACTGTCCAGGAGGCCCTTCTGCCCCCACCTGTGAGGACCTGGCCCACATCTGGCTCACGCCCACCCTGTGATAGACGACTCCCCACTGGAAAGTAAACGAGCAAAGTGAACAAGTGGAGTGCACACGCTCAGCAATGCACCGAGAGGTTGTCACATCTCCTCCGGGTCTGTGTCCACTCAGGTCGGGAGGTGTGGAGTGGGTTCACCCGGGTGCAGGCCGGCTGGGGCCCCGGTTCCCACTTGACACAGGCTGCTCGGGGATGTGGCCAGTGATGCACCAGTGGGCACTGTGCCTGGCAGGAGCAGGCCGTGGGTTTTGTGGGGTTCCAGAGAGGTGGCCAGGGCTCGGAGCAAGTTATGCAGGTGCAGGATTGGGCTCCACACAATGAGGGACTCCCAAACACCGGAGGAGAGCCGGGGAGCAAACGGGAGCCTCGCAGAGAAGCTCTTGCCGCTGGGACCTGTGTCGGGGGGAGGACAGCGCCCCATCCGGGTCTCCAAGCTGCCAGGCCCTGTGCAGGGAGACTCCGGGGCCCGGGAGGAAAAGTCTGGGCTCCTGGGAGGATTGTCCAAGGAGCTCCGTGCCTTGCCCTGAAACAGGAAGTCCTACCTGGCCTGCCTTACCTGCCCAGTCTTACCTGAGCTGTCTGGTTTCTGTTCTTGAGAGCTACTCTGGGATGGGGTGGGAGAGGCTCCGTGATGCTCCCACTGGGGACCTGAGAAACAGGGACAGAAACAGCTCTTTCCTGTGTGTTCTTACGCAGCCAGCGCCTGTGGGTGTTGAGCCTCGGGGTGCCCTGTGATAGTCTCAGTGTCCTGTCGGCCACGCTGAGATCCTTCCTCCTTGTGACTTCCGGAGACCAGCTCTGTGCACACTCGGGTCAGCATGACAGAGCTTACTGGAACTCACCGGGAGCTGGTAGGCACCGCAGGGGCTGTAGCCAGGAAACAGGCAGAGGAGGCAGGTGCACAGGGAAGATGGAGGAGGTGACCAGAAGCCGGAGAAGATCAAAACCAGGAGCTGGCGGCTCACCAGCGACCCAGGGCACCACTGTTGCGTTTACATGGAGGTAGGCACCTCCGCAACTCCTCTGCGTTTACGGAAAAGGCTGATGCGGTAAAATGCTGTTGGAAACAATTCTGAAGGCTAGCCAAGGCCACCGCCAGTGTTGGAGCCTAGGGCGCAGGGTGCTCTCTGTCCCCAGGGAAGGAGAGCCTGGCACCCAGGTTTGCACCAGCAGGAGTCATTATCCTACTGCACTGCAGCCTTGGTCCCCTCCGTCAGCCCTCCCCTCCTGTCTTTGCTGTTCACGCCCGGGGCTCCCTGGTTTCCCTCCGCAGTGTGGGGCTATGGGGTCCTTCCTGTGCACAGGTTCTCAGGGCGGCCCACCCTCTACGGTGTCCAGCTGGAAGCCGAGTTCATGGGATACTCTCTACAGCAAAACTGTGGTGAAGCACCTAGGCCTGCACTCACCAATGGGAGCGGTGCGGGTGCTCTGAGAGGCACACCACCCTTGGGAGCTCCAGCCTGGGGTGTGTGTCCAGTTATGGGAAGCAGGTGGTCGCGCTCACCGACCCACAGGCCCGACTGTTGGACACAGTGAGGAGGGTGGGTGCTGCTCCTGGGCCGGTTGGGGGCTCACAGCTTCTCTCCCTGGCGTGCGACAGCGCTGAGCCCAGCACCCGTGGAGGCTGAGGGTGGAGGAACTCCAGACTACGGCTGGGACTCGCGTGTGGGGCCCCGCACTCACCAAACACTGTTTTAGTCTTAGGGGTCTTGAACAACTCTTCTCAAAAGGCCCTGCATGTGGTGACCATCCTGTTCCTGGCCCTCAGCCTGTGCGCCTCGCTGCTGAGCTGCGGGTTTACATTCTACAACAGCGTGAGCAACCCCTACCAGACCTTCCTGGGCCCCGTGGGGGTGTACACCTGGAACGGACTCAGCGGTGAGTGTGCTTCTGAGAACCCAGCTCCCAGCCTCCGTCTCCCCGGGCCCACGACATGCTGGGTCTTATGCTGGCTACTGGGGTGTGCTGTTGTCAGTCGACAGCGTTTCGTCAGTGTCTCTGGAAGCAGAATTCTGCTTCAAATGTGCAGGGTTGGGGAGGCAGAGGTGTTAAAATAGGTGACACTGTAACGCCCTCGCTTCTGAAACCCACGTGTGAGGAGTTGAATGAAACACACATAAACCATCACAACATGCCCAGGGCTCCTCCTGGGCTGTAGCTGGGCTTCCTCGGAGGGACAGCAGGGCACACACCGGCACGCACAGTACACTCACAGGCACGCATACTCACATGGGCACGTGATACACAGGCACACGCATACACATGGGCACACGCAGCACATACATGGGCACACACATACACACAAGGGCACATACGGTATACACACAGGCACACTCAGCACACATAGTACACATGCAGTACACACATGGACACATACAGTACATACATGGGCACACGGGCACACACGGGCACACACACATGCACATGCAGCACATACACAGTACACACACGGGCACACACAGTACACATGCACACATGGGCACACACAGCACACACAGGCATACACATACCCATGGGCACACGCAGCACACACACAGGCACACAATGCACACGCTTGTGTACTTTTGTTTTCACCTCCACGCAACAAGAGTTGTCTTGGGCTCCCAAGGGGACACAACTTTATGTCATTTAGGGACTCTCTGGTTAGCACCCTACTTGTGGGTTCTCTGTGAGCTCAGGGTGTTGCTCCATCAACACCAATGTGAAAACATCAGTTTCCCAAGTACTCAGGCGTCTCTATCACGGGCAGGTGTTGGGGTGCAGGACCGTGACCCCACTCTGACTCGTGGGGTGTTGGGGTGCAGGACCGTGACCCCACTCTGACTCGTGGGGTGTTGGGATGCAGGACCGTGACCCCACTCTGACTCGTGGGGTGTTGGGATGCAGGACCGTGACCCCACTCTGACTCGTGGGGTGTTGGGGTGCAGGACCGTGACCCCACTCTGACTCATGGGGTGTTTGACCCTCACTGGGATTTTCCCTGGCTGTGTAGCAGCCACCTCTGCCCAGAGGCGGGGCCGGGGCGTCTCAGCCCCATCCCTCCTGCCTTGCCGGCCGTGACCCCTGCACCTTCCAGGCAGCCAGTGTCCTGTTCACACTCCCTCTCCACCATGGAAACCTGACCCTGGGGAGGATTCCAGGGGGCTTTGTGGAAGGTTCCACGATGCATCTTGTCACAGCCTCAAACGGTCAAGCACAGGAAAGATGCTCTCGATATCTGAGTGACGGGAAGTCTCGAGGAGGACCGGCGGCAGCCTCCTCCTGTCCCTGGTGGGGGGCCACGCTTCTGCCAGGCTGGTGCAGTGGCCAGAGGAGACCTGTGCCCCATATCATGGTGATCAGCTGCAGTGAGCTGGCGTTGGTGAACAACCGGCTCTCTGTGGGTGGGGAAGGAGGAAGGAGAGGAAGAAGTTCAGACTGACTCAGCGGATCTGGCCGGCATAGCCACGCCCACTGCAGCCACTGTCTCTCCTGCTCCCAGTGCAAGGTTCCCAAATGTGAAGCTGAGCTGTGCAAGCAGCCGCAGCCTAGCACTGGCTGGAGGAAGAGGGTGGCATTTGGAAGTGCAACGAGGGGACTGGAGCCCCTAAGCCAGGGCTGCCAGAGCAAACTGAGACTGTGGTCACGTTACACACTCACGCATCGGCTCTGAGAGTTCGGAGCCAGCCACATGCACGTATGAGGGGTTTCCCAAAGCTTCACCGAAAACACATATTGTGAAAACCCTATGCGTGGGCCTCAAAAATTCCTTACCCCGAAACAACCGATCTTCTAATTCCGTCTCCCGCTGCGTGGAGTCCCCTCGCCTGACGGCTGCTCCTTCTCCTTCCGCGCCTTTGCTACCCCGCTGGAGAGAGCAAACAAGCCCTGAGGGGCCCCCACCTTGCGAGGCCCCTGGAACGAGGGCCCCTGCTTCCCAGCCCAGGGCCTTGGATTCAGACTCAGAGGGCTCACCAGGCTCCCGGTTCCCTGTCCCAGGGATTCCTGTGACTACAGTTTGCCCCAGGGTAACCAAACCATAGGCAAACCAATCTGCAGACTGACAAGGGAAAGAATCAGAATTGATGGCTTTTATTTTGGTTTATTTTGGTTTGTGTAGTCAGGGAAGCAGCGGCCCCAGGCGTGGCTGGGTTCAGGATCTCAGCCGGGGTCCCCAGAACTGCCCCCTCGTCCTACTCCCTCTCTTGATTTCCTTGGCCCCTAAGCAGCTGCTCCCCGATAAAGCTGGGGTGGTGGCCAGCCCCCAGGGTCATTGCCAATGGCAGCAGCTCGGGGGGGGGGGGGACTTGCTTCCCAGCAGTCAAGAGTCCTGGCCCGGCTCTCACTAGAATCTCCCCCTCATCCCTCTGCCAGTCTCTGTGACCGGCAGCTTTGAATTCACTAGCAATCCACTCCCTGACCAAGGACAACTGCCCACCCTGGAGCCAGGGCTGGGCTCCGCCCTTCCCCAGCTGTAGGGCAGTGAGGGAGGACGAGAGGCTTCCTGGAGGAGACAGACACAGGCGCTAATGCCAGAGTGAGGCTGGGGTGGGGCCAGAGGGGTGGGGTGTGGAGCCCACAGGGTCAGAGCCAACTGGAAGGGAATCAGGTCCCACTGGCTGTGTCTTCCGCGCTCCTCTCCCTCGGGGTCAGGAGCAGACTGACATGGCACGTGGAGGCGAGATGCACATTTGTCAAGGAGAGCCCAGCAGAAGGGTGCCAGAAGCCTTGGCCCCAGCCGATGGCTACTTCTGTCCACAAAGAATGTGTGATGGACAGGCAGGGTCCCGACCTTCCTTCCCGCCCAGGGCCAGTTCTGCCCCGCGAGAGGCTGTGGGGTGGGCGGGAAAGCTGCGAGGTGGATGTGTTAGGAGCAGCCGGTGAGGGGGGGAGCCTTCCCACAGCCCTGCTGCCCTGGGACCCTAAAGCTTGGAACACTGACCTTTGCCCCCTGTTTGTCCTGTGGCACCTCCCTGTCTTCATGGTGGCAAGGGCTGAGATCGCCTGTGCCAAGGCTCTGTCCAGCCTGGGTCCTGGCGGCAGGAAGGCAGGGTCAGGCCGACTGCGGAGGGTCCTGGGGCCAGGGCCAAGTGTGGCAGACCCCACCAGCTCTGGGTTTGGACGAACTCTCCTTGGCTGGCAGAGGCCGGAGGGCCCAGCGGGGCGGGGAGGGCGCGGGTTCCTGGCTCCTTTCTGACACAGCAGGAGTGGGCCCTGCTAGAGGAGAAGAGCGGCGGCTGCACCTCCCTGGGCCACATGCCTGCTGTCCTCACAGGCCTGCCGCGCTGGACAGCGGCCGCAGAGGAGGCCGCTGGGGACTGCGGGAAGATGGGAAGTGTTAACTAGGTGACGTCATAACACCTTTGCTTCAGAAACCCTAGTGTGAGGAGTCAGCCCAGAAGGAACTTCGCGGACTTCCTGCCTCCCATGCCATAGGGTTCCTAAGGAACCCAGAGAGTGACCTATGGGAAGCCTGGCCCCAGCAGGTGCACCTGCGCCTTTGGGGGCTCCTCATCGACCCCCCCAGGCCCCCTCAGCTCTGGGTCAAGTCTCTGTCCTAGAAAGTTGCAGAAGCCTGGTCACCTGAGGCGGCCTGGAGTCCAGGACCCCGGAAATCTCGTCCCAAGGGGGCCTCAGGGTGGCCTTGCCTGGCCGCCCACGCGGAAGCACCGTTTGGCCCTGTGTCTGTCCTGCTCTTTGATGAGTCAGCTCTTACACGGAGCTTCACAGGAGGAAAATGAGGGTAATTAAGGTGTGTGAGGCGCCGGGGAGAATTCAGACTCAAAGCCACGAGGCTGCAGACGCAGGTCTGGCACCAAGGGCTGTTGAAACATCTGCCCCGGCCAGCGCCCTCTGGTCAGGGCTGTGGACGCCATGGGGAAACGCTGCCCGGATGTGGGGTTCAGCCGGGGACACCCACACATCTGGGCATTTCTGCACATCCTGTGTGCATGTCAGCAGAAGGGGCTCTCGGGGTGAGGCCTAAGGGAATTCTGCCCTTGGGACTCCCTGGGGACCACATTCGCAGGGCCAGACCCTGACCACCAAGGGTCCATGGGGTGTGAGTCACACACATCACACGCTGCTCCCATTTCAAGGGCACAGGTCTCGGAGGCTGGCATGGTCTCGGAGGCGGGCAGTTTTATTTTTTACTTATTAAAGAGTTATTTATTTGAAAAACAAAGTTACAGAGAGAGAGAAGGAGAGACAGAGATTTACCATCTGCTGGTTCACTATCCACATGGTCACAGTGGCCAGGGCTGAGCCAGGCCAAAGCCAAGAGCTTGAAACTCTATGCGGTGTTCCCAGTGGGTTCAGGGGCCCAAGCACTGCCTTCCCAGGCAAATTAACAGAGATCCGGACTGGACATGGAGCAACCTGGACTGGAGCCACTGCCCATGTGGGATCGCAGGTGTTGCCTCGACCTGCTGTACCACAGGGCCGGCCCCTCACAGTCAGTGTTGGAATATTTTCATCATTGCTAGCAAAGCCCCACGCCCAGCACCTGCCTCAACCCCCTTCCCACCCCAGCGCTAAGAACCCACGACCTGCTTTCTTGTCTATCTGAGCCCCTTGGGAAGCTGAGGAGTGAGGCTGAGGGAAGGGATGCCACTTGTCCACTAGTGTATGGCTGGGGACCCTGAGCCCTGCTCCCTCCAGCCTACCTGGTAGGCTCAAGGTGACACTCTGAGGCCTAAGAAATGCCCTCTAGTGAAGACAAAAAAGGAAAGATAAGAAGAGAAAGCACATATTTTCTAGAATGAGGTGGGTATGGAGATCCGTCCTCAGTCGATGTTCTGTGCCATGGCGTCATGGACAATGACACGCAGCTCTGCAGGGCTGTCCTGGCTCTGCATCTGGTGCTTCCATCCCTGTGGTGTCTTCCCATCTCTCACTGTGCCCCCATGCTCTGCACCCACCGCCCACCGGATCTTTGTAGAGGCTACCACACCCGTCTGCCATATGGCTGTTCCTCTTCCATGTTCCACGTCCTGTCCACCCGTCCAACACCTGCAGTTTCCCTCCTGACTCCCATTCACACATCCACCCCTACTCAGCACACCTGCTACATGTGTTGCCCTGGAAAGTGGAGCAGCTAGGTGACCAGCTGTGGTAGACCAGCTGCTTCTGAGAGGGCTGGAGCCTGCCTGTTTGCTCTTGGTCTCACGTTGCCCTGCACAGCTGCCAGCATTTTGTGCCTGGAATTGAGGGGGTATGTTACCTTAATGTCCTCGCTAGTGCTTTCAAGAATGCAGTCCTCAGTGTGGACACGCAGCAAACGTCAGAAGGTGAGTGATGCTGCAACATGGATGGCTGTGTCACTTGTGAAACTCCACCTTCTTCCAGCATCCTTCGTCTTCGTGGCCATGATGCTGTTTGTGGGGAACACGCAGTCCCATCATCTCTCGGAAGAGCTGTCCCGGCTGCTGTACCCAACAGTCACCACGACAGGCTCCACCCACAGTTACGGCTACTCGTTCTGGCTCATACTGCTTGTTATTCTTCTAAATGTTGCCACTGTGGTCATCATCATTTTCTACCAGAAGGCCAGATACCAGCGGAGGCAGGAGCAGAAAAAGCCACTGGAGTTCGCTCCGCGGGATGGGATTCTGTTCTGAAGCTGGCCTCTCTTCTCTTCTCTGTGCGCCCGCTCCAGGTGAGTTTCTGGGACCATCAGCGTGGGCAGTCACTGCCCTTCCTGAAAGCTTTCATATTTTGTGTCGTGATGCTCTTTATAGCCGCGGTCCTCTTGAAAGGGCTTTTCCCACAAAGGTGGGGAGATGAAGGGGAAAGTGCTGGGGTCCATGCAGCGTTCAAAGCAGCAGGACGACTCTGAGCTGACGGGCTCTGACCTGGCCTCACCGTGTGGAATCATAGCGGTCTGTGCTCTGTGCCCTTCTGTGGAGCAACTCCAAGTGCTTTGCACTGGTGACCCCAGACTCTGCAGGAGGGACCGCGCGCTTGATCGTGCTCTGTGGGGACGACTCCTAGGTACTCGGGGTTCAGAACGTGGCTTTGCAGGACCAGGCGTTCGAGACACGGAGGAAATGACCTCCACCCTCTGTCCCCAGTTGCTGCTGACACATTCTAACCCAGTGGAGGTAGAAGAGCCGACGTGTGGTCCTCGCACCTGTTTTTGAGGTTCCCAGGAGTGGTTTTTGGAGGGAAAAGATTAGGAGTGAGAAGATCAGGGCCGAGTGCTAAGGAGGCTGAATCTTGTATTTTTGGTTTCGTAGAATCGCGGTGAACTCGGTCAAAATGGAAGTGAAACGTTGCGCAAGTTCCAGCTGCCGCCCGGTGCCTACTTCCTGTGCTGTGGCTGGGGGTGGAGTTTGTCAGGTGCAAGAGTTTCCCCCAGCAGCGGACACCTGCCCTGCCCCTGCCCCCGGCCAGAGGCTGGGGCAGAGATGAGTGAGAACACTCAGGCACTCCTCCCCGCCCCCCAGCTCAGGGCCGGGACAGAGGCGTGGGGGTAGCCCTCGAAGGACAAGCTCCTGGCTTCATGAAAACACCGTGCACACAGGAAAGTGGCCGCAGAGGCATCAGCATGGATCAGACCTGCTTTGCCGGTGGCGCGTGTTTCCAGGAATTCACTCACCGAATCTCCGCATCTTGGCTACCCCGAAGCTTACCATGCTGAGCACGGCTAAGAGTCGTCGTCTGGCACATCTTGAAGGAACGAGCGCCAGAAGCAGCAGAACTCCCTGGGCATAATTTGCAAAGCAGCAGCTCTTTAGACCGAGAAAATAGCATTTATGAAGTCATCATGGACGAATGACCTTCCCCGTTTATTTTTTTAGCAATCTTTCTTAGAGGGACGACTGACAGGACCAGACCTGGAGTTTTCCCCAGTGGAGCGTACTGTCAGAGGTCGAGACAGGCCTTCAGAGAGCAATCACTTCAAGCAGGACCCAGGTGCGAAATCCTGCTCATGTTCCAAAGGTCAGTTCTCTGTCACCTCCCATCCGAAAGCCGCACTAATTCACTTATTCTAGTCTACGAACTTATTATGGAACTTTGAACTTCTCTGAAAAATCTAATCATCAACAGATTTTTAAAATTCTTGAATCCATAAGCGTTTATGTTCTTGGAAGTTTCGACTTTTATAACTCATTGTGACAGCATGGTCAAGTAAGGAAGAGGTAACAGACGGGGTAACAAACCACACAAATGGGCACTAGACAGACACGCACACAAGGAAGCACCACACACGATGAGAGCCTGCTCTTCTCACTGAGCGTCCGAGCAGGGCTGGGTCTCCCTGGAGGGAACCTGGTCCCCATCCCTGACTCACACGTGGCCTCAAAGGACCCTTTGAAATGTAGGAATCGGGTCCATGGACCCATGCTGTACAGTTCAGGAGAGGAAGACAATGGCTCCCTAGTGTGTCGAGACGGTGTTGAAACGACATGTGTGTGTCCAGTAGAAAGCTTAGGAAGCAAAAACAAGGCTTGGACACTCCCAGCAGGCATGGGCAGCATGGAAGCTGTCCAGGGCACAGTTCCCTGTCCCAGCCTTTCAGTGCCTGCTCACGCCACAGCAAAGCAGGCTCACCTCAAGAATGAAGAGCTGAAACAACGTGCTCGACATGTGTTCCCGCACACTCGATGGAATGGCAACAGCAGAAGCTCTGTTGTGAACACATGCGAGTCAGTCTCCAGGATTAGAATGTTTCAGGCCCCCTGGTACTGTGTGTGGTCTTAGCATGATGAGCTGGGTTATAGGGTTCATTGCAAAATACATAAATTATATAAAACAACACACTCTTCAATTTTATAAAAGCAAGCAGTCTATGATGATAGTTTTACAGAAGTCAACATTTTACACTCAGGGCTGGCGCAGTGACGTAGCAGTTTAAGCCTTCAGCTTGTAGTGCTGGAATCCCCTGTGGGCACCAGTTCGAGTCCCAGCTGCTCCACTTCAGATCCATCCCCTGCTCCTGCACCTGGGAAAGCGGTGAAAGATGGCCCAAATACTTGGGATCCTGCACCCACATGGGAGACTAGGAAGAAGCTCCTGACTCCTGGCTTCAGCATGGCTGAGCCCACACCTTTGCGGCCATGTGGGTAGTGAACCACGGGATGGAAGATTCTCTCTTTCTCTCCCCCCCTCCTTTCAAATAAATAAATACATTTTTAACAAAGAGCTTTACAGTAATGTCAGATTGATTGGGCTCTCCCATAAGTGGGTATTTGCAAAACACAGTGGGAGATAAAATTAACCTCCAGGCCGGCAAAGGTAACCTGCAAGTGAACTCTGCCATCATCATTAGCATTTCTAAAATTTCATATTTGTTTATTTGAAAGGCAGAGTTACAAACAGCAAGAGAGCTCTTCCATTGGCGGTTTACTCCCCAAATTGCTGTAATGGCCCGGGCTGCGCCAGACCAAAACCAGGAGCCTGGGACCCGATCTTCACATGAGTGGCAGGGTCCCAAACACTTGGACCGTCTTCTTCTGCTTTCTCAGGTGCATCGGCAGGGAGCTGGATCAGAAGTGGCGCCGCTGGGACTCAAATCGCAGCTCATTCGGGACGCTGGTGTCGCAGGCAGTAGCTTCACCAGCTGCCCACAACACAGACCCCGTTAGGGTTTTGTTGGTCACCCACTGTGGATCAGGCAGGCGGGGACTGCTGTCTCCCTGCGTGTGACACTTCTCAGCCTGCCTGAGGCGGCCTCACCCTCAGAGGCTGCGGCAGAGGTGCAGGTACCCACATCAGCGCCTCGTGCTTTCTGGGGCTGCGCAGCCTCGTGGAGCCCCTGGGCACTTGCAGACTCTGCAAACGCAGGCAGGTTCCCAGCAGTGTCCCAGAAGGCCCTGCTCCCCTGCCCCTGCCCCATGACACCTGCTCCCTTAGCCAGGATCGGGCGCTCCTGAAGCCAGGTTCCAGTTGCCTACTCCTTTGTCTCTACAGCCTGGACAGGGACACGGGTGTGGTGTGCAGGGCAGGAATGGCTCCAAGAGGGTCCCTGCTGAGCCTTAAATTCCAGCGTGGAGAGAATTGGGCTCCCCTCTGGGCTCTTCAGACCAGCACTCAGAACCCCCTGCAGCTTGGACAGACACGTTCATCCAGCCGGTGCCGCCTGACACCCGGGTGTGTGTTTGCTCTCGTCCCTGTCCCTGGCCTCACGCGGAAGGTGCCCTCACCTCCCAGGACTTGGCACAGCTGGGAGGCTCCGTGCCTACGCTGCTCCGGCATCTCCCAGCAGCTGCGAGGACCGGCAGGTTCCTCTTTCCTCACAGCTGCAAAGTAAAGAATAAACCAGAGAAAAGATCCCCAGGTAGGGTTAAGCAGGAATGTTCTGGAATCAGCCTGCCTGGGTTCTGCGGCTCACGACACAGGGGAGTAACATCATCCCAGAGCCCCATTGGAATCATCTGTGAAATGGGACAGCACGGCAGGCTTAGCCCTCAGGCTGCGGGGAGGGTGAGGTTCGTGCCAAGGCTGGCTGGCGGCCACCCTCCTCTTCCCGGAATGGTCGGTCTGGAGAGTGTAGCAGAGACTGGGCCCGGAGACCGACGCTGCCACACCCTCAGCTGCTGCAACCCTTTTGTTCTACAAACAAGTGCAAAACAAACAAACAAACAAACAAACACAGCCCTCAAGCCTAGAGCGGTCCTCGGACTTTCGCAGACGCCCAAAGCGGGCAGGTGGCAAAGCGGAACTGAACCAGGTCTCTGGGGTCCTGTGCTTCTGACCAGCATTTGACTCAGTTGCACCAAGTAACGGGTCTGTGTGCGGCAGGCTGACGGAACACTCCAGGAGCGGGGTGGGAGACAGGAGGGCCTTGCTCCCGGGCTTGTCCCAGGTAGGAAGTGTGGCTTGCGGTTGGGTCCCATGGGACTGCGGGCCCATCTCGGCCTGCTGTGGTCTCCTTCGTCCAGGATGGAAAGGGGCAGCTGGCTCAGCACCGGGGCCCAAGTTCATCCCAGCACCTCTGTCCCCAGGAGAGTGAACTCGGGTGCAACAGAGCTGGGCAGGGGCCTCACCCGGGGTCCTCCCCCCACGACACAGAGGACTCTGGACCTTAGTGACCGGGGCTCTGGCTCTGGCTCTGGAGGGTGCACTGAGACACGGGAGATTCCATGAAACGCCAGCACCCTACCCTAAGCAGGTGGCATGGGAGGCCCTGGGGTGCAGATGTGAGAGCCCCACCCTGCTTGCATGCACCTCCTGCTGGGTGTCGCCAAGCTGCTCATGACTCCCAACACAAGGGCACTTCAGAAAGCTCATGGAAAATGGAATTAAAAGATTATTTTGGTGCAGAACATTTTGCAATCCATACATAGGAAGGGTCTTCAAAAAGTTTCTGAAAATGTGATTATCAAGAAATTATGCTTAGGGGCTGGTGTAGTGGTGTGGCAGATTAAGCCTCTAACTCATGCCAGCATCCCATGTGGAAGCGGGTTCCTGTCCCGGCTGTTCCACTTCTGATCCAGCTTTCTGCTAATGGCCTGGGAAAAGTGGCAGAATATGGTCCAAGTGTTTGGACCCCTCACACCCACTTGGGAGACCCAGATGAAGCTCCTGGCTCCTGGCTTTGGTCTGGCCCAGCCCTGGCTATTGCAGCCATCCGGAGAGCGAACCAGTGGGTGGAAGATCTCTCTCTGTCTCTGTCTCTCTCTGTCTCTCTCTGTCTCTGTCTCTCTCTGTCTCTGTCTCTCTCTGTCTCTGTCTCTCTCTGTCTCTCTCTGTCTCTCTCTCTCCCTCTCCATCTCCATCTCTTTCTCTCTCTCTCTCCCTCCCTCCTGTCCCCTATAACTCTGCCTTTTGAATTAAATAAGTAAACATTTTTTTAAAAAAGAAATCATGCATGCATTTTAAAATTCACTCTCATAGCTACAATAACTGTTAGAATTCCAGACAATATCCTAGCTTAACAGAAAAAAATTATATTCATGTCAGGCTTCAAATTATGAAAATTTTGTTGTTGAAATGCTTAAATGTTTAGTAAAAAAGAAAATTGGGGTTGGCATTGTTGCCATAGCAGGCAAAGCTGCCGTCTGAGCTGCTGGCATTCCATATGGGCACAATGGGAGACCGGGATGAAGCTTCTGGCTGCTGGCTTTGGCCTGGCCCAGCTCTGGCCATCATGGAGTGATGGAAATGGAAGACACCTCTCTCTCTCTCTCTCCCTCTCTCTCTCTGTCTCTCTCTGTCTCTCTCCTTCTCTCTGTAACTCTGAGTTTCAAGTGAATAAATAAGTAATTTTTAAAAAAAGAAAACTTCAGGTGGAAACGCACTGTGTTTTATAATCACTCACTTTAAACAAACTGTTTTAATAATGAAAAACTCTCCTACCTTTCAGTCCTCACCCCTCCCACCAGAAGGGTCAATTTTTGTTTCAACCTTGTCCCTTAGTGGAGTGATCCAGCCCGCCACAGGAACAAGATGCTCAGCTCCTGTCAATCACTGATCCTGGGGGTGGGGCCTCTCCAGTCCTCGGTCTATGCAGAGACCCCGAGGGCACCGAGTTCTACCAGCAGTTCTACCCCAGTTCTACCCCAGTCCTACCAGCAGCAGTGACGACAGCCACAGAAGGTTCCCGTCTCCCAGGTGCAGGCCTCAGTGTGTGCCTGCCCTAAGTGCTGTGCTCCTGAGACCCCTTTGAGTCCTCCAGAGTGAGCACGTGTTGGGTTACAATGAGCCCGTTCCATAGAAAGCCGCTGAGGCTCCGCCCACAGCACGGGGAGGCCACGCAGAGATTCCTATGCAGATCTACCTGCCAAGGTGTCCTGCGAGGTGTGTGACTGGGCCAACAACCTGACGGGCGCCTGTGTGAGCCTAAGAGCGTTGCAAAGTCCAAAGCACACGTCCGAGTGCTGGACCTTGGCCTCCATCAGCTGTCCAGAGCACTTGCTGCTTTGAGAAACGGAGTGTGCAGGATCCCTGCACTGTTCCGATGGATGAACTTCGGCCTTTTGATTCAAAAAGGTAAGATTGTCAGCAGACACCGCCCTGCACGCCATCTTCCTCGTCTCCCTCAGTGACTCACGGCTTCTGCTGGACCAACCCCACCTGAGGACAGCATCATCTTCCTCGTCAGGAGCTGCCACGCTGATGGCAGCTGGCACAGGGCAAAGGGCACACGCGCATGTGTCACAGTTAGGTCTGGTGCTACTCAAGGTCAAATGTTGTTGAGCACTTCTAGTGCATGTGGGACACAGGCAGGAGCTGGGGTTCCACGATGCACAGGACAGACGTGGAGCTTACGGAACAGGTGGACAGGGATGCGAAAGTCACGTGACAAGGCAATGTAGGGAGCAGAACGACCGGGAGCACCTCCAAGGGGAACCTAAACAATGGAGAAGACCACCCCCCATGAACTCTGACCCCGAGAGGCAGACAGGACCTTCCAGCTGCTCTGACATGGTGCTCGCCGTGTGGAGGATGAGAGGAGGCCCAGACACAGGGAGCGAAGGCCCAGCCTTCTCTGGCCACCTTCCTCATTCGAAAAACTAAATCAAAGGGTAGAAGAGGCTGGCACTGCGGTTCAATAGGCTAATCCTCCGCCTTGCGGCACAGGCACACCAGGTTCTAGTCCTGGTCGGGGCACCGGATTCTGTCCCGGTTGCTCCTCTTCCAGGCCAGCTCTCTGCTGTGGCCCGGGAGGGCAGTGGAGGATGGTCCAGGTGGTCCCTGCACCCCATGGGAGACCAGGAGAAGCACCTGGCTCCTGCCATCGGATCAGCGTGGTGCGCCTGTCTCAGCGTGCTGGCCACGGCGGCCATTGGAGGGTGAACCAACGGCAAAGGAAGACCTTTCTGTCTGTCTCTCTCTCTCACTGTCCACTCTGCCTGTTAAAAAAAAAAGTAGAAGACTTAACAATCTCTAAGGTTTTCTTTCCTTTTGATTTCATCGAGCTTATTTTTTAAGGAAGCATTTCCATCAACACCCATTTAGTCAGGTTGCATGGAAGAAGTGTTTTCTGGGGAGTACTTGTTGGGTGACCACTTTGATCCACTGGGGATTCAGGAGCTGGCGTCCAAGGACCAGTGTGCTGTGAGTGATGCTGAGTGTTCTCTTGAGGTTTTGCTCTCACAAAGGTCAACGCTGAGAGCCAGGCACACTCCATAAAACATGGTTTAGTGTTCCAGAATGAGGATCGCTTGAATGCCCAGCGTCAGGCCTCCAGACTCCTCTCGAATCTTTCACTCACTCCCGTGCACTCCATAAAACATGGTTTAGTGTTCCAGAATGAGGATCGCTTGAATGCCCAGCGTCAGGCCTCCAGACTCCTCTCGAATCTTTCACTCACTCCCGTGGGCTGAACTGGGCCTCCCCACAATCCACATGCCCTGGGCCTCACTTGTAGGCAGGGTGTTAGAGGTGCCAGCGAGGTCAGAGAGGGGGACACTGGCTCGGGATGACTGGGGTCCTGAGAGGAAGAGGAAGAGACGTGGGTGCCCACACGCAAGGCGACGTCGGGAGATGGTGAGAACACGGCCGTGGGCAAGCCACACAGAGAGGCCTCACCTGAAACCCACCCTCTGCCAACGCCTTGACCTTGAGTGCCCAGGCCCCAGAACTCTGAGATGAACCATGGTTGTTTCAGGCCCTCCATCCGTGATACCTTGTCCGTGTACACTAACGCTCTGCACCATGCACCAGAGTGCTGGGGTACCTGGCAGCGATTCCAGGATCTGGGAGCTCATGGCTCTGTGCCCAGAGTCCCCACACGTTGATGGTTCAGGCTGTGCTGTGCACAGTGTCTCTGGAAACGTCCAAGTTGGCGCAAGCCAAGCTAGGCGATGAATCACCACCTCAGGGTCCTGCTTAGAGCATCTTCTCCTGCCGTGAAATTGTGTGGCTTGAGGCCTTCCTGAAAATTCTGCAGTCATGAACTCATTCACCTAATTTAACACTTGCAGAGAATTTTGATGGCAAGCGCCATGGTTTGTCTCCCAAGGGTCCTGTGTTGGACGCTTGGTCCTCAAGGTGGCAGTGGGTGGGATCTTCAAGAGGCGGTGCTTAATGGGGGGTGGGTATGTCCTGGGATGAAGCTCTCAGGAGGAATTAAGGTAGTTCTCATGGAACCCGTTGGTTCCCACCAGGGCAGATTGTTACAAAACAGCAAGCCATTGGCTTCCTGCTGTGGCACATGACTTCTCTTTCCCACTCATGCCCGGCCACTGTGTGCCATCTTCCACGAGGTCACACAGCCCTGGCCGGAAGCTGAGCAGAGAGAGCCTCCGATCTTGACCTTCCAGCCTCCCACACTGTGAGCTAAGTCTCTTTTCTGCATACGTTAGTCTCGGGCATGTTGTTATAGCAACGGAAAACAGGTTGGCATAGCAAGACTTTTGTGAAGTTTTAGATTCTCAGCAAAGTCGAGAAGATAGCGATTTCACACAGACTCCCACCTGTGCCCAGCCTCCCCAGCGTGTGCACTGGTGGCAGCTGAAGAACCTTGGCCATACATGGTCACTCTCAAAGCCCAGGAGTCACTTTAAGGCTGATGCATCATTTTTTCAGAGGGTCTTAAAGGGACTGATTGCACCTAAGTTTCTCCACAGATGTAGGGAAGAAGCTCTCCAATCTTACGGTCTCAGGATCCCTCTAATTTTTAGAGATTTACTTATTTATTTGAAAGGTGGAGTTCACGCACACACACACACACACACACCACATACACACACACACCACACATACACACATCACACACACACGTACACACACACCACACACACATACACACACACACACCACAGAAGGAGAAACATTTTTCATTTGCTGGTTCATTCCCCAAATGGCCAGCGCTGGGCCAGGCTGAAGCCAGGAGCCCGGAAGTCCAGCCGAGTCTCCCACGTTGGTGGGGGGTGGAGGGGCACTCAAGTCCTCCACTGCCTTCCCAGTTGCGTTAGCATGCAGCTGGATCTTGAGTGCTGCAGACAGGACTCGAACTGATGCTTATACGAGATACAGGTGTCACAGGTGGTGAATCACCATGTCACAGTGCTTGCTCCATTCTTTTCACTTTTACAAGTGGCCAACAACAGAAACAAAGCTGGAGGCATCACAATACCAGATTTCAAGACATACTACTGGGCAGTTATAAACAAAACAGCCTGGTACAAAAACAGATGGATAAGCTCCCTGCTATGGCCTGGGAAAGCAGTAGAAAATGGCCCAAGTCCTCGGGTCCTGCACCCACATGGGAGACTCAGAAGAAGCTCCTGGCTCCTGGCTTTGGATGGGCACAGCTCTGGCCATCGCAGTCATTTGGGGAGTGAACCAGTAGATGGAAGACCTCTCTCTCTCTCTCGCTCTCTCGCTCTTTCGCTCTCTCTCTGCTTCTCCTCTCTCTGTGTAACTCTGACTTTCAAATAAATAAACAAATCTTAAAAAAAGGAAAGTCTTTAAAAAAAAACAGATAGATAAACAAATGGGATGGAATAGAAATGCCAGAAATCAATCCAAGCATCTACAACCAACTTATATTTGACTAAGGAGCTAAAACCAACCCCTGGAGCAAGGACAATCTCTTCAACAAATGGTGCTGGGAAAACTGGATTTCCACATGCAGAAGTATGAAGCAAGACCCCTACCTTACATCTTACACAAATATCCACTCAACATGGATCAAAGACCTAAATCTATGACCTGATACCATCAAATTATTAGAGAACACTGGGGAAACCCTGCAAGATATTGGCATAGGCAAAGAGTTCTTAGAAAAGACCCCTACAGGCACAGGCAATCAAAGCCAAAATTAACAAATGAGATTATATCAAATTGAGAAGCTTCTGTACTGCAAAAGAAACACTCAGGAAAGTGAAGAGGCGATTGACAGAATGTGAGAAATTATTTGCAAACTATGTAACTGATAAAGGATTAATAACCAGAATATATAAAGAGATCAAGAAACTCCACAACAAGAAAACAAACAACCCACTTAAGAGATGGGCAAAGAACTTAAAACACATTTTTCCAAAAAGGAAACCCAATTGGCTAACAGACAGATTAAAAAATGTTCGGGATCACTAGCCATCAGGGAAATGCAAATCAAAACCACAATGAGGTTTCAGCCCACCTCAGTTAGAATGATTTTCATACAGAAATCAACAAACAACAAATGCTGGCAAGGATATGGGGAAAAAAGTGCCCTAATCCACTGTTGGTGGGAGTGTAAACTGGCAAAGCCACTATGGAGGACAGTTTGGAGATACCTTGGAAATCTGAATATAGACCTACCATATGATCCAGCCATCCCACTCCTGGGAATTTACTCAAGAGAAATGAAATCAACAAATAAAAGAGTTATCTGCACCCCTGCGTTTATTGCAGCTCAGTTCGCAATAGCTAAGACATGGAATCAACCTAAATGCCTGTCAACTGAACACTGGATAAAGAAATTATGCGGTATATATTGTATGGAATACTAGATAGCAGTTAAAAATGAAATCCGGTCATTTTCAACAAAATGGATGAATCTTAAAAACATCATACTAAGTGAAATAAGCCAGTCCCGAAGGGACAAATATGTTCTCCCTGACCTGTGATAACTAATAGAGCATCTAAAAGGAAATCTGTAGAAATGAAATTGACACTTTGAGAAGCAAAGACTTGAACAGCCCCTAACTTGACTATCAAGGAACAGTTTTTTTTCTCTTCTTCATACTATTTGTTGAACTCTTTACTTAACAGACCGTTAATCATACGTGTATAAAGTCAATTGAAAATAGATCTCGGGGAGGGGGCCGGCACTGTGGTGCAGCAGGTTAACACCCTGACCTGAAATGCTGGCATCCCATATGGACACTGGTTCGAGACCCGGCTGCTCCACTTCCTGTCCAGCTCTCTGCTGTGGCCCGGGAAAAGCAGTAGAAGATGGTCCAAGTCCTTGGGCCCCTGCACCCACGTGGGAGACCTGGAAGAAGCTCCTGGCTCCTGGCTTCGGATCAGCACAGCTCTGGCCATTGCAGCCATCTGGGGAGTGAACCAGCAGATGGAAGACCTCTCTCTCTCTTTCTCTCTCTCTCTCTCTCTCTCTCTCTCTCTCTGCCTTTCATCTCTCTGTGTAACTCTTTCAAATAAATAAACAAATCTTAAAAAAAAAAAAAGAAAATAGACCTCAGTAAAAAATAAGAGTGGGAGTAAGAGAGGGAGGAGGAAGTTTGTAACTGTAAGCTTTATATCTCTGTGTACATTCCTATGGACTTACTTCTAAGGGTACAGTTTAAGAATTTGCCATGGGACCCCAAACCCCATTAAGCTGGGTGGTAAAAGTGCCATCTTAAGTGTTAACATGACCATATTGTTAAAGTGATCATATAGATAGGATTAAGTATTAAAGGGATCATATAAATAAGATCAAATGTCTGGTAATAATAATAGAACTAAAAAGAAGAGAATGTTCCAACATGGGAGTAGTTCACACAGCAGATTGATTGAATGATAATTGCTTTAAATAGCAGTCTGACCTCAGAATCAGCCCTTAAGGCATCCTGGTTTGGCTGAAAAGCTCATGAGAGCATTTTAGGCATGAAAAGTGAAGACATTGTGGCAAAAAAAAAATCCTACATGAAGGATCTCTGTGGGAGAGACCACAGTGGAAAGAAGTGGCCATCAAAGAAGGATGTACTTTTCTCTGAAGGGAGGAGAGAACTTCCACTTTGCTTATGGTCTTGTCTAAACACTGACGGAGATTGTGGACTCAAAAGGCTTCCATAGCCTTGGTAGCTCATGTCAAGAGCCTCGGGTGATCACTGATGTCATATATAAGAGTGTTAATTGTTAAATTAACAACAGGAGTCACTGTGCACTTACTTCCCATGCAGTCTTCCCATTCAGTCTTCAATGAGTTGTATTATGAGAATTAACTGTAAAACTTGTTCTCAGTTTGTGTGTGTGTGTGTGTGTGTGTGTGTGTAAATTGTTGATCTCTTTACTTAGCATAGAGTTGGTCTTCTGTGTATAAAGTTAATTGAAAATAAATCTTAATGGAGAACGGGACTGGGAGAGGGAGGAGGAGGTGGGGTGGGAGGGCGGTTATAGTGGGAAGAATCACTATATTCCTAAAGTTGTACTTATGAAATTTGTACTCATTGAATAAAAGGTTTCTTTGGGGGAAAAATTAGTTAAAAAAATAAAAGAAGAAGAAGAAGAAGACTGGTGTCATACTTCCTTTCACATTTTGTGACTCTTCAGTGAGTCCCTGGCAACAGAACACAAGTGGGTGCTCACATTGGCCTGTTTTTAATCTGTCCTGAGTCATTTAGGTCCAAGAAAATCTGACCCCACACAGAGACGTACTGAGGGTGGGGAAGAGAACATCCATAGGTTTGAGGATGACTGCGATGCTCTTCTTTGCTATCACACCAAACGTGACAAGCAGTGGTATATTGAAGTGGATTTCTTCTGAGAGGATTTGTTCTGAGAGGAAGAGTGTGGTGGAGGCAAGAGGCACAGAGTGACCACACAGACCCCGGGAGTCGGGTGAAAGCGGGCCAGAGGTGAGCAGCCCGTGGACTCGTTTATTTCAGTTGGCACAGCTGCTTATATAGCCAAGGCAGCCAATCTGGTCAAGGGGCAGTCTATGCCCTAACCAATCACAGCCTGTTGCCAGGCAGTTTCCAAAGCCATTCAATCACAGCCTGTTGTCAGTCAGGCTCTGTTGTCATGGTTTCCGAAGCCATCCAATCATGGCCTGTTGCCAGGCAGTTTCTGTTGTCAGCGGCCATCTTGACATGACCGTTTCAGCTTCTCATTCCACCACAGTGGTGGCTTGAAGGGCAGTTGCAGTGTGGACTCAGGAGCTCCTGAGGGGAGCCAGCGCTGTGGCACAGTGAGTGAAGCAGCCGCCTGCAGTGCCGGCTCCCAAATGGGCACTGGCTCAAGTCTTGCTGCTCCTCTTCCCTTCCAGCGCCCTGCTAATGGCCAGGGCCTGGCCCAGCCCCAGCTGTTGTGGCCTTTAGGGAGTGCACCAGCAGATGGGAGATCTCTCTCTCTCTTTCTCTTACCTCTTTCTTTCTGTAACTCTGCCTTTCAAAGAATAAATTGATCTTTTTTTAAAATAAAAAGGAATCTTGGGGCCAGTGCTGTGGCTCATATGGTTAATCCTCCACCTGCGGTGCCGGCATCCCAGACAGGCACTGGGTTCTAGTCCCAGTTGCTCCTCTTCCAGTCAAGCTCTTTGCTGTAGCCTGGGAGGATAGTGGAGGATGGCCCAGGTGCTTGGGCCCCTGCACCCACATGGGTGACCAGGAGGAAGCACATGGCTCCTGGCTTCGGATCAGCATAGCTCTGGCTGTTGCGGCCATTTGGGGGGTGGACCAACAGAAGGAAGACCTTTCTCTCTGTCTCTATCACTGCCTAACTCTGCTTGTCAAATAAATAAACAAATAAAGGAATCTTAAGTAAGCGCATGTATGCAAAAATTATGAATGGATTTTAACACTTTCTAAGACAAGCTTACCTTCCAGCTCCGTTTTCAGGAGCCTTGTCAAGTCCCCTTATACAGCTGACTTTTCCTCCTGTTACATTAGAATCGGGTTGCGTTTGTGTTGCACATACGGCTTCTACTCACTCACGATTTCCTGCATTCAGCCGGGATCCTTTGGCCACTGTGGGGTCACTGACTTATGCAGATCTTGCGAACACTGGCACATTCTTCACACACACAGAAAACTCACGCTTGCTAACATCAAATCACCTCCATCAGAGAAGTGCACACTTACTAGAAATCTGGTAACCAATGGCAAGAAATGGGTTTTCCAAAATCCTATTTTTTGCACGAAAACTGGAATTTTATCATTGACAGCAAATACCACCAGTTGTTTTGCTTGAATCATCAGACTCATTTGAATAATTTTTTGAAAAAATGCTGCCAGATACTCAAGATTGAAAAAAATCATAATTTGTCAGTTAATATTTAAAGGTAGATGGAGACTCATGAGAAAATTAGCTTCCCCGAGAAATCAGACAACCTGTGGTTTTCCTGGAGATAAACATAGAGCTCCTTAATAGTCAGACAGTTTGTGGGCATTTTTATTTTATTTTATTTTAAAGATTATTTATTTATTTGAAAGTCAGAGTTACACAGAGAGGCAGAGAGAGAGAGAGAGAGAGAGAGAGAGGTCTTCCACCCGCTGGTTCACTCCCCAGTTGGCCACAACGGCTGGAGCTGCACTGATCCTAAGCCAGGAGCCAGGAGCTTCTTTCAGGTCTCCCATGTGGGTGCAGGGACGCAAGGACTTGGGCCATGTTCTACTGCTTTCCCAGGCCATAGTAGAGAGCTGGATCAGAAGTGGAGCAGCTAGGACTTGAACCGGCGCCCATATGGGATGTGGGTGCTGCAGGCAGCGGCTTTACCTGCTACACCACAGCGCCAGTCCCTTTATTTTATTTTTATAAAGACTTATTTGAAAGGCAAAGTGACGAGAGAGAGGGAGGGAGAGAGGAAAAGAAAATGTCAAGATCTTCCATCCACTGGTTGATTCCTCAAATGGTCACAACAGTTAAGGCTGAAGCCAGGAGACTGAACTCCACCCAGGCTCCCAAGTGGGCGGCAGGGGTCCAGGTACTTGGACCACCTTCCACTGCGTTCCCAGGTGCATTAGCAGGGAGCCGCATCAGAAGTGGAGTGGCTGGGACTCAAGCTTGCACTCTGATACGGGATACAGGTGTCCTTACAGACCCCTTACAGGATCTGCTGCGCCGAACACCTGCCCTGAGCGTTTGTGTTGTAACCAAAGGTCTTCCTAACTAAAATGGGCTGTTGCCACTCTCCGAGTGTGCGGTAGTGACAGCAGAACTCGAGCAGTTTAGCGATGATGCCTGGACTTGTGCTAAGACACAGGCCACGTGACCTACGCTTGCTTTTCCACCATCTGCTCACGCATCGATCTACAAGGAGGGAGGTGCCGGCTTGGTGCTGCAATGGAGCAGTTTCGGTCCTGCACACCTTACAGGTGTCTTCGGCACCTGTGAGAGTCTGGGACCCAAAATGGAGCTGTCTGTCATCAGTGAGCAGGACAGAATCCCTCAGGCAGACGTCACACACCTGGCTTCGGTCTTCCCATCAGAGTTTCCATAGAGAATGTCCAAGGGTCGTGGGCTCTTGGCTGTTGTTCACTTCTCTGTGGTGGCTTCTTAGGGTTGGGACGAGGCCTCTCTTCCGGGAGCGGTTGTGTGGAGACCGGCAGAGCTTCTAGCACCTTACACAGTGGTTGAGTAGTTGCTTGCTGATTTAGAGAAAACCAACTCATCTCACAGTCCTGGCATTTAAGTGATCTGTCAACGCTTTTAAGCGCTTGGCTCTGCTTCCATCCTGGGGAAGGGGGTCCAAGCTTGCCGCCGCTGCGCCTCCTCCTGGCCTGGTCAGTCCCTGTGAGTCCCCAGCAGGCAGCCCGGCTTGCTGGGCTCGCACCCACACTCCCCGCAGCAGCTCTTCCTGGCCAGAGTGTGGTTGGCAATTCTACCTGCTGGCCCTGAGCCTTGCGGGTTATTTTATTGAGTTAACTTTGTCTTTTGGGGAGATTCCATTACATTAAATTTTAAAAACTTCTTTTCATCTTATTTTGAAAGCAAACTCTGTGTGTGTGTGTGTGTGAGAGAGAGAGAGAGAGAGAGAGCGAGCTATCTTCCATCTACTGATTCATTCCCCAAATACCCACAACAGCTCGGGCTGGGCCCCAGCCAAAGCCAGGAGTCTGGAACCCAATCTGGATCTTCCATGTAGGTGGCAGGTCCCCACGTCCCTGAGTCATCAGGACTTGGTTAAGGCACACGGGAGGCAGGCAGCCCAAGAGGTGCCTCAACACTTCGCCACCCACCTGCCTCCTCCATTTTATTTTTACGCAAATTGAAAACCACACCAGCAGTTTGCAATCATATATTTTTTCAGCCTTCCAGAGCTTTCCCCGAGTCAGCTGGAAGTGTGTTCAGGCGTGGCAGAGCCGACTGCGTGGCAGGTACGGCGTCGCCTGCCCTCAGGCTGTAGGTGCCCGAGCCAGGTGCAGCCACACTGGAAGCTCCTGGAGGGAGGCCGCCCAGACGCCCTACAGCCTGGAAGCTTCGCCTGGTCTGGGGGAGATCTGCCCCCACGGACCTGGTCCAGGGAGTTGGGTTTGGGGTCGCCCGTGGGTGTTCACTTCTGTTTTCAGATGTAGGAAAAGCAGATGAGGAGTTGTGATTTCAGTGGCTCTTCAGATACCTGCTGTGAGTCTCAGCTGTGTCTGGGCCCTGGGCCCCTTTGTTTCCCGTTGTCGCCAGTGTCGCCCTGGCTGCGGCATCCAGGACGTCCACGGGGTCCCTGGACTGATGTCCACGGGGTCCCTGGGCTGAGGCCTCCACGCCAAGTGGCTTCGGATTTGTGTCCAGTCCGGGCTTCTCTTTCCAGGTGGACGCTCTCTCCCTTTGCAGTTTGTGTCTGCTTTCAGGTTGGTTTCTCACCGCAGCTGAGACACTGCTGCTGCCGGCATACGATGTGGCCACCAAAGTCCCGGACACTTGTAAGTTAATCGTGCTAAGAACGTGGAACGCTCAGCTGACTGTGCCGCTTGATGGGAGGACCTAGTGGGAGGTCCCTCAGAAGGTGCTTTGTGCCCAGTCTGTCCCCGGCCTCCTGGCTTGTCCTATCCATAGCCTTCCTCTGCGGGGGCTCTGCCATCGCCAGCCCCGGCCCTTACCGGACACCCAGGCCATGGGGCCGCCCAACCAGGGGTGCCTTCTAGTCTTGGACTTGAACTTCTCAAACTGAGCTAAACACACCCTCTCTCTTCATACAGTCAGCTGCCACTAGTATTTCAATGTAAGAGCTGGCTACGGAGAACCTCAGCCCGCTCCCCACCTGCTGATTCTGGCATCCTGGGCCCCACAGGCAGCCAGCCCAGCATCTTTGTCTTCCTCCTTCTTTCAACAAACATGGAGCAGCCTCCTCGGGCTGGGCACCGTGCTGAGTGCTAGGAGTCCAGAGACAGAAGCTTGCGGAGGGCAGCGGTGGGGTGAAACTTCTCCGGAGGCCGGAGGAGGGCGCAGCGGTCTGCGGGCAGCAAAGTCCTCCTGGGGGCGGGGTGTGTTACAGGGTCGAAGGATGACCCGAGATGGCCACGTCCCAGCTGTCATCAGGCGGGAAGAACATTCTGGCTCCCCAAACCCCTCCCCGCTGGGAACTTCTCTTTGAAGCCCAGTGTTTGAACTGGACATTAGCCACACAGCAGACCAGGCCCCCATTTGAGAGCCCTGTCCTCAAAGGACACGGCACCTCCCAGCCACTGCTGCTGCTCATCTGTCTCGATTCTGAATTAGCTGATTCCAACGCCCACATTCTGCCCCCCCACACTGCATAGCAAGAAGACCCCTCCCTGGAGGACGCCACCGTTCCACCATCGAGTGACCGTGACGCAGCTGGAATAGACGGGCGGCCTTCTACAGTTAAGCAGGAGTAGTCGCCAACGGGATGAAGGTTTTGAAATGCGTTTTGTTACGCCAGGACATACGGTCCTATTGGAAGAACAATATAAAAGAAACCTTAGGGTCCCATGGTGGCCCCCATTTTGCACCTGAGAATCCATATCTTTTATTTTTAAGATTTATTTATTTGGGGGGCTGGTGCTGTGGGTAGCAGGTAAAAGCCACCACCTGCAATGCCAGCAACTCATGTGGTCACTGGTTCAAGTCCCGGCTGTTCCACTTCCAATGCAGCTCCTTGCTAATGGGCCTGGGAAAGCAGCAGAAGACGGCCCAAGTGCTTGGCTCCCTGCGTTCATGTGAGAGACCTGGAGGAGGCTCCTGGCTTCAGCCTGGCCCATCGCTGGCTGTTGAGGTCATTCAGGGAGTGGGCCAGCGGGTGGAACATCTCCTCTCTCTCTCTCTCTCTCTCTCTGGCTCTGGCTCTTTTAAATAGATAAATCATTTAAAAAAATAAAAAAGGAATATAAAAAGAAAAAAGATTTATTTATTTTATTTGAAAGTCAGAGTTACAGAGGGAGGGGAGAGAGAGAGAGAGAGAGAGAGAGAGAGAGAGAGAGAGAGACCTTGTAAAAGCTGGGACTGACGAGGCCAAAGCCAGGAGCCAGGAATTCCATCCAGGTCTGCCTCTTGGTGACAAGGGCCCAAGCACTTGGGCCACGTTCTGCTGCTTTTCCCAGGCCGTTAACAGAGAGCTGGATCAGAAGTAGAACAGCCGGGATTCAGACGTACCAGTGGTAGCTTGCCCGCTGGGCCACAGCGCAGGCCTGGAGAACTTGGATCTTGATAAAGCCTCTGAACCGAACGCCAGGTTCTGCTTGGTTTCTATGGTGATCAACAGCTATGGAGCCCGAGTGGAAAGTGGCTCTGCTTGTCCCCATCACGGGGTGTGACAGGCAGCTGCCCTTCAGGCTCCAGAAGCCGGCGTGTGAAAGACGACGCTGCATGGAGCAGACAGATCAGGGCGCTGACTCAGCTGTCCTGGGTGTCATTTGTTCCTTGCACTCCTCATATCTCCAAATAGAAAAAAAAAAATCCTCTATATTCACACAATGCCTGAGACTCCCAACACAGGGGTTTTCCACAGCAAACAGTTGTCTAATTCTGAGGGCACACTGGCTGGCTGTCCCGGCATTCAGTTCGGTTCTGGCACTGCCTGGCGTGTGCTGGGTGAGAAGGTGTGGGGCTCTACCCACCCCCCCATGGCAAGCAATGACTTCCCAAGCTGCCTGCACAGTCCAACCTGGCTCCACACCAGGTTCTATGGTTCTTCCTCGAGGTTGGTCATCGGCTATAAGGGCTGGCAGAGCCCAGGGAAGCCGTGTCCCCAGGCTACAGTGAGGAAGAGCCAAGTGTGCCAGAAGTGAAAGGCGGGGCACTCGGGGTGGGCGGAGCCTCGGTGCTCTCTCCAGGGACCTCCCCCGCCCAGTTCCCGCCTGTGCCCACCCACCTGGGAGCTCAAGGCGCTGACAGTGCGGGCGGGCCTCACAGATTGTGTCATTGGTTGCTGGGGATGTCATCCTCTGGCCCCTCCCCTGCAGCTGGGGCTGTGGTGTGGCTGCTGTCCCAAGTCTGGAGCCCTGTGTGGCCAGCCCCACCCTGAAGCTATCTAGGGACAGGGTCAGATGCAAAAAAGCCCCTTCACTCCAGATGCCACAGGGAGCCAGGGAGGAAGACCTGACCTCCAAGGAACTACTGGGGCTTAGGGGCTCCGAGTAGGAACCAGGGGTGGAGACCAAAACCATCTCTTTCTCACTGTGTTACAATCTCCTACCCTCTGCTTGCATTGCCTGTCTATTTAGAAACAACAATCAACACTGTCCTTTTGAAGAAGGAAGAAAACATAAAATAGGGATGATCAGCCCATTTGTCATGGGGTCTTGGGGTCTTGGTGCTGGAGCCAGAATCCCAGAAAACAGGTGACAGCTGAGTGGCGGACGTGTGCCGTGCAACCCCAAGGGCAGAACTGGGAAAACAGCGAGACAAAGTCCACCTCTTATTGCACAGGGGCGTCGCCCTGGCAGGTGTTGGCTGTCACCATTACAGGTACGGCTCCGCCTCCCGTGTTGGCTTCCTGCACTCTCTGACGTCACGTGCGTCTCCCAGGGGACCCTGGAAGCTTGGTGCGTTTCTTCAGTCCCATCTGCCTAAGGAGGGCACGCAGAACTGGCTCAGAGGGAGGAGCCGGAGGAAGCTCAGTGGGCGCTCAGAAAGCGAGAAGCGAGCAGGGAGTTGGCTGTGGTGGGAGGAAGAGGGGGCGCTGGCTGAGCCACGGCTCCCTCCCTGTGGGGTCTCAGCTTGGGGTGGTTTCCCCGGCTCAGGCTAAAGTGGAACGGACGGCACTGGGGGCGGGGCGGGCCGCCTCACCTGTGGCTTTGGACTGCGGGCCTCGCCGCCCTCCTCGCCCCTCAACACCGCACGCTGTCCCGGATTGGTCATTCAGTGCTGGGCTTAGGAGGGGCCGTCGCAGCCCAGGTCACAGGGCAGATGGACGAACCTTTCTCCAAGGCCACTTGGTGAGATCAGCTCTGGGAGGAGGAGCACAAACTGTGTTCCTGTCCAGAAAGGAACTCCAGCAGCCACCGTGGGAGGAGACTGCGTGAAACGTGGGGAAGGGCCCTCGGCGCCAGGAGGCCAAGAGTGATGTTGTGGGGGGGGGAGCTGCTCAGCGCCCTGGGCGTGAATGCGAGCATTCATGGGGCTCCCGCCGTTCCTGGGAGGGGCGCGGGCCAGAGCAGGATAGAAGGGGTCCTCATGGCCCGGGACACCTGCTCCTAGCAACAAGCCCGCCTTCTCCCCAGGACCTTGTGTTGGGTGGAAAGCAGCCAGTGGGGCTGCAGAGCCACACTCAGCCCGAGTTCACCCACACAATGATGTTTTGATGCCTTCAGCCAATGCAAATGAAGAGCAGCGTTCGGGGCAGGGTGTAGCCTCGCTGTCCGCGGCTACGGCAGCCTAGTGTCCGGCCCGCCCCGCAGGAGAGGGCCCTGGTCAGCAGCCCCGACGCGGCCCTCCTGTGTGGGGAACGCTTTTCCCTCCAGAGTCGACTGATGGGCAGTCTACCGTGGAATGAAAATGTCCACTTGTGTGCAACGGGAGAAAACCTACCCCCGGCCTCCGAAAGTCCGAGGATGGCGCCGCTGCCCTCGGGTGTGCCTCCCCACCTCCACGGGGGCCTCACTCAGAGGGACTCGGGCAGGAGGGCTCCTCCCTGGGCCCTGGGTGGAGGCGCACGTGCTGCCTCTTGCCCCCCACCCCGCCCCGCCACTCGGAAGGGAAGACGATGGGAGTTATGTCAGGGTTCTCCTGCAGAGGCTGGGAGTGAGTCCAAGGACATCCCTCAGATTCTTTGAAATAAAGAAAGAAAACTGAAGATCATTTTGAACCGTGCGCTGTCACATCCAGCTACTGTGTATCAGAGACAAGGCCGTGTGTTGTCTGCCTGGGCACTGCTGTGAGCGGAGCAGCAGGGTGGAGCTTCACCACCCGACACTTGGAGCCCCGCAGCCCCAGGCGTGGCCCAGGTCTGGCCCCAGCAGTGGCGGGGGGGGGGCTCTCTGCGCTGGCTGTAGGGGCCCAGCCTGTACCCCAGCACGCCCAGAGGACACATCCGTGAACTGGGATGGAGTAGCAGAGCTTTCTCGGGATGTGCTTAGGAGGTGCCACGGGAGATACGTGGAAGGATCCAGGCAGTGAAACATCCCAGAGTGGGTCTGGAGCCATGGACGTCCAAGGACGAGGTGCTGGCTCAGAGATGGAGCCACGTGCTGGGTCCTCACTTGGCAGAGGACGAGGGCTCTGTGTCTCGCTGACCCCACGCCCCAGGGCTCCACCGTCAAGGTGCCCCCTCCGGAAGGTGCCCACCCAAGGCCATCAGCTCGCGGCTGAAGATGTCCACACTCACATGTTCTGTGATGGGACACACCAAGGCCCATGCCGGCCTCTCAGTAGATTCGATTCTTCCAGTGAACCCAGCCCAGTCCTGGAGGAGGCGATGACTAAGGGAGCCGAGCTTGGGTTGGGGCTGGGCCAGGGGTCTTGTGGCCAGGGTGGCATCGTGGGGGCACAGGGAGAGGCTGAGCAGGCAGAGGGGCTTGCTGAGGCCCCCCAGGGAAGGGGGGCAGGGCTGTGGCTGGCACTGCTCCCAGAGCAGACGCCTCTGCAGTCCCCGTGATGCTGCAGGGACTGTGTGTGAATGTCCCTCTGTTCTGGAGGGCATCTGCTCGGGGGGCTGTGGGGCCGCATGCTGAGTCACGCGCTGCCCTGAGTGGCCTTCCCAGCCCAAGGCCGGGAGGCAGGTGGAGCCATCGGGGGCAAGCCTGGCCCAGCCAGACCCCGAACCCTGCGTCCCTGAAGCACAGGGCTCCCTGAAGGAGGAGTGTGTAACAGACAGAATCTGCCCTCCAGGCTGCGGTGAGCTCACATCCTCCACCCCCGAGGACGTCCTTGCGCTGCTCCCTGAGTGGTCACAGGAGCCCCACGAGGCTGGGCTGCACCCCCGGCCCTCCCTTGCCATGGATACCGACCCCAGGCCACTGTGAAAGGGCGAGGGTCAGGGGCTTACGCTGGAGCCCAGGAGCTGGCACCCAGGCCCGACTGGTTCAGGGGGGAAGTGGAGCGGGAGTCTCGGCCCTGGGAGGCGCCTCTGGCACCCGGGTCAGCATTCCCCCTCCCTGGGGTCACCCCTGGGGTCAGCCCTGCTCCCACTCCCTCCCCCAGCCCCCAGCCCCCCTCCATCATGCACCTGAGCCGCAGCCCAGGGAATCCAGCAGCAAGAGCTGGGCCGGTTGGGCTGGGATCCAGGCCTTGGCTCTGTTCACGCGGCCAGGGTCTTATTTCCTAGCCTCGACCACTCCCCCCTCCCACTGGGCATCAGTTTCTGGATCCATGGCCTGAAGGGGCTGCCCTGGCCGGCAGCCAGCAGGCACGGCCCAAGAGCCTCCTGCAGACAGAGCGCGGGGGAGCTCAGGTGCACCCACTCGCTTGGGCGCCAATCCTAGCTGCTTTCCCCTGGCAAAGCTAGTGACAGAACGAGGGCCACACACAGGCACCATCCAGGGGACTTGCTCCCAGTGGGGGCAGCACCGCCTCCTGGTGGGCACTTGGGGACTGCATGCCGACGAGCACTGGTCCATCTTACCTAAGCTTCCTTCCGCTCCCTCCCCCCCAGCTCCTATGTGGCTGCGCTGGGGCTGCCTTTCTCAAGGGCAGAGGAGGGGCTTCTGTCAGCGTCGCTGTCTCAGCTGAGCACTCGGAACTAGCACAGGTGTCGTGGCTCACAGGGCTTTGCAGGGTAGTTAGGAGTGCGGTCCGTAAAACTGATGCTGAGCATGGGTAAGGGATAGTGGCTACGGGTTTCCTCAGGGGGGGAGTTATAGAGCATATTTGTCACAGCAGCAGGGCCTGGATTCTGACCCAAGTGAGGACAACTTCAGAGGACTCCCAAGGCCCTTGCTTGACAACCTCACAGGGACCAAGCTGCAAAGCTATGCGGCTGTTTCCAAGGACAACCGGTAGAGGGCAGCATAAGCCTACAGGTGCATAGCTTGAGCCCTGCACCTGCGAGTCTGGAACCCGCTACAGGGCTGTTTTGCTCTTTTTACAAACTGCAGGCGTGCACAGTCGGTTACTCAGGAGCTCCAGGCCACCCTCACACGAGGGAAAACACCAGAAGCGTCTTGAGAGGCCTGGCTGTCGCCATGCACAGAGGGACTTTGGTTCTGGTCAAGGAGCCCCCAAGGCCACGGCCACGCCAGGGCAGCCACGGGCGACTGCTAGAGCACTTTGAGAGGCCATAAGACGGTCATGTCGATTCTGTGGCTGCACCTGATGCGGGCAAACGAGAGACGCAGCCGTCACACTCGGCATTCACAAGGAGACAGAGCAGCAGTTAGTCCCCCTCCTCGTCCTCCCCGGCGACCCGTGGCTGCTTTCAGTGTGTCTCAGGGACCCCGCATCTCCCCCTGCTCTTTGGCCACATCCCCAGTGCACGTGCCAGGGTTTGTGGGTCTGGTTTCAGGGTGGAATTCTGAACAGCAGGGGAAGCACCCAGATGGCGGTCTTTGGGGGCACTTGGCTTTTTGATTTCTTGCCTCCCTGGCTGTCCGTGGTCCTCCCGAGCGCCCTTCACCTGCTGGGCCACTGCAGCACGGTCGCATGTCTGCCTGCTCGGCACGCCTGGAACATTCTGAGACATTGCCAGGACCTCTGGGTTCTCGTGTTCCTCTCTGCACGTGTGCACCAAGGCGAGGCAGACGTCTCGGCCTCCGCGTCTCGGGGTCCCCTGTGGCTACCCTGACGTATCGTTCGTGAGTCTAGGTGGCACAGAGCACAACATGAGACTCAGTGGCCCCAGCCCCATGCCAGCTGCCTCCGTGGGAGCCGTCTCTAAAGCTTATCGTGTCCTCGTGGATCCTCAGTGCTGAAACTCCCACGTGGCCAGCACTGACCGCCTACCATTTCAACCTAAGCCACTTAACTCCTTCCACACCACGATGCTCAAGGCTCTGAGATGAGGCCCCCTCCTCCAGGAAGCCCTCCAGGGCCCCCATCACTGCCCATATCCCCTGCATCTCCCAGGCACTCTCATCGCTGACCCCCATGGCAGGCTGGGGGCTCCTGGCCCTGGCTCCTTCCTGCAGAGTCTGATCAAACCCTGGAGCATTGAGGAACTACATGGCCTGCGATGGGGAGGCGGCCCCGCTCTCAGGCCCAGGATCCCAGCTGGCACTCGGGCTCTCCTTGCCAGCTCCTCCCTGCCTTGGGAGGGGGCGTCTTCCCTGGGGGCCACAGACCCCTCCTCATCCCGCAGGAACCAAGCCCCTGTCTACCACCCTACCCATCCTCCCCAAGTCCTCCTCTGCCTCCCCTGGTGGCCTCTCCCCAAGTCTGGCTCGGCTGGGCTCCACGCCCCCTCCCAGCTCTGGGGCAGCTCCCAGCACCAGCGGGAATTGCGAAAGGCCCCCAGACCCCTGGGACAGGAGCTCAGAGAGGCCTGGGCCAGGCGACTGCCCCACACCCCAGCAGCCCAGCCCCATCTGCCCCTCTCTGGTTCCCCCTGCCCTCTGCCAGCGCTGCCGGCTCCCAGGTCCCAGCAAGCGTCTCCAAGTGCCTGGGGCCTTCTCGGGTCCCCTCCTGCTCCCCTCTCTGCTCCCGCCCAGCCCTGCTCCCCCACCCCATCATGGCTGCTCCTGGGTCCCCGCCTCCCCTGCCCCCACCCCACCCTCTGCCTCTCGGCCACAGCCTCTCCCACGTTCTCGGGAACCCTGGGTCACCAGCGCTGTCTCAGGGCCACCCTCTGCATCCCTGCCTCTCCTCCTTCCTGCCCACACACATCCTGCAGGTGCCCCTGCTGTGGCCGCACCGTGGGCCGGGCCCCTCCCTCTGTCTTTCCTTAAGACCAGGCCTGCCCGGCACCCAGCCCTTCCAGGTCTTCCACCTGCCTGGCCCCGCCCCACTGTGCCTCATGGACAGAAAGTGACAGGAGGGGGCCCCAGGGCAGCATCAGGTTTACGGACCGCACTCCTAACTACCCTGCAAAGCCCTGTGCGCCACGACGCCTGTGCTAGTTCCGAGTGCTCAGCTGAGACAGTGACACTGACAGAAGCCCCCTCCTCTGCTCTTGAGAAAGGCAGCCCCAGCCAGAGCCGGATCGGCTGCCTCCACCTGCCAGCCTGAGGGTCCTCAGCCCCGCCCCGGCGTCTCCTCTGCGTGTGTACGGGTTGATTCCTCTCTGCCCAGGGAGGCTCCTGGTCACCAGACTTGCAGCTGAAATGCAGAATTGGCTGTTGGCCTGGAAGCAGCCACAGGCAGAGGGCACACGCGGGAGCCAGGGCGCCCACCCGTGCATAAGAGGAGCCCCCTTTGCTGCCCACGCTGGTGGGCTCTGGGAGCACCCCCTCCCGGGCCCCTCTCCAGGGCAGACGGAGTGAAGGCAACGGGCCTCTCTGAGTCCGTAGTGGATTCTTGTTTTAAGAAAGCAATCGGGGAGGAGCTCGGGAGGTGGGGAACTTCCCATGATGTTCTCAGAGGAGTGGGCGCTGGGCTAAGGTGTCTTTTTTATTTAAATATTTATTTTACAGATTTGAGTGCCAAAGTGACCTGAGGAGGGGGGAGAGATTTCGCAACTGCTGCTTCACTCTTTACATGACAACAGCCAGGGCTCGGTCAGACCAAAGCCAGGAGCCTAGAACTCCACCCCGGTCTCCCGAGTGGGTGCAGGGCTCCAGCTCTTGGTCCGTCTTCTGCTGCCTTCCCAGGAGCCTTAGCAGGGAGCTGGGTGGGAAGTGGAGCAGCCGGGACTGGAACCCGTGCTCTGCCATGGACGCTAAGGTTGCAGGGGCAGCTGAACCCCCGCCCCCCACCCCCACCCCACGGCACGTGCTCCTCAGCGGGTCTTAGTCCTCCCAGCCCGAAAGCTGCTCACATTTCACTAAAAGTAAGAATGGGGATTTTCCCCAGTTTTAGTTTTTTTCGTTGAGATGTTCAGCAGTTGCGCACATGGTTGCTCTCCACGGGGCACCGCAGTGCGCTCCGGCCCGTGTGCCTGCCGTGAGCGCCCCGTGGGGAGCCTCTGTCTCCGCCAGGAGACTCCGGAACAGGCTCAGTGCGGGCGGCAGTGCGCAGGGAGCAGAGAAATGCGGGCAGGGGACGGAGCAGAGCGCAGGCTCCCAACAGCGCGAGGCCAACTGAACCGGGGAGAACGGACAGATGTCTCAGGAGACACGCACGCGCCCACCGCGCGCGGGAAGGAAGGCTCCACCCCACCCAGCTCCAGGGAAGCAGCTAGACTGGCTGTAACTGGAATCGAGGGAAGCCCCGCCCACTGGTGGGCATTAGAGCAAACTGCGTCCTGGTCCCTGGCGGACACAGCTGCTACCCAGCGGGACCCGGGGGCGACTTTGTGTCTTCTCTACTTTATTTAAGGATAAATTTAAATACATTTCTTTAAAAAAAAAAAGATGTATGGAGGGGCCTGTGCTGTGTCCTGACAGGCGAAGCCACTACCCGCGATGCCAGCATCCCGTATGGGCGCTGTGTCCTGGCTGCTCCACTTCTGATCCATCTCCCTGCTAATGGAGGGAAAAGCAGCAGAAGGTGGCCCAAGTGCTGGGGCCCCTGCCACTCACATGGGAGATCCAGGCAGAATTCCAAGATCCGGGTGCGCCCAGGCTCCGCGTGGGCTCTCGCGGCCACTTGGGCAGGACTCTGGGAAGGGAGGGCATTGCACCTGCCCCTGAGCCCAGCCCTCCTGCGCTGGCTGCTGCTGGCCGCCCCACCTCCTGCTGTCTCAGATGGCCATAGTGCAGCGCTGTCCTCCAAGAAAAATGCCTGGTGGTGGAGCCGCTTTCTCCTGCAACACAATTCCTGGCGCGTGTCCAGGGACCGGTCTGCAGCATAACTTCTGTGTGGCAACTCGATCGGCTTCCCCTGGCTGCCCTGGAGAGGCTCTGGGGCGCTTGTCGGCAGAGGGGAGGAGGAGGAGAAGGGTGGGTGGCTCCCCCGAAGGCCCCGCGTCTCGGTCACCCAGTCCTCTGACAATGGCACCAAGACAGAGGGCACTTGATGCAGTGATGGAGTTGGAGGTGGGGACTTGGGAAGCGGTCAGATTAGGGGGCGTAGGGCGGAGCCCCCATGAGTGGCTTGGTAAGGAGAGACCTGGACAGGTAGATACACACGTGTCTTCCAGTGATTCTGCACCGTGGATCTTCCACTGAGCCCCCAGGGCTGAGATCAGCCGCCATCTTCCCGCGTGATCGCCTGCAGTATTTTACTGGATAGGGGAAGGCCACCCAGCACAGTCTCAGAAACCGCCAGTCTCACACCGCCAACAGAAAAGCAACCCAAGTCAGTTCGAGCGCCCCTGTCAGCAACCCTCGGACACGAGGGCCGCTGGAGTCTCTCCTCCAAAGACTCCCCAGTTCAGCGAGGAGTTTTGTGACGTCGGTTCTATCTTGGGGCCTCCAGATGTACGTGAGTGAGGAAGATCCCTAAGGGAAAGGGAAGAAAATCCTACTTCTCGCAACAATTGCTCCGTACCTTTTGTTTGGGCTGAAAGTTAGGAGATCCATGGCAGTGAAGTGTAATCGCAGTGAAAAATTAGTCTAAGTTGGTGGGAAGATTTTGCCCTCTGTGGGAAGTGACACCTCAGTCGGGCTTAATCACCATCGTCGAAGTCTGCGTGGCTCGCCTGGCTGCCTGTGGGATGCTGGCTGGCTGCGCTCTACAGGGTCACTCACCAATGGCTCCGGATGACCCCACTTGCCTTCCAGGGTTTGCCTTCTGCCCCCTCACCCCTCTCCTTGACCCTACGTGGTCCCCGGTGCTCTCAGGGGCAGGGAGACCGGGCATGCTGATCGGAGAGATGTGTGGGCTCAGAGGGCTGCTCCCTGGACCAGGTGTCTGCTCCCCGCCATTCCTGGCCCGCCTAGCAGGTTCCCCACAGCTCCCCTGTGGGCTGCTGCCCTGAGCCATGAGGGAGGGTCTCCCCTGGGGCCGTGGGCTTCAAACTTTGCGTCCTTTGGGGCAGGGTGGACTCCTCTCCACGTCCCAGGGAAGTGGGAGGCTGGTCCTATGGGACCAGGAGGGCTCCCCATGGCCATTCACAAGGTCAGCAGGACACGTGGGGCTGCATCTCTGGATATGAATTATAGAGCTGGAGAATGTTAGTGTGGAAAACACCTGCCTGGCCTGTTTGGGAAGATGCCAGGCACCAGGGTTCACAGGCACAGCCACCCTGGGACAGCCTCCTCAAGCCCAAAAGCCAGACACTGGCGCCACCTACAGGCCAAGAAAGGCCACACAGAGTAGCTGCTCCGGGCCCGTTCCTCTCTGGGACCAATGCAGGGGCTCAGTGGAGGGTCCTCAGTTCCGTCAGTGCACATCTGGGGAGTGGGGGAGGCAGCGAGCAGGTGGGCACAGAACCCCAGGCTCTCTTAAGGACCCACCCGTCACCCAGCTGCAGGCACAGCCACACAGCTTGGCCAGCACACGCCGGCCTGGCGCTCAGAGCATGACGAGGTGGCCACTTCTGCAGGGGCACCAGGGCCAGGGCGAGGACTTGGGGTGGCCAGACCATCAGCAGCGCTGTGGCCAGGCTCCCTCCAAGGGGCTCAGCTGAAGGTGGACGCCCCAGGTAAGCCTGTTCATGTCTTGAGGCCAGGTGGAAGGGCAGGGAAGTGGACATCGGGGCCCAGCCGGTTGGGAGAAGGAGAGGGAGGAGGGGGAGAGACGAGCCTGGCGTTCACGCTCCCCTGCAGGGGACACAGAGCCGTGTGCTCTGGTGAGAGCAGCCGTCTGCCCCTGCTGGCTCTGCCCAGCCCCAGTCTTCCGGGCAGAGGAGCTGCGCTGGCTCCACACGCCCCTAAGGGGAGGAGCCGCAGAATCCTGCAGGATGTCGCCCCCAGGTCACGAGGCTCATGGTGGAGGGACGGCCCCAGGAGGGAGGCACTGGGTCTTGGGTTCTTTCATCATGGTTTGTGCTTCTCGGCTCCCTGGCGGCCACTGCCTGTCTTGTGGCCATTGGAGCTTTGCTCAGGGGACAGTGGGAACCGTGGGCAGCTCCTCCGGGGCCTGCTGCCCCTGCATGCCAGGCAGGTGACCCGGAGGGCCCAGGGCCCGGGCGGTGTCAGAATCAGCAAAGACAAGTACAGGCAGTTTGGTTAAACACGAGTTTAAGGAAACAAGCGGGCCAGGTGGATACCAAGAGCGATTTGCCGTTTATCCACAGTGCAGACGCCACTGGGTGTCCTGCAGGTGCTCGGGTCCTCAGCGGGCGGCCTGGAGGGGCTGGGTCCGGAGACCCTCCCAGGCTTACCCACAGCGCTGGCAGGCAGCGAGGTGGGCGCCAGGCCGGCCCCGCGTGGCCGCTCGGTGACCGAAGCTTCCGGACAGGAAAGCCTTTTCGATGAACGATGGCCTGTGCTTTAATTTCACTTTGCTTCCTCCGTGTGCCGTCGGCTGTAGCGAAACCTGAACAGCAGCAGCCAAGGCAAAAACGCTTCAGGGTTTGGGGATCCAGCGCCATTATTTCCCAGATGGTGCCTTGCAGGATGGCGGCAGGTGGAACCAAATGAAACGCGGTTTCACCGCAGGAATCCACCTCGTGAGCTTCGGCCAACACTGAGAATATCGCCGCCCTCTGTTCAGATGCCCGGCAACACAGAGGTGTGAAAACTGCCACAAACCTTGACCGTGACTCTTGTGCTCGGGGCTGCTTAGTTCTGTCTTTCTCGGTTTCAGTTACCTGTGGCCAACTGTGTCTGAAAATATCACATGGAACATTCTAGAATAAGCAATCTTTAGGTTGCAAGTGTGGGCTGTCCCCGCAGCGTGAGGGATCTGCCCGTGTCCCTCTCCGCTCTGCAGGGATGGGAATCCTCCCCTCTCCAGCACGCTGCACACACCACCTGCCCGCTGCTCGCTTGATATGCATCGGTTCGCAGGCGGGCCGTCCAGTGTCTCGCTGCCTGGGTTCAGATGGCCTTGATTTTACTTCATAAAGGCCACCAAGCAGGAGGGGAGCGATGCCGGCAGTTTTGTTACGGTGCATTGTTCTAAACGCTCCGTCTCATTGTTGCTGTCACCAGGATTCGGTGCCATCCTCAGGTTCAGGGACAAGAGACAACGTGGGCATCACTGTCACTGGTTTGGAAGAGGCTACTCTGGACTACAGCTCCTAGCTCCGGCTGCTCCTCTCCCAGCTACATCAATGTCCCTGGTTTCTTTCTAAGCCTGACTCACCAGTTGCTGGATCAAGACCCCGGGGACTCAGTGAATTTAGACATGCGTACTTGCAATGCTTAAAACTGCAGTGAAATAAGATGTGGAGGCATGGCCGTTCTCATTACGTAATGGGAGCGTGGATCTTCCCCCAAGCAACGGGAGACTGCGCAGTCACAAGGCGGGGCTCAGCCCGCCACACCTGGCACCTCCTCTCCGGCAGGCGCTGCGCGAAACACCAGCACTGGAGTTATCTCGGGTTATTTCATCACGCCAGCGGGACTATTAGAAGTAGTTCACAGCTTAGGCACGTCGTGCCCAGTCCCAGTGTGAGCAAATGGCCCAGTAAGTCACCATGGTGATCCCTCTCGTCTGGGCCTTCGACCGTGAAGCCCCTGGGGAAAGTGCGAGGCCAGTGCTCCCCTCACTCCCAGGAGGAAGCCAGCCCTGCCTCCGGCCCAACCACACCAGCTTCCTCTCTGCCCTTACCTGAGCCCCACTTCTTCTTCTTTTAAAATATTTATTTATTTGAAAGTCAGAGAGAGAGAGAGACAGAGAGAGAGAGAGAAGGAGAGAGATTCTTCCATCTGCTGCCTCACTCTCCAAATGGCTGCAGATTCCAGGGCTGGGCCAGGCAGAAGCCTGGAGCCAGGAGCTTCTTCCAGGTCTCCCACACTGGTGCAGGGGCCCAAAGACTTGGGCCACCCCCCACTGCTTTCCCAGGCCACAGCAGAAGCTGGATCGGAAGTGGAGCAGCCGGGACATGAATTGGCACCATATGGGATGCTGGTGCTGCAGGTGGCAGCTCCACCCGCTACACCACAGCGCCGGCTCCACCCGCTATGCCACAGCGCCGGCTCCACCCGCTATGCCACAGCGCCGGCTCCAGGCCCTGAATCTTCTGCACACAGCAGGCACAGGGAAGCTTTTGAAATGACAAGCTGGTCAAGCCAGGCTTCTTCTTCCAACACAGAGCACTTGATTTGGGAGTTGGGAGTCCAGCCCAGGCCTCCTCCCACACCCAAGTCCCTCACTGCACCCCAATGCAGTGCCCTCTGAACCTCTCTACCCTCCACCCCCTCCCCTTCCTACCCCAGGGCCTTTGCACGGCTGCTGCCTTGACCAGGATGCCCTTCCTTCCCCGAGTCCCTGGTGCATTGACGTGGGGGGACCCCCACAACAAACACCACACGTGGCTCCAAGAGCAGGAATGCAGCCTGCTGACCTTCGCAAAGGCGTCTCCACCAGCAGGGGGCAGCCCAGAGTGAGGCCGGGGGCTCCTGCCCACTCCTGGCAGCCCTGCAGCGTCCTCTGGCTTCTTGCCAGGGCGGTGGCCTCGGGGCCTGGGTGCAGTGTGACAGAGCGGGGACACTGTCGGCCCCCACTCACGTGCCCCCTGCATTTGCTGGGTCCCTTTTTCTCCCTGTGTTTGTCCGTTAGGGCAGGAGTTTTCCCGACTTTTAGGAAGCAGAACCGTTGCACGGCTTTGCAGTGTAAGAAATGTAGACAGTGTCACTCTGGGGGCCGCGCCCTGCTCCCGGCTCCTCAGAATCTGACCTGTCTGGAGGCAGCCACTGCAGATGGAACGGGTCGGGACCGGTCGCGTGGAGCTGGTCCTGCTGACACCGGGATTCCAGACTTCCAGAGCTGCAGCCCACACGGCCCCACTGCCTCCGTGCGTCCTCTGTGTCGGTGTCCTTCTGCAGCCCCAGGGAAATATCTAAGTAGACGCAATTTTGGAAATACTGCACTTGGGACATTTCCTTATGATAAAATCAAATAGTTAGAAAAGGGGCCGCTGTAGGTTAACTTCTGCTGGTGACGCCTGCATCCCATATGAGCGCCAGTTCGAGACCCAGCTGCTCCACTGCCGATCCAGCTCCCTGCTAATGAGCCTGGGAAAGCAGTGGAAGTGTTTGGGCCCCTGCACCCACGTGGGAGACCCAGATGGAGTCCTGGCTCCTGGCTTCAGCCTGGCCCAACTCTGGCTGTTGCAGCCATTTGGGGAATGAACCAGGGAATGGAAGTAATCTCTCCTCTCCTCTCCTCTCCTCTCCTCGGCTCTCCTCTCCTCTCCTCTCCTCTCCTCTCCTCTCCTCTCCTCTCCTCTCCTCTCCTCTCTTCTCTCTCTCTCTCTCTTATCTCTCTCTAACTCTCCTTTCAAATAAATAAATAACCTTTTAAAAAACATCCAAATGCGTTTGAAAATGAGTATTGAGTTTGGCAAAATAATCTCTAGAAGCATCTAACAAAGGCAATACAGCTATGTGGGCTCAGTCAACACACACCAAGAGAGAAAGGTGGCATCAACAGTCCTTGTCACTGTCTCCCACGTGCACATTTGAGAGGCGGGGGGGTGGGCAGCCGAGCCACCCAGGAGGCTGCAGCCCCCTCCTGGGGGAGGGGCTTCGCAGCACAAGGAGAGCGAGCAGTCCCTCAGGGTGGGGTGAGTCGCTGTTCCGACTCGGAGGAATGTGAACCCAGTACTTCAGCTGGTGCTGGAGTGCCAACCCCGCCACCCGCAGCACCCAGGGGACACACGGCAACGCTGGGAGGTGACATGCTCGTCCCCAATGTGCCACTGCCTAAGAAATGCTGCAATGAATGGTCTAGGCTGCTTTTTAAAGATTTCTTGTATTTATTTGAAAGGCAGAGTAACAGAAAGAGAGAGGGGGAGAGGGAGAGAATTTTGCATCCACTGGTTTACTCCCCAGTTGGCCACAACAGCCAGGGCTATACCAGGCCACAGCCAGGTGCCAGCAACTCCATCCAGGTCTCCCACGTGGGTAGCAGGGGCCCAGGTACTTGGGCCATCGTCTTCTGCTACTTTCCTAGGTGCATTAGCAGGAAGCTGGATTGGAGGCAGAGCAGCCAGGACTGGAACCCATGCTCTGATTTGGGATGCCAGAGTCACAGTTGGCGACTTGACCTGCTGTGCCATGACACCGGCCCCTAGGCTAATTATCCCGTCTTTTTTATGCAGTTGGCACCGACCAGGCACTGACCCTGAACTTGGCAGTTGAAGGGGACAGGAAGCATTTGTGATCTCCCACGGCCCTGGGGGTGGGGATTTGGCCTCTGCGGGGTGGTCCTGGCGTGGGGCCTCTCCCAAGGACCCACAGACATCAGGACGTCAGCGGAGGTGCGGTCGCCTTCCCAGGATTGACAGGACTACAGCATCTGCTCCCTGGTCTGTCCCTCAGCACGCAGAGTTCACGCGGCAGCCCCAGCACTTTTCAACATGGCGCCAGCTTCCCCCAGAGTGAGAGATGGGAGGAGGTGACAAAGGGCTGTCCCCGCTGCCTCTGAGCACTCGGCCCGTGTGCCAAGGCCTCCCGTTCAGGAGCGAGTCACAGGGAAGGGGAGAGGAAACGGGCGCCACCTGTCAGAGGGAGGAGTCACAGTCACCAGGGTCATCAGTCCCCTAACCAGAGAGAGGAGGCTCAAGTCAGCGTGATCCCTGCCTTCAGCCAGAGGAAGGGACGCGGGTGCACCCAGCGGCCAGGGCAGGGCAAAGCAGCCTTACAGGGGAGCCTGGGGAGGACCTGCCTCCTGGGGGCTCTGCAGGGGCGTGTGGGAGTCCTGGGCCAGCAGGACCCTTGTTTAATTGTGGCTTGAGGACCTGGTCTGGAACTTGAACTCGTCCCTGGGCTCATCAGACCCGAGCAGAGGACGCAGCAGCCTGCCTTGGGTCTGCGGGTCTTCACTCATCCCTGGGCTCATCAGACCCGAGCAGAGGACGCGGCAGCCTGCCTTGGGTCTGTGGGTCTTCACTCATCCCTGGGCTCATCAGACCCGAGCAGAGGACGCGGCAGCCTGCCTTGGGTCTGCGGGTCTTCAGTCTGAAGCACAGGAAACCATGGTCACGGCTGCTCCCTGCTGACCTGTCTGCTGCTGGCTGTCCCCGCAGACACCAATACCGCCGCCCGGGGGAAGTGTGCGCCTGCCGAGGACGTCGTACCCATGGAAGCTGAGACGCAGTGCCAGGAAGTGGTTCGCTTGGGGTCTCCTGAGATCCCGTAGGAATGAGGGGTCCTCGGCCTGGCTGCCATGGGCAGAGCCACTTGCCCACAAAAGGCAGAGCCCCAGTCGAGCGGCAATGACCTGTTTGTGTGGGCACCAGCGGCCCTGGTGGGGGAGGGGAGAGAACAGGTGGCGCTCCCTCCCCGCCACCCTGTATCTGCTGCAGGGACCCACCTCCCTCTGACAAGGGTCCTTCCCATCAACTTCGCTCAGACACGAGAAATGAGTGAATCGTGCCGAGAGCACCCTCTCCAATGCAGAGCAAGGGCCTTTGAAAGCCATGCAGGCCACGTGCCTGGGGCGCTCCTCTGTCTTTTAAAAAAAAAATTAAGATATTTATTTATTTATTTGAAAGAATTACAGAGAGAGATGGAGATAGAGCTCTTATCCTCTGGTTCACTCCTCAGATGGCCACAACGTGGGTGCAGAGACCCCAAGCACTTGGGCCATCTTCTGCTGCTTTCCCAGGTGCACTAGCAGGAAGCAGGATCAGAAGTGGAGCAGCCAGGACTCGAACTGGTGCCCAATAGGATGCTGGCGTTGCAGGCTGCACCACAGCACCGGCCCTGGGGCGCTTGTCTCTCTCCCCAGCTCACAGGCAGGGCCCTGGGATCGCACAGTTTTCAGAATAAGCAGCAAGTGAGGGATCCCGCCAGCACAGACGCACCTGTTTCCCCAAGCAGTCTGCAGACGCCACAGAATCGTCAAGGATCATTATTTTCAAATGAAACAGGAATCAGAGTGACTAAAAGATTAATTTGAGCTAAATTGGCAAAATATGTGTAATTTGAAAAATTATGCAAAAATAGAAGGCTCCCTTTTCCCTTCCAGCGAGGCACCTTCCGAAAGGAGAACCCAAGCCCCTCGCACCTCTCTGTGCAGCAGCTCGTGCGGGCGGCGTCGGGCCGTTTGTGCAGACTCCGGGCAGCTCTTCCCAGGGAGGCCTCTCCACGGCGGCCCTGGGGCTCGAAAGGAGTGGACCTGCAGGGCGGCTCCCCCAGCGGCCCCTCTCCTAGGCGGCTCCTCGCCTTGACAGCCCTGCTGAGTGAGGCACTCTGCTTTTCCCGGCCGCGATCGCTCTCAGGCACGAGCAGGGAACTTGCTTCAATGTCGTCTGAACAGAAACCCGTTCTCCCTCAGGCTCCTGAGTGCAGAAAGCATGGGCTCTGGTTCTGAGAAGGTTGAGCCCTACCGGGCAGGCGGGGCGTCCTGTGATGCTGGTCCAGTGCGTGCCCTGCCCCCACGTCCATCTGCACCTGCTCTCCCTGCTGCCCAGGCCTGGGGGCAGCTTGCGACCTCCTCCCATCCCTGCTGTTTCGGGGCACCTGCTTCCCTCTTCCCGACAATGGCTCCTCCACCAACACAGAGAGACGCCGGCTCTGGTTCCCTCCCCGTGTCTGAAGACCTCACGTGTCACCAACACTTGCACTCATAAATGTGCGAGGACCATGGGGCACTTCTGTCACTCGTGTAGGGTCCTAGAATATGCCACCCCTGGGTGTCTCTTCGACATAGAGGTTATTTTGAGCTCAGAGAAATTGAAAGCCAGTAGATAGAGGACAAGCTCCTTACCCCGCCCAAACTGCCTAGACATTGGGAGTAAATCCCCCTCTTGTAACGGAAATTTACATGGATCAGGACAATGTCCTCTGGTTAAGATGTCTTCCTGGGGCTGGCCTAGTGGCAGAGCGTGGTAAGCCACTGCCTGCAACACCAGCAGCCCATACGAGCGCTGGTTTGAATCCCAGCTGCTCCACTTCGGATCCAGCTCCCTGCTAATGTGCCTGGGAAAGCAGAGGAAGATATGGCCCACGCCCCTGGGCCCCTACACCCATGTGGGAGAGCTGGAGGAAGCTCCTGGTTCCTGGCTTTGGTCTGGCCCAGCTCCAGCCATTGTGGTCATTTGGAGAGTCAACCACCAGATGGAAGATTCTCTCCCTCTCTCTGTAACTCCCACACACGTCACATCCATAATTTAAAACTGTTTTTTTCTGTTGCTCATCTGTCTTATATCACCTTGATTTGCAAGCTCCAGCCACTGAACCTAGAAGGGTAGAGGGAAGATTTTCCATCCCCTACTCTTGTGTGCTCCAGTCGTCAGCTTTTCATTACAATGAGCTGCATGGGACAAGCTACTTACGAAGAAAGGAGCCTTGAAGGTAGCTCATGGTGTTGGAGGTGCAATGTCCATAGGCACGATGAAGACTCTAGTGAAGGCCCCCTGCTGAGCGGTGGGGTACTTGTGGAAGGAGGATCGCATGGCAGCTTGATTGACAGCCGCTCTAAAGCCGCCTTTGGAGGGCACACCCCCCGCGGGCAAGGAGCTCCCTCTAGGTCCCACTGCCGAGGGTCCATCACCTCCCTGCAGCGCCACCCCAAGGACCAAGCCGTTAAGACGGGGCCTCTGGGGGACATTCAGCTTCCTAGGCACACGCCCCTCCTGAGAGCAGTGCCACACCTCCCTCCTGTGTCCTCCCAGCCAAATGCCCACTTCGGGGCTGTGCAGCCTGGGAGGCAGAGCTGGGCATGGCCCTGCAGATGGGAGCAGACGGGGTCGTTCGTTCCCTGGTCAGCGCCTCCCTGCGGGATTCCCACGGGCCCCTTCCTGCTGCTCCTCGGGCGCAGGTGGCCTAGGCAGTCTCACAGGTCAGGCTTTGACCCGCTGCTGACCAGGAGACATGGCCTGGGCCTTACCGAAAGCCACGCCCCCTCGGGGACTTTCTGTAGCTGCCCTCGCGGAGGCTTCCGGGAAACGTGGATCGCGTGGCTGCTTTGGGTCATCGGAGCATTCGGGCCTCAGGTAGACGAGACGAGATGCACCGGAGGGTTCCAGAATCAGAACACGAGGCCTCTGAATAAACGCCTCCTGGGCTTTTGTGGAAAAGCGAATCAGTCTGAGTCTGTGAAACCCACACCTGCTTGCTTATACATTGTTGCTTGCTGCTATTGTTAGCAAAATTAAAGCTGTTTTTGCTTTTAAAGGGTTAAGAATATTCTTGGGTTTTCTAAAGGAAAAAATCTACATAGGGAGGAATTATAAATCAAATACAGAACTAAAGTTGCCTTCCAGGAATCGTATCAGAGGGCTAGAACAAAAATTCCAATTTTTCATGCCCACAAAGAAGATTCCATAAACTAATCCCGAAACTAGGCTCTATAGATAAAACTACTATGTCAGTTCAAGACACAGTTGAACAACATCTCCTCATTTTAATTTTCTTGATTAAATTCCTGAACTGAAAAACTTGAAAGAGGAAGGAAAAACGAATTCTGTAAATATGCAGATACTGCTTTTAGAGAGTGAAGTCGCTTTATGAGTAAGAATAATTTGCATGCTGAGATTACAATATTCTGATTTTTTAAGACAGTAAGTTATCATATGAGAGTGCATTTTAATTTTTGCCCATGATACATCAACTTGATGATTCATTTCTGAATGTAAGTATTGCTTAATAATTTTATTACCAGTTCCATTGCTACTGCCTCAGCAGTGTTAAATTGCTCAGAGTTGAATTTAATAAAAGGGTCTAAGAACCATAATTTAACCTAGGAACTGAAGAAATACGTAACGCAAGAAACATGCAATTTGGCATTGCCATCCATAGAATATAAATTATGTTGAAAGGCTGGATTTGGGACACAGTTTGCAATTTTGCTAATAGTGAAGCCCGTGTTGAATATTCACAGATGTGTGAATGGGCGTGCTATTACTCGCGTGAACAGCGCTGGCCTGTTGACAGGATACCGAGATGGGCGCTAACGGCTTCCGTTGGCTTTCGCGTTTTGTTGGCCCTCAAGGCTGTTCTGTACCCCCCAGGTAGCAGACAGAGGCTCTGCCGCGTGAGCCAGGGAAGACCCTGCTGTGGGAAACTGTGTGTATTTGAAGAGGCTGAGGGAAGGGCAAGTTTAGAAAGGCCAAGCGCAGAGATTGCAAGTCGCTTCGATACAGTAAACCTTGGCCCAGCGTTAGCACCAGGGGCGGTCCAGGGCCAGCAGCGCAGGCGGCACCAGACACCGTCCGTGTAGCAGTGCTGCCTGGGCGCTGTTGTGGGGCTGGCCGTCCTCCGCGACCAGCTCTTGCCCTCCTGCACGAGGTCACTCCTTCACAACTCCCCGGCTTTATTTACTGTATCTGTGGTTAGAGTTTGGCCAAAGTGACTCTGGCTGGATTCTGACAACTTTCGCGAGATACATACAAGTACAACTTTCTGCATATTGTCTCTTTTGTCGTTAGGAAGGCATGCTTACCGAGGCAGAAGGGTGGAGCAAATTTTACCTAGCAGTTCGTTAGCTTGCGGCGCCGTTTGAATTGTAGATAAAATGGGCTCGGCTGTTGGCTTTGTTTCCTTGAGTTCCGTGTGTCTTCCTCCAAGCAGGTCACCCTCTGGCCCTGTCCACCCCACGCTGTCCCTGCACGGAGAGCAGTGGCTTCACCTCTCCGGCAGGCTGCTGGAGACCGTGGCATCCTTGGTGGCCCTTGGCCCAGTTCACTCAGCCACATTTGTCCCTTGGTGAAGTCTGAGCCTGCTCTTTCCAGAGCCTGACTGTGGCTCTAAGAACACACTCCTGCACGCTGTGTGCATCCGTCCTGAGATCTCAGGGTCGGCCGGGCTGATGCTCTGGACTGGGAGCCCCCTGGGGGCAGCATCTTGCTGCTGTGGCCCCAGAGCTGAGACAGCGCCTGTCCCGTGGAGGCGCTCAATGAATGTCTGTTAAATGGACGAATGAACTTTGACGGAAGAAGAGAACACAAAAGGCAACGTTAGAGGGCCATCATGACCCTGGACTTCTCCCAGCACTGGCCCAGGTGCGTGTCGTATGACGCTCGTGGAATGTGAGTGAGAGTGGGAAATACGTTTTCTCAAGGAGCCAACTATCCGCCTGCTGTATTATGCGGTGGAGGTGGCTGACACAGCTGGCGCCAGCCTGCTTCCTCTGAGCGCATGGTGTCCACGACCCACTCCGACCCTGGCTGAGGTCAGAGAGGGTAGGACTTCCCAAGGCTGCTTGCCTTCCTCCATGGTTCTTTCTTGCATCAATCTCTGCAGAGTGGGAGGCAGGACACTGCAATTAGTAAGGTTCTAAATGGGCTGAGTGGAGATTGATAATCCAGAATCAGGAAAAACAGCGTGAGCCTGAGGAGCTTGCAATGTGTCAATTAAAACACAACTGAACCACCTGACCTGGGACTCGCTCAGCCCGGCAGGTCTCTGCCCCCATAACGAGCTGCCAGGGGCTGGAATGTACAATCACACAGCAATTATTCGAAGCCTGCAGCCCCATGAGCCTGCGTTCATTAGTTGAAGGGATTACTGCGAAAACGGGTTAGGCTGTGCCAGAGTCAGCCTGCCTGGAGAGAGGAACGAGGAACGGCTCTCCCTGTCACGCAGAGGGGAGCGGGATGGGTGGCCCCCACCGGGGGAGAGAGCTGCTCGCCCCATCAGGGTGACAGGTGCACACACCATGGCTGTCAGGGCCAGCGTGGGAAATGGATGAGTGTCACAGCATCACAGCAGGGTACCAGGAAGTGATTAGCAGCCGTGCCACTGTCTGTAAACAACTTTTCTGATGCATGCCACGAAGCCAGAAGCTATTTTGGTGATCAATTTCACACTCCTGGGGAGTGGAATTTAATGACCAGTCTGATCGGAGCCCCACATGGCGCCTGCGTGAACTGTGCGTGGAACGTGGCCCCCACCTGCGGGGTGGCCACTCTCTCCCACCAGGGTCCTTTCAGAACGAATCCTTCATTTGCATTTGTTTTAATTTAAAATCGTTTCATTTGTTCCCCAAGTGGATGAGCTGCGGACAACACCACTGAGTCCTAGTAGCTTGGACGAGTCTTCCTGCTTGCTGTCCGCCTGGCCCTGCGCGAGGGCTGCAGTGAGGACTGAGTGAGGACCACGTCTGCCGATGTTGAGGTATGGTGATGCCAGGCAGCTTACCCGAGGTAAGCCTGGTCTTGCCTTTGGTTTGTGACGCCACCCCGATAACAACATCCTTATAAGAATCCACCCAACCCACCGTCTGCATGATTCATCCCTCACGTGGCTTCTGGATTGACTCGAATATTTTTGTCACGGTTTTACCTCCTTAGAAATCTGGACGTGAGGCCTTCTTGGCTTAGGGTCTGCCTTGGTTGGGCCTTTCCTGGTTACATGGAACAGAAACTCACTTCAGAAGAGACAGTTTTCTCATGATGGGATGGCAAAGGTGTCGTTATGGAAATCGGTGATGGCTACAGTGGTGGTGGTGGTTGTGTTGAAGGGAATGGGGATGTGGTTAGGATGCTGTCATGTTGGTGCTGACGGCTTGGTCATGGTGCTGATGATGGCGGTGAAGGAAGCCATTGGTGGTGGAGTTGGTGAAGGGGATGATGATCATGGTTATGGTTATGGTGTCATGGTGATGGTGCTGATGGCTTTGGTGATGGTGGTTGCAATGGGAGCAGTTGATGGAGTTGGTGAAGGGGATGGTGATCATGGTTATGGTGTCATGGTGATGGTGGTGATGGTGCTGATGGCTTTGGTGATGGTAGTGATGGTGGTTGTAATGGGAGCAGTTGACAGTGGAGTTGGTGAAGGGGACGGTGATCATGGTTATGGTTACGGTGTCACAGTGATGGTGTTGATGGCTTTGGTGATGCTGATGGTGGTGAGGATGGTGCTGGTTGTGATGGTGAAAGAGATGGTAGAAATGACAACACTGATGACGATGAGGATGGTGGTGGTCAGGGTGCTGATGAGGGTGGCAGTGGTGTCTTTGGGATTCCACGGCAGACAGGAGAGGTCACGTTTCTCAAGGGACTTGACCTGAGACCTAGAAGTCAGCAAATGAGACAGTTTCTCTGGAGGCCTCTGGTTTCCTGTCTGCTTCTCTCTGGGTCTCTGCTGCATTTTCTTTTCTCAAGGGGTGAAAAGTAAGACCCCGGGGCCTGGCTGCACAACACCTGCCTGTTAAGAGCTTCTCACGGACTAGGTATGGACGTCTTCAAGGTTTCTAAAGCCAACACACCAGGCTGGTTCAGTCCAGCTGACAACTGCATTTGTCTGGAGTGAACTGGAGATGTATGGGCATAAAAGGTCTCATCATTGCTACAAACTGAGCTCCAGGGAGAGTAGGGAAAGAGTCTCCCAAAAGACAGGGAGCAGCAGAGAGCAGAGGGAGAAATGGCCAGTGCCCCTAGCGTCTGAATGTCTGGGACACAACTAGGAAGCAGGAAGATCTGACACGAGGAGGCACCAGGCCGATTGGCTAGGGTCTGGGGGAGGGAGACCCAGAGGTGGCCACCTCCTCATTCTCCAGCCTCAAGACGTTCTGGCAGGAGAGGGGTTGTGTTTGCAACCTTTCTAGTTTATACCGGCTCTGAGGTTTTGGGGAGCCTTCAATCTTCCAGTTGCCCTCCTCCCTCCCTGCCTTCCTCCCTCCTCCCTCCCTTCCTTCACCTTGGTAATTAAAGAGCCGCTAATAGTGCACATTTTCCAGTGTCGAGGGACTGCTGCACTTGCACACATATTTAAGGTAGAGTAGCTTCCAAAATCAGATGCCAGTCTCTGCTCAGGTTATGATGTTTTATTGGCCCTCGGGGACAACTTTCATCTTTATTCTTAGCTCACTTTTCCTGTCAACTTGGGTCATAAAAACGAGCCCAAACCTGAAATCTATGATTTAGGAAATGAAATGAGAATATTGTGCAGACATCAGAAATCCACAAAGTACTCAGAGTGTTAGTTTACTTATTAAAAGGTACTTGTGGCCGGGTGGGCATTTGGCCTAGGGGGTCCAGTCCCCTGTGCTCCGTGTTGGAATGGCTGGGTTCAGTACCTGGCCCCAGCTCTTGACTCCAGCCTCTGGCTAATGCAGATCCTGGGAGGCAATCGTGGTGGCAGCCGGATCCTGCTGCCCACGAGAGAGGTGTGGATTAAATTCCCCACTTTAGTCTGGCTCTATCTAACCCCAGCCATTGCAGACATCTGGGGAGTGAACCAGAGGATGGGGTCTCTACCTATCTATCTGTCTGTCATCTATCTATCTAACATCTATTTATCTCTCTCCATCCCTCTCAAATAAATAAAAATTAGAGGGGCTGGCGCTGTGGCGCAGTGGGTTAACGCCCTGGCCTAAAGTGCTGGCATCCCATATGGGCACCGGTTCTAGTCCTGGGTGCTCCTCTTCCAATCCAGCTCTCTGCTGTGGCCTGGGATAGCAGTAGAAGATGGCTCAAGGGCTTGGGCTCCTGTACCCACGTGGGAGACCCAAAAGAGTCTCCTGGCTCCTGGCTTCGGATCGGCACAGCTCCGGCCATTGTGGCCATCTAGGGAGTGAACTATCGGATGGAAGACCTCTCTCTCTCTCTGCCTCTCCTCTGTGTGGCTCTGACTTTCAAATAAATAAATAAATCTTTAAAAAAATAGAAAGAGAAAAAGATACTTGTGAGTGCAATCCTGGTGCCACTCTCTGTACACAAGAGGGATAAAGAACCAAGCCTCAAATTCCACGGGTCTGACAGACGTACACCTGAGCAACTCTGACCTCTCTCCCATCAAGGCTAGCGCATTTCCCAGACCCTGTGGTCTCTGTAAGGACCCCACCTTTGTGTCTGTTAGTGACTCTCACGTGGGAGCACGGGGAGGGCGGTGCTGGAGGCCTGTATCTCTCCCAGCAGCAGCCCAGCAGCCCGGGAGATGAGTGGGCACCGTAGTGGCCGCCTTTCCTGACTGTGTGCCAGTCTGCCCGAATGTGTATTAGAATACTTTTCTCCAAAACCCTGCTTGGAAAATAAACGATTTTAAAATGGTTGAGCAGGGGCTGGTTGAGAGCAGCTCTCAGAGCTCTGCTTCTCCCAGAATTGGAGGCTGCTTCCCCCTTGTGAGGCGTCCCAGGCGTCAGGAAAGGAGCCACAGAGGCCACGGAGCCAGGAGGTCGATCGTGGTGGCTTTGCCAGCTTCTCACGGGATGGAGGGCTCTGAGCTGGCGTCGAGGGCCCGATCCCTCCTCCCCCCCCGCCCCTCCCACCCCTCCTTCCATCTTTCTAACAGTTTTCAGTCCACAAATCTTCCAGCAGAGGTCACAATTTCCTTTGAGATGAGGCAAGGCGTGTTGTATTGGAGAGAATACCACAACGGGATAAATTCCCAAGGGCTTTGGTGAGCGTCCACATCGGCACGAGGCCACTGCGCAGGTGTGGGGGAGTCTCTGGGATGTGAAGCTGCCAATCAGCTGTACATTGTGTGCCATGATGGAGATGACAACACCTGCACCACAGGCGTCCACAGGCGCAGGCTGCCACATGGCTGTGTGTCTTCATCACCTCTCGGACACGTTGGCCAAGATGGGGTCACACTGGACAGTAACCTCTCCCTGAGGGGTTCACGTGTCCTTGTGTCTTGTCAACCGCGCTCGCCAACAGACTGCAAGGTTGTTACTATTGTAATAATTATTTACTTAGAGAAAGAGAGAGAGAGAGGTTGTCTACCCACTGGTTCTTTCCCCCAAATGGCTGCAGTGGCTGAGGCTGGGCCGGGCTGAAGCCAGGGGCCAGGAACTCCATCTGGATCTCCCACGTGGATGGCAGGGGCCCAACTACGTGGACCATCATCTGCTGCTTTTCCAGGGACATTAGCAGGGAGCTGGGTCGGAAGCAGAGCAGCGTGGGCTTGAACTGGCGGCACAGGCAGTGGTTTAATCCTCTGTGTCACAACACCAGCTCCTACAAGGTTTTCATGGATGCACCAGGATTTTGCCACATGGACTGGATGAGACTGAGGATGGCCTAACGTTACCAACAGCTGCTCAGGGACTTCTAGGTGGCTTGAATTAAAGTCCAGCACACACAGGCTGTGGGGACTTCCTGGAAGAGGCATCAGAGGGGCAAGGCTCCAGGAGCTGTGTAGTTTCTGAGCAGGTCACCCGGGGCCATGTGCAGCGTTTCTCTGGAGGACAGTCCACCTGGCTTCCATAAGTCCACTTCTCTGGGCTAAATGCTTCCCATGCATTATCTCCCTTGAGTTCTACTTTGGGAAACCCAGGTTCAGTGTCTGCCCAGGACTGGCCAACTTCTAAGCCTGGAGCCCACGTCTGACCTCGGGTTGCCTAACTGAAGGGCTCAAGCCTTTGATGACTGCTCTGAGCTGCCTCCCACGACAAAAGGCAGCTCGCAGCAGACACTTGACATCCCTTGGGTTCATGAGTGTGGCTTGGGGCTGGGGTTTCAAACGTCTAAAACACCAAGATCTTTGGCATGACCCACTCTCCGTGAATACCTAGCTTATTCCAACTCCTTTACACTTAACCAAACCCCTGAGCCCCCTGTTCATAGCTGAAAAGGATGACCAATGGTTATATTTTAAAATGAGGTAGAGGGGCTGGTATTGTGTCCCAGTGGATGCCTGCAACACTGGCATCCTGTATGGCTCCTCTTCCGATCCAGCTCTCTGCTTATGGCCTGAGAAAAGCAGCAGAAGATGGCCCAAGGGCTTCGGCCTGTGCACCCACATGGGAGACCTAGATGAAGTTCCAGGCTCTGGCTTTAGTCTGGCCCAACACTGGCTATTGTGACCATTTGAGGAGTAAACCAGCAGATAGAAAATTCTCTCTCTCTCTCTCTCTCTCTCTGGCCTTCAAATAAAAAATATTTTTAAAAATTAAATAAAATGAGATAGAGACAAGCTTCCTGGTGTTTGGTTCTTGGGTACTTGGGTAACACAGATTTGATGTTACATGTCTAAAAACTGAAGGTCCCAGGATGAGAGAGAGAGAGAGAGAGAGAGAGAACGGCTGTACTCTGGAGCTTTTTCCTTGGGGCCTCTGTTTTTCCAAGCTAGTCAGTCTCGGTGGGATTTATGAGCCTGGAACCCTGAGGTTCTGTGGGTGATGGAGGAGGAAGGTGCAGTGGCTGCTGCTGGTGGTGGCTGGGGCGAGTTTAATGGTGTCAGTGGAAAGGCCCATGTTTCACTGGGACCCCACGGAGATTTCCAACATATATCAGAATCTCTCTCCCCATACCATAGCCATGGAACTCAGATCATGAAGATCCCAGACAAGGTTCAGGCCAGAGAGCACATGGGACAGAAGCAGAGGTTACCACAAGAAGTGAAAACTAAAGGAATGGGGCTTCTGGACCGCCCTGAGCAGTGAGAAAGGGGATGACGTGTGGATGGGGTGGAAAGACGGAGACGAAGGCTCAGGCAGCACCGAGCCGTCGGCTTCTGGGAAGAAGCAGGATCTGCAACCGCAGAGCCCGCTGGGCCGTCTGGTCTGGCATCCACCAAGTGCAGCCCACAGGTCCCACGGAGCCGCCCAGCACCCAGGCGTTGGCTGCCGAGTCTTTGTTCATCCTCGAAGAATCCATGAACGAGAACCCCTGGTGGCACTTCGGCAATTTTACGCAGGGAGTCCTCGCTCGCTCAACTGTTAAAGTTGTCCTCTGTATCATTTCTCTCCCTTTTATCTGAACTTCTCTAGGTTTTTCCAGACTCCTTAGTAAAGAGCTGCCATGCAGCTCCGGGCTCTGTGGCTGAGGCTCGGAAACCAGGCCCTCAGCAGCGGGTACTGTGTAAGCTCAAGCGATGTCTCCCTCCTCGTTTGCTCCCAAGATAATACCCAGAGAGTTCAAAGCTGAGGAGCATCCACCCACTCAACCACTGCTTAGCCATCTACCAGGTGCTGGGAACCCATCCAGAAAGAGGTCAACCCTCTGCTGCTGCCGGCCAGTTTGATGTAAGAAGACCAATGGCACACACAGGGGAAGCACAGTGTGCGAGAGGTCTGAGAAAGCCTGCGGAAATGCAGATCATGAAAGAAGTTTGCACCGATTCCATTTTTGTACCAAAATACACTTCTCTTTTCATTCCATTTTCCATGAATTTATGGAAACAACATCATAGTCAGTGTTTGTAAGAGCTACAAGGAGAACTAAGCAGAGAAGGGCGTTGGAAAAGGCGGGCACCTCCTGGAAAGGTGACGTGAGATTCCAGTGACAGGTGTGTCCATCCACAGGTTGGACCAGACCTGCATCTTGGGTGGAAAGTCAATAGAAGTCTAGGGCTGGAAATGACCTTGTTGTCCAGCCCCATCCGTTTTACTTTGGAGAAGCAGAGCCCTGACCGGTCAGCTGACCTCAGCTAAGCCGTGAGACCAGGACACCACGCCTCGCGCGTGAACACTCGTGTCTAGTGTCTCGTCTGGGAGCTCACACAGTCGACCGGTACCGACTGTAACTATGCAAGTTGCTTCTGGAACAATGTCTGATCGTCATCAGGCACCAAAAGGCAAGCTAGCAGACAAAATGCGACCATTGCCCCAGACTCAGAAGGGGCTGGAATCCTGCATGAGGACATCAAATCCTCTTCCCTCTGCAGGGAACCCTCCGAGCTGCTGGGCAACACAATCACCTTTCAGAGTAGACACAGTGCCTTCTCCCGCATGCATCTGTGATACAAACTCCTCCTAGCACTGACCTTTGAGTGCGAGGTGACCATGCACACTTCCACAACACGTGTTGTGATGCTGAATGGGTGCATCAAATATGACTGCCTTCTTTGCATCTGCTTTGAAAACATCAGGTGTTGAGTGAGACGTGTAAGAACGAGTGCTGGGATCCTTCTGCTGCAGACGCCACGTTCTGTAGGGTAAGAGTCATCAGCCTCGCGCCAGGCAAGCACACGGGCCAGCGGCCCCGATGTCTTCAGGCCGAGAGAGAGCCTCGCGTTCTCTCCAAACATCCAGAGACCTCAGGGGTCTGAACAAGGTCCTCCTTCCTCGTACAGTGAGTGTGCTAGGTGGCGTATCAGCTGGAATGTCAAACAGTGTGTCATTGGTGCGGTGAGCCACTGATTCACCACCCGGCTCTACCCCACTCCAGATGGCCCAAAGAACAAGACCAATCGGTGCTTGTGCTCCACGGGCTGGCAGTCCACTGGAGACCGTGTGAACGCACAGCTGTAGCCCTGGGTGGTAGGCGTGACTGACACTGGGGTGCTGTGGTACCTGCTGTGGTGCAGAGAGTCGAGCCTGGCTTGAGCTTAGGGGCAGGGCAGGCTCCTGGGAGGATGTGGCACTGATGCTGAGTCTTGAGGGCTGGGTGAGCACCCATCAATGGAGAAGGCAGGAAAGTGTCCTAGGCAGTGTGAAGACCAAGCACACAGGCACAGGCCCCTGAAAGAGCAGGTGCAGCGCAGGGCCCACAGGCTGCTCCCCAGAGCTGCAGGGGGCATAGCAGGTGGGAAGCAGCCACAGGGGCCACAAGCCGGCTGGGGCCCCGTGGGTGAGGCTTCGTGTACCCTGATAGTCGTCAGGGAGTAGAGATGTTGCCTGCACATTTCCCATCTGCAAAAATGCAGCTGCTCCCACGGCGTGCAGTTAGAAGCATGACCCTAGAACTCGGCACAGAGCCCAGGAGGGTGGCCGGATGTGCCCAAACCTTCCTACTGCCGTGACCTCCCATGACCCTCATCAGAGCGGGGTTCTCCCCAGCTGCTCTGGAGCGTGGTGAGTCTGAGCCCGTTTTGCTAAGTATCTTTCACCTAAGGTCTTCCACAGTGAGGCAGCCTGGCCCACTGTTTTTTGCTCCGATTGCTAGATGATCGTCACGGGACGGGCTCCATTTGAGGATCCGATTCAGTTATGCAGCTGGGGAAGTCTGCCCTGCTTAGCACCCGGGGCTCTGTGTCCCCGTCAGATGTGTGCTTGGCAGACAGAGCTAATTGGAAGCTGGCAGCCGTCTCAGTTTTGCTGGCCTGAGACAGTCCCGGGTCGCTGCAGTAATTTCACATGAGTGCGAAAGGGCATCTTGGGGTGGTTTTCATTTCTCTCTGTGAAACAACAAAGCTGTTTGAGTTTGTCTGGAGGCAGGAGCAGAGTGTGGGTGACGTCCCAGTCAGTGTGACAGATAGAACGTGATGTGGATCCTTCATGCAGCCTGGGCTGGGGACAGTCAGCCAACGACAGCGTCTTCTCCCTGCCTCTCCTTCTGCCACCTTCACCCTTTGTTGATGAGCAGGTCAGTTTGACCACAGTGCAGGAGTTCCCGTATCTGGTTCCTTGTCAGGAGAGTCAAAGGCTCATTTACATCCCTTTACACCTACTGCAAACAACACACTTTGCTTTTATTCATTTTTAAAAACAATATTTATTTGTTTGAAAGACAGATCAACAGAGAGACATGGATAGACAGAGAGAGACAGAGAGATAGAGAGGGGGAGCGAGAGAGAGAGAGCTCTCATCCTCTGCTCCACTCCCCAGATGATCACAACGGTCACTGGGCCAGGCCCAAAGCCCAGAACCAGGCACTCCAACTGGGTGTCCCACGTGAGTGGCACCTGCCGCTCTCTGCTGCCTTGCCGGGAACATTAACAGGGATCTGGATTGGAAGTGGAGTAGCCAGTGCTCAAACCCAGACACTCCAGTAAGGGCTGCCAGCATTATAAGTGGCAACTTAACCCACTGCGCCCCACAACACCAGCCCCTCAACCCTTGCTTTTAAAATGCTTGTGCACACCACAACTGTAATAAAAAATAAAGTTCTTATTAAAAGCCAAGGTTTGCATTAAAAACACACACAAAGCCACCAACACTGGCTCAGAAGGGAGGGCTGCTTAGCAGGAAAGGGTGGCTGCATTTTCAAAATGCACATGAAGAAGAGCAAATGGGGCAGTGGTGAGATGTCCCAGATCAGCCGGTCAACTCCCGGGGTGTGGCATTGTGGCTGCGGATTAGCATAAACAGGGAAGACAGCATCTCTGCCTGACAGGTGAGGACGCTTTGGAAGAGAAACACTTTCCAGAGTTTAAACAAACAATGCTTCCCCGTGATGCCGTGCAGCGTGGGACGACAGAGGGAGCAGTGCCCAGATGGCGGCTCTGACCGTGTCCTGCCGCCCACCCAGGGCAGTTGTGGACGCTCCGCATCTGCGCTCGCAGGGGACAGGCAGAGAGGGCGGGGGCTAGACAGCAAACGCCAGGGCTCTGCTCAGGAGTGTGTGGATGGGGAGGTCGAGTCTGGCCAAGGGGGAGCTTTTGGCTGATGTCGGAGCAGAAGTCACCACAGAGAGAGAGACGGCAGGTGTATGGAGCCTCTGCGAGCCCCGGCCCGGCCCAGGCCTCTGTCCTTTCTGTGTATTTTTCTCAAGTGCTTGAATCCTGGGTGAATGGACTCCCAGGTCTGCCGTCTCTCAGAAAGGCCTGTGGTCACCCAGACACAAGCAGCCACTACTGTGTTGTCCTCTTGGCAGCCCCACTCACCACTCGTCTCTGCTATGGTTTCAATGTTTGCCCCCAAGACCCAGAGCAGCAGTGCTGATGGGCGGGACCTCCAAGAGGAGAATGCACTGACACCTTGGGTATCACAGCAGTGAGTTCCTGACCAAGGAGAATCTCCGCCCCCCCGCCCCCCCCACGGCTGCTTCCTCGCCCTTCTACTTCTACCATGGGACGATGCAGCTTCACGGCTCTTGCCAGGTGTGTACCCCGGATCCCGAGTCTCTGTGACGTCTCAGGTGCTCTGTGACAGCAGCACAAAGCAGACTGCCACACTCTCCCTCCCCCACCACCTCCGTCCACTTCCGGGTTTGATTCCCTAACTCGCCCAGAAAGAGCTGTGGGAAGTTTCTAGAACATGCAAGGCCATCTCTCTGGCCTGGAACCCCTGGAAGCTGAGGTCCTGCTGACACCCCCAGAGGTGACCTTGGGAAGCATCCTGTGTTGGTCCACTCTGTTGACAGTCAACAGAGACGAGCGTTGTCCCAGCCGTGGAGAATGTCAGAGCAGGCAGGTGTCTCACTGTTATTCTTATCTGCGTAGAAATAATATTTACTGTAAATCCGTGTGGGTCACTCTGTGTCTTCTGCACACATTTGAAGAGGAAATTGGGCTGTCTGTTTGACTGGGAGAATTGGGCTCCAGATACGCAGCTTTGTGAGTCATTTTGTTCCAGAGCTCTTGACATGAAAGGTATTGCCCCATTTCCAACATGCTTGAAGGGGATCCCAGCTGTTACACAGCTCAGTGCTCGCGTTTCCAGAGGAACTCTCGGACGAGGAGATGCAACCCTGTTGATCTGCCTTTGTCACATCAGGGCTCTTCACGCTGAGTAAGTTGACAGATTGAGGATCGCTGGTTTTTTCTCTGAATTTTTTTTAATGGGACACCACACTGGTGTTGACCGGGGCTGCAGGCTGTGTCGGCCACTGTCACCATGGCAACAGGTGCTCTGCGCACCACTTCTCCTTTGCTGGAACCATTTTCTCCAAGTGTCCGGGGAGTGATTTCCCCACGGACGTTTCGATCTGACGTAGCACTTACAGCCTTTCAGCCCACCACGCGTGCGTCTCAGACTCAGGAATACTCAGACTCATTTTCCCAAAGGGGGAAAACCAGTCCGCGCTGTGAAAAGGCTGGCTTGCCCGCCATGCAGGGCTGCAAGGTCAGGGCATTCTCGGTGGAGGGCGTGGATTCGGCCCAAGAGAACAAGGAGCCACTCGTCACTCATCCGAGCTGAAGTGACCTTAACAGAAAGGCAGGACCCGGCACAAAGGCCGGAGGATACAGACACCCAGGGACAAGCAGGGGCGCAAGGCAGCTTAGAAGGAAAAGGGGGAGGTGTAGGTAGGTGGGGAGTAGTTGAAGTCTTGAAAGAGCACTCAATTCTGCAACGAGGCCGTGGCTTGGGGTCGAGCAGAGGTTCTTCCAAGCGTGGGTTCTGTGGCTGGGACCCCTCCGAGCTCCAGCTGCCTTACTGGAAGAGCATGGTCCACACGTTTAACTCCTGCAGCCTTGTGTGACGATCACAAACTACGTGTGAGCACTCCCTTACAGTGCACAACACACACCAAGGGCTCCGTGACTGCCTGTGTCTCCCCACTCTTTGCCGGGTGATGTGGACACTCGGATGAACAGGTGTGAATGTGTATTACCCAGAAGATGAAAGCCTAACTGGGGACGAGTAGGTGTTCTGTACTGTGACCACCCTGGGAGCGCAGACACCCACAGGAGGAGACTCAACCTGCAGGCAGAACCGGGCAGCACTCAGGGGCGGGTGGCCCCAATCTATGCCTTACATTTTTGGCTAGAATGGCAGCAGGGCCAAGGGTGAGACTCCCTGGTGCCAGGCAAAGCTTTGAGCGATTGGGCAAGGCAGCCACGTTGGGTGTGCTGTGGAGCCCCTCTCACTATAGCTTTCAGCACCGATGCCTCTCGGACAGCTCCCTGACCCCTGAGTGGGTGGCAGCCTAAAGGGGTGTGGTGTGGTGCTTAGAATTATGAGCTCAGCTCATCTTAAAAATTCAACACAAAACTCTTGCTTTTTGTTCAAAACAGCAGGCTCACGGGGTGGAATTCACGTGACACACGTTCCACCCGTTTAACGTCTACAGTTCGGTGGCTTGCAGCAGGTTCCCAGAGCTGGGCAGCCATCAGCACAGTCCAGTTTCAGGTCACTTCCGCCAGCTCAGGGGGCACCCCGTGCAGCCATCAGCAGTCACCCCGCCTTCCTCATCCTCCGAGCATCACTTATCTTCTCTCTGCAGATCTTCCTTTTTTTTTTTTTTTTTTTTTTTGACAGGCAGAGTTAGACAGTGAGAGAGAGAGAGACAGAGAGAAAGGTCTTCCTTCCATTGGTTCAGCCCCCAAATGGCCGCTATGGCCGGTGAGCTGTGCCGATCTGAAGCCAGGAGCCAGGTGCTTCTCCTGGTCTCCCTGCAGGTGCAAGGCCCAAGGACCTGGACCATCCTCCACTGCCTTCCTAGGCCACAGCAGAGAGCTGGACTGGCAGAGGAGCAACTGGGGGGGAATCCGGCACCACAGGTGGAGGATTAGCCTAGTGAGCCGCGGCTCCGGCCATCTGCAGATTTTTCTGTTGGGGACACTCGTGGGAACACAGCCCCACACCGTGTATTCTTCCGGGGCTGCCTGACCTTACTTGGCACGGCGTTTGCAAGGCTCATCCAAGTTACAGCACGTATCAGTATTTTACTTTATCTTTTTAGGGTCAGATAATATTCTGTTGTGTGGACAGATTACAGTGTGTCTATCCACTAGTCAGTTGATGGACTTTAGGGTTATTTATATTTTTGTCTTTATGATTAATGAGAGTCTTCAATAACTCACTGAAAATGCATACATGTCAAAAACTATACATGGATTTCAAAATTTTTCAGCCAAAATTGTTATGCTTGATTTTATTTTCCCATGATCTTTGGAAAAGACCCTTAAGTAGGTAAGCATTAAAGTACAGGTTTTGTTAAGACATATTTTTGTTTCTCTGAGTTTATATCTAGTATGGGGTTGCTGTGTCATGTGGCATTTATGTTTAATAATCTGTCAAGCTATTTTTAAAATAATCTGTCAAGCTGTTTTTTTTTAAATATTTATTTACTTATTTGAAAGGGGGGGGAGAGGGAGAAATAGAGACAGAGAGAGATAGAGAGAGAGGTCGTCCACCTGCTGGTTCACTCCCCAGTTGACCACAACAGCCAGTGCTGGGCCAGGCCAAAGCCAGGAGCCAGGGGTTTCATCTGGATCTCCCACATGGGTGGCAGGGGCCCAAGCACTTAGGCCACTTTCTGCTGCTTTTCCCCAGGACATTAGCAGGGAGATGGATGGGAAGTGGAACAGCCAGGACACGAACCGGCACCCACATGGGACATCGGCACCCCAGGGGGCGGCTCTAACAGCTGCAATGCTAGCTCCTGCCAAGCTGATCTTCAAAGCAGCCTCAGTGTTTGTGTTCCCACTGGCAGTTCCGACTTCCAGGTTGGGTGTCATTTTGTACCAGGCACTGTGTTGCATGCTTTCAAGGTAGATGGGACTCCTCAGGGCAGGCATTGTGGAGTAGCAGACTGAGCCACACCTTGGGATTCCTGCATGCCATATCAGAGAGCCTGGTGAGAGTACCTGATACCCTCTTCCAACCTAGCTTCCGCTCTGCCATCCTGGAAGGCAGCAGGGGGTGGTGGCTCAAGTGGTTGAGTCCCTGCACCCGCATGGGAGACCCAGACGAAATCCCAGATTCCTGGCTTGGCCTGGCCAGCCCTGGAGGTTGCAGGCATTGGTAAGTGAATCAATGGATGAAAGACTTCTCTCTCTCTCTCTCTCTCAATCTCTCTCTTAAAAGGCAGGTGAGACTCTCCAGGCCCAGCGAGGTGAGTAGGTCGCCCGGGATCACACAGTGCATTGTGGAACTTGGCTGAACTGATTACAGCAGGGACCAGCTCCAATATCTGTGCCTTTTCTGCCATTGATGTACGATGTTGTCCTAACTGGTAAAAATGTCTTGATGACAGCTTTCTTAAAATGCCCCATGAAGAACGCCTCGCCCAGGGTGTCAAGTGTTTTGGGAGAGACTCAAGATAAAATGATCAGAGATACGCCCTGAAGACATGAGGCCATCAGGTCTCCTCTGCCGTTTGTAAGCTGCGGCCTGACCGGATGCCATTTGATTAATGATAGGAAGCGCCCTATACATTTACAGTCTGTCCCTGAGCAGCCCAGAGCAAGACGGGATCAGCCAAGGCGGTGTGTGCATGGGTGGGAGTGGGCACAAGGTTCACACGAGAAGCTCACATTATCAGAGGTGAAAATCTCCCCAAGGACTGACCCTCGCCGCTCCTGGAGCCCCAATCCACGCATGTCCCATGGGGGAGGGGCGGCCTTGCAGAGGGCCCCCACTCGGCATTTCCCAGGTAGCATTTCCTCCGAGGATCACCCTGACACGTTGTTCCTGTGACCTGAGCATCAGAGGCAAATGGCTGGAGTGCTGGTTTAAAAGGAGTCAAATGCTGAGGGACCGCTCATTTACTTGATTCCGAGAAATCACTCCATTTTGAGGCAATTGTGCTGCCAAGCGAGTAGGTCTGGGAAGCGTGCAGTATGTACACTGTGACAGCAGTCAGAGGTCACACAAAGGGACCGAAGCCCTGTCTGGTGTGACCAGATCCAGTCAGTCCCATGTGGCCAGGAAGTACTTCCGGCCCCACTGGCCCCTGAAAGGATCCTGGTGCCTGGAGAACATGGGCTCCAGCCACACGGTCCTGTCCCTCAGGAGGTCAGTGTGCCTGTGTGCTCCAGACCCAGCGAGCCCAGGGTGGGCCCTGGGATGGCCACCCGGGAACACCCACCCTGACTGCCCTTATATGCAGAGGGTAAACGTGCCCTAGACTGGACCGAGACTCCCTGCAGTGGGGCAGGTGGGCCACGGGCCGGCGAGGGGTCTCGGCAAAAAGCATCTTCCCCTCCCCTCGGCGTCACCCCGGCCGCCGGAGCAGGGGCAGCCGAGCTCCGTCTTGCTGCTGCGTCCGCAAACTGCGTTCGTGGGAAGCTGCCAAGTCTTCCGGCAGAAACACTCCACTCAGCGATTCTGAGTGTGACTTCTGCCTTTGGGCAAAATCCCCGAGACGAAAATTTCCCGAGGTTACCTTCTTCTTCTGAGATCAGCGCCATTTCCCTGCAAAAATCGAATTTGAGTAAAACAAACAGCAGAAACCAACGAAAACTCCCAAAATGCTGCTTTGATACTAAAAAGGCCCGGCTATGCTCCCCACTTTCCAAAGGCCACGATCCAGGGTGTGAGAGGAGGATGCAGGGAGCTTCCCCGACACCCTCACGCAGCCCTGGGACTTGGCAGGTGCGGGGGGGGGGGGGGTGAGTCTTCTCTCAGTAGGAAGCAGGGAGGCAGGAGGGTGTGGTGCTGGGCGCAGCTCCCAGTGCAGGACTCTGCCCCGAGGACGGTCCCTCTATGCCTCCCCTACATCTCTTTGCAGCTCTGCTACTAAAGCAGGTAACTGATACCTTGAGACAGAGACGCATCTTAACTCTTGCTGAGATATCAGTCTGTAATGTACTTCCTAGAAGAAGGAAATATTCAGATAATATTTCTCAGGTTTTTTTTTTTTTTTTTTTGACAGGCAGAGTGGACAGTGAGAGAGAGAGACAGAGAGAAAGGTCTTCCTTTGCTGTTGGTTCACCCTCCAATGGCTGCCGCGTCTGGCGCACTGCGGCCGGCGCACCATGCTGATCCAAAGGCAGGAGCCAGGTGCTTCTCCTGGTCTCCCATGGGGTGCAGGACCCAAGCACTTGGGCCATCCTCCACTGCACTCCCGGGCCACAGCAGAGAGCTGGACTGGAAGAGGGGCAACCGAGACAGAATCCGGCGCCCCAACCGGGACTAGAACCCGGTGTGCTGGCGCCGCAAGGTGGAGGATTAGCCTATTGAGCCACGGCGCCGGCCTCAGGTTTTTTTTTTTTTTTAAGATTTATTTATTTATTTGAGAGGCAGAGGCAGAGAGAAAGGTCTTCCATCTGCTAATTTACTCCCCAGATGGCCGCAATGGCCAGAGCTGTGCCAATCCAAAGCCAGGACCCAGGAGCTGCTTCCTGGTCTCCCACGCAGGTGCAGGGACCCAAGGACTTGGGCCATCTTCTACTGCTCTCCCAGGCCACAGCAGAGAGCTGGATAGGAAGTGGAGCAGCCAGGACATGAACCAGTGCCCATATGGGATGCTGGTACTGCAGATGGCAGCTTTACCCACTACCCCATAGCACCAACCTCATATTTCTGTGTTATAAATAAAGTCTCAGAGAAGCCAACTTTGGTTCCACTTACAAAGCTAGTGAATGGTAGAGCCAGGACTGGCTTCAGCAGGCTGCACTCTCTCCAAATTACAATCTCAACAGTGGAGGAGGGGGTGGAGACTGGGGGCCCACACTTTTGATCAAGGGGAGTGAGTAAATGTCAAAACAGAAACCTCAGCAGCAGACAGGAGACACACTTACATGGTCTACCCATTCCTTCTGTTCTCCCTGCCCGGGGAGCTGAGCACTGCTCGGGGCAGTGTGTGTAGGTTAGGTCCTTCTTATTTTCAGCCTGGCTAAGGTGGGCGAGATTTTCTCCCATGGGCACCAGCATAAGGAAGTTTGCAGCTTGCGTGGAAGGAATGCACAGCGTAGCGGGCCTTATTCACGTGTGCCTTTCTCTGCGCCCTCCCAGGTCCCTGCGTGACCGAAGCCCCCTCTCAAGTGACCTTGGGGAAGTTCAGGCCATACAATGAGCATGGGGCTCAAGGTCTGAGAGGAAGCAGAGGCAGTCACCTCCCTGGCCGCTTTGACCCTATCAAGTCCCTCGAGTTGTTTGTGTCTGATTTTCCTGACGTTTGGATGTTTCCTAGAGCAAGGCTGTAAATTATGGCTGTTCTCTCACCTTCCATCATCTTTGTATGCTATTGATTGGCGTGGCATTTTAAGGAAACACAACGTCTGCCTGCACTCAACTGCTGTCAGGGACAAGGACATGCAACATTTTTTACTTACAGAGATACTTAGAGTTTTCTCCACCACCCCTCACAAAGGCTGGGCAGTAAAGAAAGCCAGTAAGTGGCCTCGAGAGACCGAGAGCTGGAATCCTTCAAAGGCAAGATGCCCACTTTGGCATCAGTGCCTACGGGTATCCAGCGTGGGTTGAAAAGTCTGCATTAATAAGATGCAGTTTGTAGGTAGATACTGGGTGAAAAGCCCCAAGAATATCAGCCAGTGGCTGGTCAAAGTGGAAACCAACTGCTCTGGGTGTTCACCATGCATGTGGAATGTGTGTGTTCATGGGTGTCTGTGTGTATGTGTGTGTTCATGAGTGGTGGTGGTATGCATGCTCATGTGGTGTGTATGTGTGTGGAATGTGTGTGTTCATGAGTGGTGGTGGTATGCATGCTCATGTGGTGTGTGTGTGTGTGTGTGTGTGTGTGTAGCAGGGGGTGGGGAGCATAAGCTGTGTGAAAATCAGTGGGTTTGATGCCTTTTTGAATTACATGTATTCATCAGCGATGAGAAGAGTGAGAAAGTTGAAGCTGAATGGGTGAACTATCAGAATATAGTGCCTGATTCCAGCAGAGCAGTGGAGAGGCTATAAAATCAAAACCAAAACCATCAAAAGAAAAAAAAACCCAAAAACCCCGGGAAGGTCCAACTTCCTCTCTGTCGTCTCTTGACTGATACCAATCTAACAGGCACAAGGGAAACTGTAGCACAGCAACTTGCAGAAGGAGAGAAAAAGCCCTGAGAGTGGATACCAGCAGCTGCCCCAGATGGGGAGAAGAATTTACAATCTGTGAATCCAGACAAAAACGCAATGATCCTCAGAAAACTATGAAAGAATCCTGAGTTATTACCACACATAATTTATATGTCTAGTCTTTAACCAAAAATCACTAGACACGCAAAGAAACAGTAAACACTCTGGAAGAGAACAAGTCAATAAAAGTTGACTTCAAGTGGTACCATTTGTTCTACAGGCAAGTACTTGAAAGCAGCTAAAAAATATATGACCAAAGAATTAAAGTGTGTTTAAACAATGGAAAAATATGCCAGAAACGTATGGATAGACAAAGTCAACAGAGCCGGTCGGGGCGCTGGATTCTGTCCCAGTTGCCCCTCTTCCAGGCCAGCCCTCTGCTGTGGCCCGGGAGTACAGTGGAGGATGGCCCAAGTGCTTGGGCCCTGCACCCCATGGGAGACCAGGAGAAGCACCTAGTACCTGGCTCCTGCCATCGGATGAGCGCGGTGCGCCGGCCGCAGCGCGCCGGCCGCGGCAGCCATTGGAGGGTGAACCAACGGCAAAAAGGAAGACCTTTCTCTCTGTCTCTCTCTCTCACTGTCCACTCTGCCTGTCAAAAAAAAAAAAAAGTCAACAGAGAAATGAAAAATTCCTGGAGGAGCGACAGCTCAAGTCCCAACTTCTCTGCTTCCAATTCGGCTTCCCGATACTGCACCTGGGGAAGCAGCAGCAGATGGCCCACTTGAGCCCTGACACCAGGTGGGCGACCAGGATGCAACTGCTGGCTCCTGCCCTCAGCCTGGCCCAGACCTGGCCAGCTGGGGAGTGAACCAGCACATGGAAGATTCTCTCTGTCTCTCCCTCTCCCTGTCACTTTGCCTTTCAAATAAATAAATAAATAAGTGTTTTTGAAAAATTCCTGGAGTAAACAGTTCGATATTGAAAGAAAATTTCCTAGTTGGGTGCAGCAGCAGTTAGCAAAGAGCAGAAGAAATCACTGAGCTTGATAAGGAATCAATAAAAATGACCTCATCTGACCAAAAGAGAGAAAATGTGTAGCAGAAAAATGAACAAAGTTCAGGAGCTGTGGAATGTAAAGTGGCTCAATGGCTGTGCGCTGGCGTCCCAGGAAGGACAAGAGAGAAAGGGGCAGAAGAATGATCTATTTGAATAAATCATGGTTTAAACTTGGTGGAAAACTAATTTTACTGATTCAGGTATCTCAACAAGCCCCAGGCGATATACACAGGAGACGATTTCTCCTAACCTACCACAGTCAAGCTGCTGAAAACCAAACATGACGGAACAATCTTGAAATCATCCAAACACAGAGAAACACATCCCAGGTAGAGGGACAGTGACAAAATTGCTGGTTTCTCTTTCAAAACCTTGGAAAGTGGAAGACACCGGAATGGCCTATCTGAAGTGCTGAATGAAAGAAATCCAACCAACCAGACTCCTGTCATTTAAGAATTTGAGATCCAGGGAGATCGCCTTCAAAATTGGAGGTGAGACTAACACAAGCTCAGATGGAAAAAAAAGAACCCGAGACAAGGTGTCACCATGGATATGTTTTTCTCAATTTCCTTAGAAGGCATATGACCTTATAAATCAGTTACAATCACACTGTGTCAATGGGTGTATAACATCTATAGATGAAATCCATAAGAAGATAAACAAAATATACTGTTTCTGGTTTTCTGTATTTCGCCTTCAGTAGTCAATATCAACTCTAAGCAGTTTAGGAATGCATATTGTAACCTTTATAAAAATCACTAAAAATAATGCAAAGAGGTAAGCCACCAAGCCACTAGAGAAATTAAAATATCTCCCACATACACAAAGCAGGGACTGAAAAAGAGATGAAAACCAAACAGATGTGACAAGGGATTAAAATAGTGCCAGAGCGATTGTAAGTCTAACAACATTGATAATTAAATATAAGTGAAGGAAGCACCTTAATCCAGCCACAGATAGTGTGAAAGTTCAGGAGCCAAGTGTAGGCAGCCCCTGTCTCACTGGTCCTGTACCTACAGATTCAACCAACTGTGGACAGAAAATGTTAGGAAAAACATGACATCTGTACTAAGTAAATACAGGTTCACTTCCCTGCCGTTATTCCCTAACAATACTGCACTGCACGAGGACTATCTTCACAGAACTGAAATGGTATGGGGGAGCGCACTGTGGCAGAACAGGCTAAGCAATGCCAACTCCACCACCTGCAATGCCAACCCCACCTCCGAGCCAGCTCCCTTCTAAGGTACCTGGAAAACCAGCAGGAGGTGGCTCGAGTGCTTGGGCTCCGTCACCCACGTGGGATACGTGGGATACGTGGAAGAAGCTCCTGGGTCCTGGCTCTGACCTGGCCCAGCACTGCAGGTTTCGGCCATTTGGGGAGTGAACCAGTGGATGGAAGACATCCTTTCCTCCTCCCGCCTCTGTAACTCTGCCTTTCTAATAAACAGTTAAAACAAGAGTTTCAGTGGTGTCAGGTGCTGGAGCGGGTGTGAAGCACGGAGGTGTGCGTGGTCACCTGCAGGTATTTCACCGTTTACCCCAGGACTGAAGCTTCTGCGGATGCTGGTGCCTGCGGGAATTCTAGAACCAACCCCTCCATTGTCCCCACGGGACAATGCAAGAACTTCCTGGTGAAACAGGATTAAAAGATGAGTTTATTTTGGTGCAAAATTCTGAAATCCAGGCATAATTTTTTTCGTAGTATACCTTTTCCATGAACTCTTTGAAAAGCCTTCGTATGTGCTATTATCATAAGATATTTACTTTGGTTATGAAAAAATAGACTGAACATTACAGGCTGGATAAAGATGCCCTGAGAATCCTGAACAAGAGCGGCTACATTAACATCCCACACAGTGGACATAAAAGTGAGGAATCTCGCCATAAAGAGGCGCAGTTTGTGCACAGGACAGGATAACTCTGCTCTTTTGCCTTGCGATAGCTTTGCTGTGAGTGAAATCAAGTTTACCAATGTGCTTCCTTATGGCTCCTGGGTTTTGAGTTTTCTCACTTCTGCATTATAGACAAAGTCAATGATCTTTCTCCTCGTACTTGTAAGATCTTTTTTTCACATTTACATCTCTGACCCATTTTCCCCAGAATTTAAAAAATAGAATGGTCATTAGAAGTGTTTGCCTCCAAATCTGTAAAGGGTCTCCATTCAGCAGGATTGAATCGCGCTCGTAACTGACTGCTAAGAATGACGGTATTGCCACTTGTTCCTTTGTGCATTCAACGGATAATCAATCAGTGTAGGCTGGCGCTGCAGCTCAACAGGCTAATCCTCCACCTGCGGCGCTGGCACACCAGGTTCTAGTGCGGGTCTGGGCGCTGGATTCTGTCCTGGTTGCCCCTCTTCCAGGCCAGCTCTCTGCTGTGGCCCGGGAGTGCAGTGGAGGATGGCCCAGGTGCTTGGGCCCTGCACCCCATGGGAGACCAGGAGAAGCACCTGGATCCTGCCATCGGATAGTGCGGTGCGCCGGCCACAGTGCGCCAGCCACAGCGGCCATTGGAGGGTGGGCCAATGGTAAAGGGAAGACCTTTCTCTCTCTCTCTCTCTCTCTCTCTCTCTGCCTGCAAAAAAAAATCAGTGTAAAATTTGAAGACAACGCTCCCCAAATGGTTTCTCTTTCTGAGAACAAAAGGTGGGGCACTTCCCAGGTGTGAAGTCCTCCAAGGTTTCTGGAAGGTTCCTTGGAGGTCAGCAGGTCTTCCCAGTAGCCAGGGGCTGTGGATGCCTGCAAGAGGAAGGGGTCTGCACACTTGACACCAAGGGGTCTCTCTGTGTGGCTCTTGATGGCTGTAATTTGTGAATGGCCCATTTTGTTGATAGTTTTGTCTTCTCAGAGAACACACAGCCAGGGTCAGAACACACAGCCAGGGTCAGAGAACAAGCTGGGGTCAGAACACACAGCCAGGGTTAGAACACACAGCCAGGTCAGAACACACAGCCGGGGTTAGAAGTCACAGGTGCAAGTTTCCTCTGCCTTCTGTTCTGACCCTTCCACCAAGATTTGCTACTGTGCTGTTCCTTAAAAAAAAAAAAAAAAAAAAAACCGGTTTGGACAGCCACAGTTACTAGCAAGCAGTAGATATAAATAGGTGTGTGTGCACGGTATGTGATGTGTGTCCCAGCACAGCTCCTGTGATCAGCAAGTGATGCCATGTACGAAGCTCTGGCAACCAAAGTTACATGAGTTCAAAACGTTACAGGCACGGCTGGCGCTGTGGTGTAGCAGGTGAAAGCTGCTGCCTGTGGTGCTGGCATCCATATGGGCGCTCGTTCAAGTCCCGGCTGCTCCACTTCTAATCAAGCTCTCTGCTGTGACCTGGGAGAGCAGTGGAAGATGGCCCAAGTGCTTGGGTCCCTGCGCCCACGTGGGAGACCTGGAAGAAGCTCCTGGCTCCTGGTTTTGTATCGGCACAGCTCTGGCCATTGTGGCCAATTGGGGATGAACTGGCCGATGGAAGACCTCTCTCTCTCTCTCTCTCTCTCTCTCTCTCTCTGCGTAACTCTGACTTTCAAATAAATAAATAAATCTTAAAAAAATAAAAAATAAAATAAAATGCTACAGGCATCAGTCTTGGGGGAAACACAGATTGGGAACATGCTCTGGTTATGCAAGGCGTCAGTGCACCTGAAAACAGGTGTGTGTCCTTGCCATTAAACTGGAACCTGTTTTGGTTCATCTGTGAGAGGGTGGGCCTCCCTAGAAGTCTGGCTTCGGAAACCAGGGTCTTGTGGCTTAGCTGAGTGTCCTGCCTTGGCTTCCTCGGGCCTAACTGGCCAGGGACACCCACTTAGGCTCGGAACTTCTCCATATGGAAGATCATGATGAGCTAATCTTTGCACCTTAGCAGTTTCTATAGGGCTCACATGGTAATTTATGTGCAATTGGTAAATGGGTTTTGTGGTTGTGGGATGTGAATCCAGCTGTACACTTAGCTGTGCCACTCAACCTGCTCTGTGCCTCAGTTTCCCCACCCACAAAGTAAAGATAACAACAAGCCCTGCCTGTAAGGCGGTGAAGGCTACGTGAGTTAGTTCGTATGAGTCGGGCGGGATACTGTCTGGCTCTGGTTATTACAAATGGCAGAATGTGTAGAGATGGCCAGGCACTGCCGAATCAACCCGTAATCTGTGCTGTGTCCCTGTCACGTGCCAGGCGTGTTCCTGGCACTTGTGCATTGTTCGATCCTCGCAGCATTCCTGGGAGTTGTGTGCCTTTTTCCATGGAGGAAAGAAAGCAGCACCAAGGAGGTTTATGAATGCAGGTTCCCCAAAGTCACCCTGGCGATAAACACGAGTCTGTTCGTGGAACCAATGCTTGTTGCTGCTCTGCTCCACTGCGTTTGCTCTCAGCAGAGGGGGCACAGCCATCTGCAAGAAATCCCCTTCTCCCCGGGCAGCTCCTCCTGGTGCCCAAGGTGCTCACTGCTTTGCTGATTTGCCCCGAGGGTCAGGGTCTGCTCCCCAGAGGACCCCGGGCTCCTCTCCTCAAACCACGCCCCCTCCAGGCTGGCATGCACCTGCCCAGATCCAGGAAACATCCCCACCATCTCTTGCCTCCAAGCCTTGCTGTCCACTGCCTGCACTCGGACATTCTCATCCACTTTCTCTTTGAGCAAACACAAGCACAGACTCGGAAAACCACCGCAAGGACTCAGTTGATTCTGTTGTCAGTGGGTCGTGCTGACAATGACAAGGAGGCAGAATACTCACCACTCAGTGGACCTCTGTAGGAGACGAAGCAGTGGACTTGGATAAGAATCAACTTGGTCTGTGCTTTGTCCTTCATCATTAATTAGGGATCCTCTTCCACGGTGGCTGACATTCAAAGCAGGAAGAAATAGCTCCCCGAAATGTCAGATGACTTTTCTGCAGAGCCTATTTTAATTTCTCAGGAATATAACCTTTCAATAAAAGGCTTACGTTGGCTCTAAAGTTGGTAAGAAACGTTTTAGAAAAACAGTGTGAAATCATAAAAATCTTGATTGCAGGAGAGCAGGACACCCTGCAGCCGCTCCTGGAAGGCGCTGCCACCCCTGGGCTCCAAGGCAAGCAGACCCCCTCGGGCTTCCCTCCTGCTCCCTGGGCCTCTGCCGGCCGGTTCCATCCCGGGGCTCACAGGGGAGGAGGAAACGTGCCCCTCCCCCAGCTGCACACACTCCACATCTGCTCCGACGGTTTCTGATGCCAGCAAACCAGACAGACGGCCTCCACCCCCTCAAGCCTCAACCTGTGTCAGGGTCAACTTCCAGGCCTTCCAAGGGTCCCTCTCAGACTCTCCAGGTTAATCTGCCCCAATCTGCTAACGAGGATCAACTGTGTCTCCTGCCCAACAGCGCGGCTTCCTCCCTGCAGGGGATCATGGGTAAGGGGATGCTGGCTGAGCGCCGCCTATGGTGCACGGTTCTGGGCAGGACGCATGGCAGGGGCAAGGGTTTCGGTGAGGAGCTGATGCGCACGTTTGTGGAAGCCCACCAGTCCCAGGCTACGGGGGAGTCTGCAGACCAGGAGAGCCAGAGGTTTGGTCCAAGGGCCTGAGACCGGAAGAGCTGGCCGGTGCCATTCAAACCCGGCAGCCGACAGCCTTGAGCCTTCCGAAAGCTCATGCTTCCTTTTCAGTTCAAAGGAAGCCAAAAGCCGATGGCCCCGCGTGAAGGTGGACTCGGCGAGGCTCAGGCTCTCTGCTCTCTGCAGGCTTCCAGCCACGCACTCCACAGGGCAGTCCGCTTTCCTCCGACGGCCAGTTCTTGTGCTCATCTGTCCCAGAAGCAGGAGGAACGTTTGAGCAGATATCCGGGCACGCTGGGGTCCCGACTAATGCCACGTAACAGCGACCTTCGCAGGGGCCGTTCCTCTGGGAGCTTCCCTGGGCAGGGAACAGCACCCTCCTCCCAGCCCGCACCTCGCCGCGACCCCATCTCCACTTCCTTTTGCTGTCAGGACTTGTCTCCAGGCAGCCTCAGTTACACCGTGTGCACACTCGCTCCCCCCACTCCCCCACCCTGAACCGGGTGCAGTTCCAGGGCACTGTTTGCTCCCCGCTCCTGCCGCCAGGCATGCCTCCCGCTCGGCCAACTTGGGGACCCTCTGACCTTTCGGGAATCAGTGCCAAAGTTAGGTCACAATGGGCACCCCCTCCCGGAGAAGGAGATGGAGATGGAGATGGAGATGGAGATGGAGATGGAGATGGAGATGGAGATGGAGATGGAGATGGAGATGGAGAGGGCCTCTCATCATTTCCCTGCCCTCACCAATGGACTTACTGGCATTTCCCCATCTTTCTGCAAACTCTCTCATGGAGTCCCAAGTACAAACAGGCAGGCCATCAATATCTGCAGTAAGGACGAATGCATAGACCCCTTCACGGTCCTGGCAAACCTTATCCAAGCCCTTCAATCCAGTCAAGCAGCAGTTAATCTTCCTGTTGCTTTCTCCTCGTGACCCTTTAAAAAATAATGTAACTTCAGCTTAACTAACTATCCCCTGCTGTCCATGGTTGTATGAGGCAATTCGGACTCCGTTTTAACACACAGCAAGGCAGAGTTTGTTTAGCTCTCTGTTCTATTCCTCAGTGAATACTCAGGCTTCCATCATGTTGAGTCTCTTACATTTGAGTCATATAATTTATGGGGCCGGCATTGTGGCATAGCAGGTAATTTTGCCACCTTCAACGCCAACGTCCCATATGGGCTCCAGTTTGAGCCCCGGCTGCTAAACTTCTGATCCAGCTCCCTGCTAATGCACCTGGGAAAGCAGCAGAAGATGGTCCACGTGCCTGGGCTCCTGCACCCACATGGGAGACTTAGATGAAGCTCCTAGCTCCTGGCTTCAGACTTGTCCAGCTCTGACCACTGCGACCATTTGAGGACTGAACCAGCAGATGGAAGATTCTCTCTGTCTCTCTCTCTTTTTCTCTCCCTCTATCTGTGTCATTCCATCTTTTGAATAAGTAAATAAATCTTTTTTGAAAGGTTATATAATTTGCTTAAGAAATGAAGATATACAAAATGAGACAAGTACTAAAAGATGCATGGTGTTCTGTTTATTTTTCCTAAGTTGTATTATTTGTCAGTCAAGTGTTTGGCTATTTTCATAGTATATTTTTAATGAGAATATCATAATAGGGTTTTTGGGGTAAACCTTGAACCCAGCCAGGTAAGCTGCAGGCCAGGAGGAAGATAAAAGTCGGCAAAAAATCCAGACTCTTCCATTTTATAGAAATAAATTTGTCGTCTTGTGGGTGAAAATTTGGCAAAGTGCTACTGTGCACTTGGGTTGCCTGCACCCCAAGTCGGAGCAGCTGGTTCAAGTCCTGGCTCTGCCCCAATTCCAACTTCTTGCAGGGGTGGCTCAAGTGCTCGGGTCCCCGCGCCCGGGTGGGCGACCTGGGTTGGGTTCCTGACTCCTGGCTTCAGCCCTGGCCCAGACCTGCCATTGCAGGGATCGTGACTTTCAAACAATAAAATGAATAATCTGACATCCGGAATTCCACCAGACTACCCCGGAGAGGAGCTGAGAAACAGCCTCTAGTTTCCACCTGGAGAAAGGGAAGCGCTCCCCTGAGAACCCCACAGCATGGTCTGTGTGACAAGGGCTCCTCCCAGGGCAGAAGACTCCACCAGGGCCTGTCCCTCCCACCCCCACCCTCCCACCACCAGGTCGGGCAGAAGCTCTTCTCTGACCCTGGCGTTCTGCATCAGAAAGGACACAGTGAGTGCTGGGAGGCCCGTGTGGGGTAGCCTGCAGAGCACACAGCCCCAGGGAGTGCTGAGATGCGACCCCAGGACGACAGCGTGTGTCCTGGGCTTGCCAGCAGTGTGCCAGCTGCAGGGGCCACGCGACACAGACGACGAGGAGGAGGACCCAGGAAAGCCCCAGGCCAACAGGACAAGCGAGGACAAGGACGCACGAGAGATGGGGAACCTCTGGCACTTGCAGCCGGACCCCCAGCAGGGGTGACGCACAAACCCCACTGAAGATCTATTTACTGCAGTTCCTATTATGCAAAATATTATCTTTGGCTTTCTACAAAAAGATTACAAGGCAAGCTTAAAGGGAGGAAAAAAATGCAGTCTGAGGACGCAAAGTAAACATCCTGACAAGACGTAGCTATGACACAGAAGTTGGTATTATTCAAAACAATTTAAAATAACTGTGATTAATATGTTAGGGACTCTAGTGGAATACAGACAGCACGCAAGGATGGATGGGAAATGTGAGCAGAAAGATGAAACTCTAAGAAAGAATCAAAAGGAAATTCTAAAAATTAAAAAAAAAATTATAATATCCAATGAAGAGCACCTTCGATTGTTTCACGAGTAGACTGGACTCAGCAAAAGTCTTTACACTGGTCCCTGTTCACAGGAAATAAAAAAAAACAAGACCACATTTTTATATGCAAATAGCTGGACACAAGTAATCCCACACCAGTAATTGGACACCAAGAAAGAGAGGGGGAGCAGACGGAATGTGTGAGGTAATGCTGACCAACACCACGCCACATGCTCGGGGAGACCCTTGCTAAAACCCACCCCTAAGCATGTTACACTCAAACGACAAGAACAGACACAATGAGAAAATACTGCAGCATGTCAGAGGACGTGAATATGTAAGAACTCTTAAAATAACAAGACGAGCTGGCGCTGTGGTGTGGTAAAGCCGCCGCCTGCAGTGCCGGCATCCCATGTTGGCACTGGTTCGAGTCCTGGCAGCTCCACTTCCAATCCAGTTCTCTGTTGTGGCCTGGGAAAGCTGTAGAAGATGGCCCAAGTTCTTGCACCCACATCCTGGCTCTTGGCTTCTAGCTCCAGCTGTTGCAGCCATTTAGGGAGTGAACCAGCAGATGGAAGACCCCTCTCTCTGTCTCTCCCCCTCTCAACTATACCTCTCAAATAAATTTTTAAAAAATCTTAAAAAAAAAACTGAACAAGAAGAAAATGAACAACCCAATTTAAAAATGAGCAAACTATCTCAAAACGTGTGACCAGAGAAAGTATGCCGATGGCCAAAGAGCCTATGAAAAAATGCTCAACATCATTGCTATCATGTTGTGAACTAAAACCACAGTCAAATATTACTGCACATGTATCAGGACAGCTACAAACCAGAAAAATTGATAACACTATTGCTGGTGAGGGCATGAACTGCAAGTCTTCATTCATTGCTGGTTGGAAGGCAAAACTGACCCAGCCACTCTCGAAGACAGCTTGGCCATTTCTCATCGTGTAACCCAGCAGCTTTCCTCCTAAGTGTTTACACAGCTAATTTGAAAAATTTATGTCCATACAAAAACTCTAGCTTTATTCATAATCCCAAATATTTATAGCAACTTCATTAATTATGGACAAAACACTGGAAGCAGCAAAGATAACCCTCAGTAGCTAAAGGGGAAGATGGCGGGACTGTGATACGTCTACGCTGTGGAGTTTCACCCGGCAGTGGACAGAGTAAGCCACCGACCCCAGGAAGCCATTGTCTGGCTGGTCGTTGCCGCAGAGTGGCCCTCGGGCTGCGGCGCTGGTGCTGCTGAGTTAAGAGGGAGTTGAAAAGAGGACTCGGTCGGGTTGGGGAGAACGGGGCTCAGCCTGGGCTTGGCAATGCCCCTCTTATCCTAGGGACAGCAGCACGGGGCCCCGCCGTGAGTTCCCCAGGCGTTAGCTGCCCTGCGGCTGACTGCACAGTGTGCCCACGCTTGGGTTCAGTTGAGCTGTAACGGAAGAGGGAAATCTCATGGGGGCTCAGAATTCCATTTGTTCAATGTCCCTTGGGAGACTGACAATGGAAGTGAAAGAGAAGGTGGAAGACAAGAGGCAGCCGTGTGGACCAGGCGCCATCAAAGACAACCCAGCAACCGGCCTCTCAAAGCCTCTGGGAGCAGAATGAAGAGAGCGGCACCTCCTGTCCTCTGCCAACGGCCGCACATTTCCAAGTAGGCAGGTGGCGTACCTACCACCGAGTTCCCGAGCTAGATTCGTGTCGGCATCTTCAAGGCCAGACAGTTCTTTTTTTAAGATTTATTTATTTACTTCGAAGTCAGAGTTATACAGAAAGAGAAAGACAGAGAGAGAGAGAGAGAGAGAGAGAGAGAGAGAGAGAGAGATCTTCCATCTGCTGCTTCACTCCTCAATTGGCCACAATGACCAGAGCTGTGCCAAGACGAAAGCAGGAGCCAAGAGCTTCTTCTGGGTCTCCCACTCGGGTGTAGGGGCCCAAGGACTTGGGCCATCTTGCACTGCTTTCCCAGGCCACAGCAGAGAGCTGGATCGGAAGTGGAGCAGCTGGGATTTCAACCAACACCCATATGGGAGGCCGGCACTGCAGGCGGCAGCTTTATCCACTACCCCACAGCAGGGCCCCAGGTCAGACATTTCTGAGGAACCCACTTGTTACTAAGTGAGCAGGTCCTCCCCTCGCCCTCAAAATAATCGCTTCCTCAAGGCCAGTATGACTGAGATGACCTATGATCTCTCTTTAGACATTTTATTAATAACACAGTGACTTCTTTTTTTTTTTTTTTAAGGGCAGAGTTAGGCTGAGACAGAGAGAGGCAGAGACAGAGAGAGAGGTCTTCCATTTGCTGGTTCACTCCCCAGATGGCTGCAATGGCCAGAGCTGTGTCAATCTGAAGCCAGGAGCCAGCAGCTTCTTCTGGGTCTCCCATGTGGGTGCAGGAGCCCGAGGCCTTGGGCCATCTTCTACTGCTTTCCCAGGCCACAGCAGAGACTGGATCGGAAGAAGAGCAACCAGGACTAGAACTAGCACCCATGCAGGATGCCGGTGCTTCAGGCCAAGGCTTTAACCCGCTGCACCACAGCGCCGGCCCCCACAGTGACTTCTAACCCTGTATTCGAGAGCTTCTTTCTTTAAGGATTCTATCTTCTGCCGAGAGGCTGTGTTCAGGGTAGCTAAAGGCACAGCTCTGACTTGGGCTTGAGTTCTGGCTCTGCCTCCTCCCAGCTGTGCGACCTCCCTGTGAGCCACTTGGCATCTCTGTGCCTCAACTTCATCCTCAAGAGGGAAAAGTGATATCAACCTCCTGAGAAGCTCTTTGAAGGACATTTATCTGACAATTTTTTTATTATTTTTTTTATTTTGACAGGTAGAGTTATAGACAGTGAGAGAGAGAAAGGTCTTCCTTCCGTTGGTTCACCCCCCAAATGGCCACCACGGCCAGTGCTGCGCCAGCCCAAAGCCAGGAGCCAGGTGCTTCTCCTGGTCTCCCATGGGGTGCAGGGCCCAAGCACTTGGGTCATTCTCCACTGCCTTCCCGGGCCACAGCAGAGAGCTGGACTGGAAGAGGAGCGGCCGGGACAGAATCCGGTGCCCCATCCGAGACTAGAATCCGGATGTGGTGCCGCAGGCGGAGGATTAACCAAGTGAGCCACGGCACCAGCCCCTTATCTGACAAATTGAAAGTCTTAGAAATAGCGTGCGATTCATTTGCAAAACGCAAACATGAACGCATCAGTGGATGTGAGCTCCTGGACTCTCAGGGAGGCAACGAGGTGTGTAAAGTGTCACCGGCACTCTTGTGACAGCTGCTGAGCTGGCCAACCTGGGGCCACACCTGGGCAGCCACTTAGAACCAATCCCGACTCCGACAGCTGCACTGCTGCCTAACACGTCTTTGTCTTTTACAAATATTTGCTAAGGACCAACATCGTGGCACACTGGCGAAGCCCCACTTGGGATGCTCAGATCCGTGTAGAGTTCCAGTCTGAGACCTCACTGCTCCACTTCCAATCCAGCTTCCTGCTTACGTTTCCTGGGAAGCAGCTGACACTGGCACACGTGCTCGGGCCCTGCACCCATGTGGGAGACCCCACTGAGCTGTAGACTCTGGCTTCAGCCAGGCCCAGCCTTGGCTGTTTGGGCACATTGGAGGAATGAGCCAAAGATGGATGACTTCTATCTGTCTTTGTACCTCTCTGTTGCTCTATTTTTCAAGTAGATGAAGATAAATAAACAAAGCACTTAAAGAAGAGATGATCTGTCCAGCTTGCACCAAAAGCTAGAGCCGTCCTGCTCAAGACGACTGGGTCCATCGCTCCTTACCTGGTTATTACTAAGAGACAGAGATGCCTGATGCCTTTCCTAGAGAGCATCACGTGACGGAGCAGCAGACTGGCTTGCGAGAGACTTTGCACGACTCCACCCCAGTGTGTACAAATTCACCTCTTTCAGCTTTCATCACAGGGTCGTGGCTGGAAACATCTGATTCCACTACACGTGACCTCCGATAGACAGGGACAGGATTGCTGGAGGACGATGTGACAAACGTAGGAAGATGAGTCAGGACAGAGCAGGTAATGGTTCAGTGCTTGATTATTGATGTCTGCAGGGGAGTCGGGAATGGAGAAACAAACAGTGACTTGCCATCCCTGGAGAAATGATCTTGAAGTGTCCTGGCTAGAAGAAGCTTGGATTTTTAAACTGCTCTAAGTAAATACAAGCCAATAATATGTTTTAGCTGGAAGTACTTATTTGAAGATACCCAACGCAGGTTTTGGTGTTGAGGAGGGGCCTTGACATTCCTGCCCCTCTGCCTGACGCCAGGATTCAGACCTGGCCTCGCGCCCTTGGCAGGAGCTCCCAGGACCCTCGGGGACGGAGGCGCCTCTCCTGGCTGTGCACCACCCTGTTCTACGTGTTCTACGTGTTCCTCCATTAGGCTTCTCCTTGCTTGACCCCTTCTTCATGCTCCCCTTACGTCACTTCTACTGCTCAACAGGGGTTTCCCGTTGGCCTCTGGGAGAATAAAGACTCTGATGGCGACTCTTCCAGCCTCCCCAGCAAGGGCAGCTTCATCAGCTCCTCCACTCTGGCGGGGTTCTTGTCTTCTAGCTCTGGTCTTCCTCGTCAACACAGCAGGAAGCCCTCTCGCCTTCCAGGTCAACTCCTTTCCCAGGTTCTCAGTGTCCCCTGCATCTGAGGACCTCTCCCTCCCCCATCCCCTCTCTGTCTCATCTTCCACTGTCTTCTTTCTACTGCCTTTTGTCTCCTGCAAAAGGCCAGTTGTTTATGTGCTCCCACGAAACAACCAGCAAGACTAACATGGAGTTTGAGTGCCTTTTCCTCCTGCCTCTTTGGGGCCAGGCCTTGCAAGAGCTGTTCATATCGTCTGACCCCACACTTCTGCTCCACCTTCCAGCCCCTTAAAACTGCCTTTGGTTCCCACTTCTGCCCTGAGACTCATCTCTAAGAGGATGAGCTGTGCATCAGACACACTGAGCTGCAAACACATGGAGGCCATCAACATGGAGATGTCCACTAGGAGGCCAGACACGCAGCCACATTTTCGCCGAGGACCTTGTCTACCAAGGACACAGGATTAAATGCATGTCTCCTGTCTGGGGGCTGTAAGTTATATTCATTAAGTGGTCTGTTTTAAGTTTAAAAATCATTCGTGCTAAATAATATGAGCATCTTTGAACATTTTACAGAAAATAGAATTAAAAGATCAGGTTGTTTTGGTGCAAAGAATTGAAATCCATACATAGTTTTCTTTCATTTTTTTAATTCTGACAGGCAGAGTTAGACAGTGAGAGAGAGAGACAGAGAGAAAAGTCTTCCTTCCATTGGTTCACTCCCTAAGTGGTCACTACTGCTGGCATGATACAGCCAGCGCTGATCCAAAGCCAGGAGCCAGGTGCTTCTCCTGGTCTCCCATGGGGTGCAGGGCCCAAGCACTTGGGCCATCCTCCACTGCACTCCCGGGCCACAGCAGAGAGCTGGCCTGGAAGAGGGGCAACCGGGAGAGAATCCGGCACCCCAACCGGGACTAGAACCTGGGGTGCCAGCGCCACAGGCGTAGGGTTAGCCTATTGAGCTGCGGCACCAGCCAATACACAGTTTTCAAAAGGTGCATTCTCCATGAATTTGTATGTATACATTACAAGATTTTGCACCAAAGTGCTTATCTTTTATCCCATTTTCCCATGAACTTTCTGATACCCCTTTGTATTTTTTACAATTCTTGCAAAGCTAAGCTAATACCTTCAGTAATGGCCAGCTGTTAGCAGACAGCATGTGTGTGGCCACTGCTCTTAGCAGTCCTGCAAGGGTCATCTTCATCCTAACTACTCGGGCCGACCCCAAGCTGAAGCTCAGATGGCTTCATTTCAACCATACAGCTCTGAGTCCCGGCTCTCCATATTTGGTCATCATGGGATCTGCGCTCAGTCTGCTGAAAGCATTCATGAAACACTTGACACGATCACCTCCACACGGTCACCTCCACACAGAACGTCTGCACTTCTCAAAGGCCACAGCACAGCTGGCTCTGCGGCTCACTAGGCTAATCCTCCGCCTTGCAGCACTGGCACACCGGGTTCTAGTCCTGGTCAGGGCGTCGGATTCTGTCCTGGTTGCCCCTCTTCCAGGCCAGCTCTCTGCTGTGGCCCGGGAGTGCAGTGGAGGATGGCCCAAGTGCTTGGGCCCTGCACCCCATGGGAGACCAGGAGAAGCACCTGGCTCCTGCCTTCGGATCAGCGCGGTGCGCTGGCTGCAGCGCGCCGGCCACGGCGGCCTTTGGAGGGTGAACCAACGGCAAAGGAAGACCTTTCTCTCTGCCTCTCTCTCTCTCACCGTCCACTCTGTCTGTAAAAAAAAAAAAAAAAAAAAAAAGGCCACAGCAAAGGGGTTGGGTGTAGGACGTGAGGTCTCAGCACCAACCCCACCCGTCAGTCCACACCTGCTCCTGCTCCAAGTCTGTCTGACCCGGATGCCCCATTAGGCTGTCAGGGGAGCTTTGAGCTTTGAATGAGCCCCTGTGAAACCCGAGCTGAGAGTGGGGTCACCTCCAGGCAGGCTAGAGTGTGGGGACATTCCTCCCACCAGCTACCTGGCATTGAATGGCCTTTTCCTGGTACAAACCTCATTGTAATGTTGCTCCTGAAACAGATGCGCAGATGTGAGAGGACTTCAAAAGCTCATGGAACATGGAATTAAATAAGTTTTACCCTTGCAATTGTGTTTCAATGCACTCTCCGTTTCCTTGTGAGACACATTCCTATGAGCCTTGAGTTGGTCCCGCCATTCATGGATTTCAGAATATCTTTTGCCCCCCAAAAAACAATTTTTAAATCTCATTTTCCATGAACTTTTTGAAGACCCTTGGTAAGGTTATGTGTATTAACAGAAAAAAATGAAGAATAACAAATGAAAAATAAAAAAAGACTCAGACAACTCAGCTCCCAATAATCACAAATGATTCCTCAGACAGTTTCCTCCTTCCTTCTCTCCCAACGTCTTACATGTTACATTATTTAAACACCATTTCCAGTTGCTTTTAACTCCCTCCATTAAAAAAGAGAGAGATGATCTACTCTGAGCAAAAGTAAAAAGACAAATAAATCATAGCAGGCCGAGTAAGTGGAGCCGTGGGACCTTCCCCCGCACTCAGGACGACACAGTGCATGGAGAGTGAACTCCACACTTGCCCAGAACCTGAAACCGAACCCTTTCATTAAAGTGTTCATTGTCCACCCAGAAGGCCTCCCCCAGCCCCACCGGCCCCTGGGCTGCTGAGGGAAGCGCTCTCAGCCCAGGAGAGGAGGCTGCCCACGCAGCTGGCTGGGGTCAGGTGTGGAAGCTAATGTGCGCCTCGGGCAGCTTGGAACTGCTGGGGCGTGCAGCAGCGAGGGCCTGCATGCGGGTGATGGATGGCCAGGGTGGGCGAGAGGCCTGGCGACAGGCAGGCTCCTCCAAACGTGCACAAGGCAGGAAGAATGACCCGCTGGCCACAGCTCCTCTCCCCCTCCCCCTCCCCCTCCCCTCCCCCTCCCCCGGGAAGGCACACAGAAGCACCAGGCCATTCCTGCCTGCCTGGAAGCGGAGCCCAGTCCTGGTCCTGGCTGAGGGGATCTGGATACGGGCAGTGCAAGGGTGCAGGGGTGCAGGGGAGTGCAGCCTGGAAAACGCCTGGCAGCCCTGCAGAGTGCAGAGTCACCCTCACATAGTCTACACCGGGGCACTCATCTCGCTCATCACGCTGGGACCACTAAGGTGTGGGCTTAGCTTCTCCAAGACACGGTTTGCATGGTTGCAACAGTGCTCATGTTGGCAGAAAAACTTAACTTGGACCAACTAACCCTCATTGGCCTCTTTGTCAACTACACGTCTGAATGTTTCCGGCTCCCAGCTCCACGTCCCCGAGCGGCTCCCAGCTCTTTTTGCTCAATGACAGGGGTTCCCAGGACTGCGCCCCAATCACTGTCATCTCCAGGGTCCAGCAGAAGGCCTGGCCCTGGGTGAGGAGAACCTGGACCCAACACAGGACACAGGGGGCTGGTGTGGCGAAGACACACACAGTGTGTGCAGGACGCAGCTGCACTCATTCATTCATTCGCCTGCCGTGGTCTGCCCACACTCCGCATGGCCCTGGGTTTGATACGGTGGCACAGGGCAAACTCCTTTCCAGTTACAGTATAGGAGAGGGCGCAGGAAGGGACCTTCTGGGAGCTGTGACGTCATGTGGCAGGTCCAAGGACGCAGGAACACATCAGATGGGAACTTAACTGGAACTTGGACGGCCAGGAAAGAGGTCTCTGTTATCTGAGGTGGGAGTCCAGGAAGCTAGGGACAGAGACACAGTGTATCCTCCTGACACAGCTCAGCATTAACTGTGGACTTTGGCAAACAGGCCACTTTACGGGTCTGAGCCTCCACTTTCCCATCTGTAAAATGGGACACCAATACTCGGCTCCTTGGGTGTTCTGAAGGCCAATGAAGAAAAAATCTGTATTAAGCATCTAACAGAGTCCTTGAGACCTTGATATTTTATCTGATGCATGAATGGGGGACTCGACTCCTGGGGGTACAGAAGACCCCAACGCTTCATAGGTTTAGTTTGGTCTCAGTCCTCAAAGGGATGCAGCTCTGGTGTGTGTGTGTGTGTGTGTGTGTGTGTGTGCGCGTGAAGATCCAACTTCATATTCTCTTCTACTTGCCCTCTATCTATGAGCTGAGGGAAACTGAGGGTATTTCCATCTCTCTGTCTAACCATGAATGACAGCTGACCAAAGAACGCAGAGACTAGAGGGTGACAGGTAGACTCAATGTGTAGCAGATTTATTTATTGATTCCCCAGAAACCTTTTATTTAAAGTATACAAACTTCATGCATTTCATAAATACAACTTTAGGAACATAGTGATTCTTCCAGCCCTACCCGCCCTCCCACCTGCTCTCCCACATTTTAAAGAGTTCTCAGGGCCGGCGCTGTGGTGTAGCAGGTAAAGCTGCTGCCTGCAGTGCTGACATCCCATATGGGCACTGGTTTGAGTCCTGGCTGCTCCACTTCTGATCCAGCTCTCTGCTATGGCCTGGGAAAGCAATGGAAGACAACCCAAGTCCTTGGGCCCCTGCACCCACATTGGAGACCTGGAAGAAGCTCCTGGCTCCTGGCGCAGCTCCAAACGTTGCGGCCAACTGGGGAGTGAACCAGCAGATGGAAGACCTCTCTCTCCCCCTCTCTCTCTCTCTGCCTCTCTTTTTTCTCTGTGTAACTCTGACTTTCAAATAAATAAATAAATCTTTAAAAAAAAAAAAAAAGAGTTCTCACCAATTCAAGCACAAAGGAAGCCCTGGGGGAGGCCACCCTGGTCGCATTTGCTGCATCTCCTGTCACCACCAGGTGACAGATCTAAAAAGGGGAGCTGAGGTTGGGGCTCCGGAGGAGAAGCCAGTAGATCGGACCTGCTCCAGCCCAGCCGATGCCTCTCTCCCTGCTCAGACCACAACGGGGTGCAAACCTGAGGACCGAACACTTCCTGAGCTGGCGGAGTGAGGTGCATTCAAAGGACACGATCTGGTACTTGCATGTTGACAAATAACTTGGCCGTGAGGTCATCAGTCAGGAGCCAGACAGGCACGGGCCGGCCTGCAGTAGCTGGTGCATTTATCTTGACCTCCGGAAGGAGGCTCTGTGACAGGAGCCATGGGCCCAGGTTGGTCACGGCAAGACTGAACATAAAGCCACGTACAGATGCGGCACTGAAAGACAATTTATTAAACGAACCACATTGTCTTGGGGTATAAGTGACTCAACCTCTATTGCACTCGATGATGCCTCCACATGTTCCTGCCCATCTGAAGTCAAACCTGAAGCACATATGTGTAACTGCTTGAAAATACGATGCCTTAGGTATGAAGGGCATTGCTGTAATCTACACCTTCTCCTTGAGACTCATTGCCAAGACAGGGCTCCGTGGCGTGTGTGTCCATGTATGGGGTGTTCATTTGAGTGTGTGTATGGGTGTGTGTGTATGTGTGTGCATTTCTAAAAATGGGCCACACAAAGATTGCATGTATCTCAGGAGCTCTTTGTGGCTCCCATCAGATAAGTTCCTTTGCCTCAGATTTTCTATCTGCAAAATGGGGCTGTTTCAGATTCCCTCATTACTGGTGTAGTAGTTATAATAATTTACAAAGTTATTTTTCTGGGTGAGAAATGCCATTTGATTAAAGCGAATATGTTTTAGGAAATTAAAGATTAAAAGTTGATTCAAGGCTGGCGCCACAGCTCACTAGGTTAATCCTCCGCCTGCAGCGGGTTCTAGTTCCGGTCGGGGCGCCAGATTCTGTCCCGGTTGCCCCTCTTCCAGTCCAGCTCTCTGCTATGGCCCGGGTGTGCAGTGGAGGATGGCCCAAGTCCTTGGGCCCTGCACCCCATGGGAGACCAGGAGAAGCACCTGGCTCCTGGCTTCGGATCAACGCGATGCGCCAGCCACAGCGCACCGGCTGCGGCGGCCATTGGAGGGTGAACCAATGGCAAAGGAAGACCTTTCTCTCTCTCTCTCTCTCACTGTCCACTCTGCCTGTCAAAAAAAAAAAAGTTGATTCATCCCCAAGCAGCCTTACTAAAGAGCAAACTTTATATTAATCATGAACACACACGCTGAAGGCTTCGTCAGCATGTGAAGCCCACAGTGAAATCCAGTGATCGCTGCTCAGAGCCTTTCCAACCCTTTCACAAACGCTTTAATGAATCCTGAGTTTTCAGCATGAACAGCTCTTCTTGACGTGGGGATTCCTCACCCAGTGGCTGGCGTGGTTCTGGGGGAGAACAGAATATTTTATTGTTACACTTTTTCAGCCACCTGCAAAATGCCCATGTTCCTTGGCAGTGGAAGTAATTCCGAATAAACGGAGAGCCACCCATTTTCAACTGCCCTTCCCCTCTGAATCTGAAACTTGTTTGACGCTATCCGGGGTCACCGTGCTCTCCAGTCACAGTGAGAATCGGGCACTCGCCTGGCGAGCCAGCACAGGCCAGTAACACACACACAGGATGCCTTCCATGGAACTTTCTGTAGGCAGCGAGATTTCAAAGGCACCAAAGGGCCAGAGCTGTGACCGAGTTGGAAGCTGAGGGCCGCAGTGGGATGTCCGCCCTGGCCTCCTTGCCACAGTGACCTGCCCTGAGCAGGAGTCGGTCCTGCATGGCCCACAAGCAGCCCGACGGGGCTGTGGTCAGGTTCCCTGAGCGCTGGTCCACTGAGTGAGCTCACTGTGCCTGGGCCCAGGAGCTGCATTTTGGCCCGGGGTGTTCGCTGACCTCTGACCGATCCGGACACGTGGACCATTGCGGAGGAGGGGAGGATTTGATTCCACCTGTCACTGCACCTGTCACCCCACCTGTCACTGCACAGACCCAGTCCTGCTGGAGTTATTCTGAGCCATGTTTTTCTCAGGAAGGTTGTCTGTTTGATCAGCACAGTAATAACCAGCGCTTTAAAGTTGTGAATGAATGAACAACTCTCAAGCAGCGAAAAGCGATTGCTAAGCAAGCAACCCCAAAGCTGAAAATATCATTACGAATATTTTCCCTGAGTTTTAACAACAACAAAAACCTGCCACACGGAAGAAGGCAGCTTCTCACCAACTTCTCTCGGTCGTGGAGCTACGACACGTCATGTGTGTCACGTGTGTTTCTCAGCCAATTTTCTGGCCGGGTCACTGACAGGTCGCACATTGTATTTTCCCACTGCTGTCAAATTTTTAAAAGGCCTCTGTTCAAGTTTCCTGCGAATGCAGTCTACACTGCGGGTGCTGGCGGGATTTTGGTACAGAACAGAGTGTGCACCAAGCCACCTGCACTCATGCTTATTTGTCCCCATTTTACTCTGTTAAAATAGGCTCAAGAAAGAACATTGTTTCCTTTGTAAGCTGTGGTTTTATTTTTCCTGCTGGCTCTCTTTAATTGCATTTCCCTCTGGGGAGGTGATTCCCCGAGAGAGATTGTGGAGGGGTTGTGTGCGCGCTCAGCAACGGGGTGACCCCACAAACCGGCACCCTGCTCGCCCCGCGTGGCAGGCAGCAGAAGAGTTAGGAGCCACAGGCACCAGCGTAAGACACGAGCCACGTTCACCTGGGCCTTGGTTTGTTCTAGTCACACCTGTTGCGTGTCTGTCTTTCATCCTCCCTGGCTCCCCCTGCCTCCCTCCCCCATGGTCTCTGTCTCTCTCACACACCCCTCATCCTCAGGGGCACTGCTGGGGACACTCAGGAGCCCTGCTCGTTCCCAGAGGCAGCCAGGCCATGCGTCCAGTGGGCAGACTGGGAGGTCACCAGGGAAGACCTTGCCGGGTGGAGGCTGGGACACTGCAGTGTGTGTGACACCAAGTTCACGGTGTCCCGGCTCCTGGCTCCTCCCTGGAGGGTGCCTGGCCACTCTGCAGTGCAGGAGATGGTGGTGCACACTTAATTCCCTCGTGTCAGGGGAGTCCCAGATGCCACACAGACACTCGGCCCCAGGACCTCGGGGAGCAGAGAGGCCAAAATCCCTGCCCCTTGCAGTGCTGGCCCCTTCCCAGTAAATGCAAACGTCTGTGGGACCAGGGTTAAACTCACACAGGAGGCGCTGGCGCAGAGTGGGGGAGGGGGGATATGCCAAAACGGGTGCGGCCGCCGCCTGGCTCAGGTGTGTTTGCCTGTGAGGCACAAAGGCGACCCTTCTCAGACTCCCAGGTGCTGGGCTCAGCCCTTGTGGGAGGGGCCGCTAGCGCCCTGCAGGAACAGGGTCTGGAACCGAGTGACAGGGAAGGGGGCTGGTATTCCCAGGGGTAGCTCCTGCTGATGCAGCCCTCTGTCCCCGGACCCAGTCCCAGCCGTCCCAGGCCACTCTCACAGCACACTCTTGGAGAGAGGGGATCGGAGCCGCGCCGCCAGGGCTGCAGCGCTGGGAACCCGCGGCCGCCTCTCTGGAGCACGGGGTGGACAACCAGGGCGCTCCTGCAACCGTCATCCCTGGCGAGCGCGAGGCACTGGGGCTGGACCAGGCGCCCCGGGAACGCGGGGGCTGGGCGGCGGCGTCGCCCTCCGTGCTGGATCGATCGCTGAAGAGCTCTGGCGGGCTGGGCGCACGCTGTAGCCGGTGCAGAGGACCATGGGCCATGGGCGCTCGCCTTGTGGACCACCGGCCAGAGGCGCCACTCAGCTCTGCTCCCCGGCAGTCCCGGAGCTCCGCGCTCCGCCAGGCCAGCTGTCACCTCCGGACACTGCACGCGGGCAAACCCCAGCCTCCCTTCAAACAAGGGTCCCTTCCCTGCTGTAGACGAGGTGGGCCACGCGGAAGCCGGTGGCCGCCGTCTGGTGGCCAGGAGAGAAGCCCCGCTGGGGACCCGGCACCTGGGGGCTGTGGGCAGCGACTGTCCTCCGTCTCTCCAAGGAGAAGTCCCCAGCCAGGCAGCCGGGAAAGGTGCCAAGGCCTCCGGCCAGCGCGCCCATGGCCGAGGCGAAGCTAGAGAGGCAGGCGGCGGCGGCTTCGCGCGGGCGGAGAGGGCGAGGCCGCCTGGTCTGGGGAGGCGGTGCCGGGGTGTGGGGGGGGGGGGCGGGCTCCAGCACTGAGGCTCCTCCGGGGCTCCCGGTTCCCAGGGGCGCTGCCGGAGCTCGCCTCTCCCCTCTTCTTCCTCCTCCTCCGGAAGTTCCCGTTATCAAACATCTTCTTGCAGTTGGGGTCCAGGGTCCAGTAATTGCCTTTGCCTGTAGAAAAAGGAAAGGCCGGGTCCAGGAAGGCCGCATCTGCTGGACCAGGCTGTGCGGGAGAAAGTCCAGTCCCCGCAGCCCGGTACCCTCGGAGCGTCATGCGCGCCCCTCCGCTGGTCAGCCTTGAAGGGGCATTTTGTACCCGGGCGGGCCTCCACATCCAGGCTGGGAAGGATTTGCAGGTTGCAGAAAGAAGGAGGAAGGCACCCTCTGGAATACTCAGTTTCCCCCCCTCCCCCAGGTTCAGGCCCGCAGGGTGCAGAAGGGAGCCACGCTTCTGCCGTGGGCGGAGCAGACCTCATCTGGACTCCCTGTGGGCTCCAGAGTTTCCCCGGGGGTGTCCAACTGTCTCACCAACCTGCACAGGAGGCGTAGTCTTCCTCGCATTCTACCGGGAAGGCCACGGAGGCCCAGGGTCTCCTAAGGTCATTCTGCTGCCCAGCTCCCCAGCCTGTCCCGCCGAGGGAGCGCGCAGATGTCCAGAGAAGTCGGTGAGCCTCCCCCTCCTCCCCGCCGCGAGCGCTCACACCTGAGCGAGTGGGGACCACGCTGTCCCAGGCCACCCCCACCCCGGACGCCCGGCGTCCTGCACCGGGCGGGCACGCGCGCGTCAGTACCTGGGTCGTCCCGGCCGTGCGGCACTTTGGTGAAGCAGTCGTTGAGCGACAGGTTGTGGCGGATGGAGATCTGCCAGCCCGCCTTGCTGCGCCTGCAGAAGGGGAAGTGACCCGCCACGTACTGGTAGATCTGGCTGAGCATCAGCTTGCGCAGCGGCGCGCTCTGGATGGCCATGGCGATGAGCACCGAGTAGGAGTAGGACGGCCGCACCAGCCTCAGTAGGTCCTGCTGGCCCGAGAGGCCCAGCCGCGCGAGGTCCGCGCCCGCCAGGCCTCCCGGGGCGCCCAGCAGCGGGGGCCCCTCCGCATAGCTAGCGGGCCTGAGCGCAGGGCTCACCCACAGACTCTGGCAGTTGCCGGCTGCGCCCAGATCCCCGCTCACGTAGCCTTGGGGGTGCTCAGCGGCCGGAACCTGGCGGTGCGGGGCCGAGCAGGTGCCCAGGCCGTCACGGTACGCAGCCATGTCCGGCGTCTCCCACGCTGGGGCCGGCGGCTCCGCACCGAAGTTCAAGGGCACCCCATTGCCCCGCTGCCAGCAGCGCCGGATTGCAGACAGCCGGGCCCCGCCCTCCTCCCTTTAAATGCCGTAAAGGCCGGAGCCCAGGGTGCGCTTCGCTGCCGAGCCCCCTCCCCCACCAGCCCTGGGGGAGTGACCTCTCCAGACCCCGCCCAGGGGTCAGCTTTCCGACCTCCCCGGGTCCTGCTGCGCCCCCGACTAGGCCGCCGCTGAAATTCTCACTGCCCAGGTAGCCCTCCAGTGGTGTTCGCATTGGCCTTAGCTACAGGGGCGCTGGGCCCCCAGGATTCACAGATCCCGGCTTCCTCGGGACGGTGGAACTTGCAGCCCCCGCTGTCCTGGACTCTCCCCGAAGACCCCAGATTGTGACTTGGGAGCCTGGTCATTCACTACATGTCCGCCTCGCCCAGCCCCCTGCTCAGCATCACAGCCCTGTGTTGCAATGAAGGCGCAGGAGTAGTCTGGGATTCCCACGCCAGCGCTGCAGAAGGCGGGGTGAGGCGCGGGACAACAGGGCCCTGTCCACAGAAGGTGGGGCGAGGCGCGGGACAGCAGGGCCTGTCCCCAAGCACGGAGCACCAGCTGCCCCAACGCTTCTGCATTGCTGCAGCCTCCAGAGGCAGAGGGTCTGGGACTCTCAGGCCACCAGCACACAGAAGCAGGGATTGTCTCCCAGCTATCATGGTTCAGAGATCAGAAGGCCCCAGGCCCGCCAGCGTTGGTGCAACCCATGGGAGGAGGCAAGCGTGGGGGTTGAGGAAGGAGCTGGGGTTCGGGAACTGCTGGTGGATTCAGATCACCGCTGCCGCCACAGGCTTAGACTTCCCAAACCGCAGTAACAAGGCTTGGGGAGCAGCCCGTGCATGGAAGGAGGGGAAGGGAGCCCCCATTGCGATGTTGCCTCCCCCTCCCCACTTAGCAGGAGCGGCCCCTTAAGAGCCGCTGGGTAAAGTGAAGCCAGGTCCCAGACCTTGACCAGAAAGACATGTGCCCCCTCCGCCTCTCCTCCCTCCCCGTTGTCAGGACCGCTGGTGGTGGGGTTCCCAGGTACCTTCCAGATGCCCCCTGCCCTTCCCTCCTCTGGGCGGGGACGGGAGTGGGGCAGGGGGACATCTCCCTAACTCCCCACTGTCACCCTGTGCCACCTGCTGGGTGGTTTCCGATGTGTCCAGTGTGGTTTCCAATGTTGCAAACAGACCCTGCTCTCTGTAGTGTGACAAGTTTCAGCAGCTCCCTCTTGAACAAAGTGTCTTTACATCAGTGTGACTTGGGCGCGTGCATTAGGATGCAGACTGGGGGTCAGTGCGCATCAACCCTCCCTCCTACCCTAGGGTTGGCCTAGGGTCTGAGACATTCCCACCCTCCTGGAGATCTGAATGGTACAGACTAGGGAGCAGTTTTGTAGACACTGTGCTCCATGGGGGAGGGGATGTCATAGAAGCTGCAAGGTTCTGCCCTGTCCTGGCTGCTCCCAGACGGGGCAAAGCAGAGCTGCAGCCAGGTGGGTGGGGTGACAGCACCCCTGGGGTGCCTGGTAGGACACCCACTGCTGCTCCTGGGGGATCCGGATTCGCTGAGGCTTTGGATGTAGAAGACGCTCGTGTTGATGGACTAACACAGTGCTCTGGGAGGAGGCATGCATTTTACCCACAGGGAGCTGCACTGCTCTGAGAAGGAAATCAGACACTGGGTTTCAGTAACTGTTTGGGTTGTCTCTTGCAATGTTAAGGAATAGAAAAGGCGAGAGTGCTTCCCAAATTCGATTTGACTGCCTTCCCTTCTGAAGTTATAGTAGCTGTTCAACATGTGTAGGTTTCAGGACCCCCAAGAAAATGAACCTTCATGTAAGTCTTCTCTGGTTCACTCCCCAACTGGCTGCAACAGTTGGAGCTGTGCCGATCCAAAGCCAGGAGCCAAGAGCTTATTCCAGGTCTCCCATGTAGATACAGGGGCCCAAGGACTTGGGCCATCTTCCACTGCTCTCCCAGGCCATAGCAGAGAGCTGGATCAGAAGTGGAGTAGCCAGGACTCGAACCAGCCCCCATATGGGATGCCAGCACTGCAGGCAGAGGCTTAGCCAACTATGCCACAGCACCCACCTTTCCTCTCGTTCTTTTAAAATATCGCCCTTCTTTGCTTTCTGAGCCCAGAGATCCTCTGCCACCCTCACTGTAATAGTTTCCTTATCTTTGAGCACTCTGATGACTTGAAATGAGCTTCAGTAGATGGAGTACACTCAGTTTGGGAGGAAAAGAACTTTTTTAAAGATTTATTTATTTATTTTTTTTGTTTGAAGGAGAGAGAGAGAGAGAGAGAGAGGTCTTCCATCTGCTGGTTCACTCCCCAAAGCCACAACAACCAGGGCTGTGCCAGGCAGAAGCCAGAAGCTTCTTCTAGGTCTCCCACATGGATGCAGGGGCCAAAGCACTTGGGCCATCCTCCTCTGCTTTCCCAGGACACAGCAGAGAGCTGGATTGGAAGTGGAGCAGCCGGGACTTGAACCAGCGCCTGTATGGTACGCCAGTGTCACAGGCAGCGGCTTTACCTGCTACGCTACAGCGCTGGCCCTGGAAAAGAACTTCTGATACTTGAGTTAGTCTTGGATGGAACCTGTAATGAGAATTTTTCCAAGAGGAAAAGAGCTTTTAAAAATAATGATTTATTTTAATCTACTTGAAAGGCAGATCAGCAGAGAGGAGTGGAGAGAGAGGTCGAGAGAAGTCTTGTATCCACTGGTTCGCTCCTCAAATTCCTGCAACATCCACTGTTGGGCTGGACTGAATCCACAAGCCTGGAACTCCATCCAGGTGTCCCACACGGGTGGCAGGGGCCCAAGCACTTGAGCCCTCACCACTGCCTCCCAGGGTGCATTAACAGGCAGCTGCATCAGAAGCACTGGGGCCAGGACTCAAACTCCGGCACCCGGATATGGGATGTAACCAGGACTCCAGTGCGGGATGGGGGGCCAAGTGGCAGCTGAGCCTGCTGTGCCACAGCGCCTGCCGTCAGGGAGAAGAAAAACCAGGAGGAAGCCTGTGATGGACTTGGGGTTCCTGGCAGCCTTCTGTAAATAGAGCAGCCCCCACGGCCCCAAACCCTCTTTACTCGCACAATAAAGATTAGGTCTGCCCAGCCCTCCGCCACCATAGGTCGAAGCCCCCAAGGGCAGCTGCCCCATCCCTGTGCCCTGAGCTCCCTTCAGGCGGGGCTGGGCCAGGGCTGGGTCTCGCTCTTCCCCTCCCTGACTCCTGCCCATGGCCTGCACAGATCTCAGCTCCTCTTCCCTATGAGGTCTGCCCAGCCCACATCTCTCTGCTGCATCTCAGCAGCCGGACTTCCGGCGGCTGCAGCCCTGTCCTGCCCATTCAGGAGCACTCCTCACCCCTCCCAGGCAGCCATGCACCCCTTTAACTTGGAGGAGACTGCTCGGGGACAGTGTCCAGTGGCCTCTGTCACCCCAAATCCAGTGATCACTTGCCTTCACCCTGCTCAACTCCCAGCAGCTCTCAACACATTGTAGAACCAACACCATCTCTTCCACCAGCTTTTCCTCTCTGGTCTTCTGGTCGACCTCTTTCTGCGGCTGATTCTCAGGCTCCAGGTGGCCTGTCCTCTTCCGTGGCTGGAGCTCTATCCTGGGCCCTCTCCCCTTCTGTTCCTGGGTCTTTGACCTTTACATACGGGTTCAGAACTTCTCCGCCTAGGTCCTGTTGACATTCTGGACTGGGCAACTCATGCTCCTGTGTGCTGTAGGATTTGCAGTAGGGTCTCCACACACTCAATGTGTGTAAGCCCTCCCCCCCAACTGTAACAATCAAAAATGTCTTCAGACAGTACCAGCTGTGCCCTGTCATCCCTGAGGGAGATTCCTGCCTCAACAAATGATTCTCCATTTGGAATCATCTTTTTGGAGCGTTCCTCTCAAAGCCAACGTGTCTGATTCTATCCTTTGTCTTCCACACCCCTATCCTGTTTATCCCAAAATCCCTCGAACACTAATGTCATTCACATTGTTGTTCAAGAAGACCCGGTGCTGTCTCCCTCCAGTCACTCGCACAGCTGGTCAGTGAGCAGGACTTCATAAAGCTGTGTCCCAGCCTTGACCACTTCCATGTGGGCCAAAGCCCAGTCCTCACACCATACCACTATCTCCCATCAGGGACTGCAGCAGCTTTAAAAATATTGTCCATTTATATCTTCATTTTGTATTAGAGAGAGAGAGAGAGAGAGAGAGAGAGAGAGAGAGATGGCTCCCATCTGCCGGTTGACTTCCCAAATGCCTGCACCAGCCAGGGCTAGACCAGGCCAAAGTCAGCAGCCCAGAACTCCGTCCAGGTCTCCCATCTGGGCCCAAGCACTGAGCCATCATCTGCTGCCCTCCCAGGTGCACATGGGCAGGAAGCTGGATTCGTAGTGGAGACAGAACTCAAACCAAGCACTCTGATATGGGACGTGGACATCCCAAGTGGTGCCTTAAGCCCTGGGCCAACGTTGACTCGGTTTCTCTTCTTGCTCACTTTGTCTCTCTCAGCACAGACTGAGCTTTCCAAGCCTGTAGTGGACAGCAGTGCAGAGGTGATCTTCCACGAACTCCTGATGTTCAAGTAAACACTGAATAAGTACTGCTGGAGGGGGATTTTGCTGACGCAGACACATTGCCACCTCGGTTGACCTTGAGATGTGGACGTTCTCCCAGCCAGGTGCACCCTCTGCAAGCAGGGTGCTCTCTCCAGCTGCAGCAGGAGTCAGAGAAGGACTTAAGGTGTCATCGCACTCTGGGAATGTGAGCAGACCCTGGAAGGCGGAGTGGCCCTGAGCTGACGTCAGTCCTGTAACCACAGGGACCTGAGTGCTGTCCATGACACGAATGACCTTGGAGGGGGTCCCACGTCCAGCTGAGGTTGCCTTAATTACAGCATGAGCAGGGGACCCGGCCACACCTTGCTGGGTTTCAGACCCAGGGAACTGTGCACTGGGCAGCAGCCTGGTCTTGAGCTGCTGAGTTAGTGGTAACGTCAAATTGCAAAAGAAAGCCAAAAACCAATAGGGTTGTGCCACTCCCGTCCAGAACTACAAGTGTTCAGCGATGCTTACAGCCAGTTTGCAGGGAGCACCTTGGCTCGAGGCATCTATTTAGGTTTCTAGACTTCGGAACCTGGAACGGGTTCAGGTGGTTCACTTAGAATGGGTCACTTGTGACACCCACAGAAGCTCTCTTGGGTGTTTGCAGATTTTGTCTTCCAAACGACACCCCTGGTTCTGGAGTTCCACGTGCATTTCTCGTTTCCTCACACTAGAAGGGATCGGGACAGGGGCCACTGTGACCAGAGCTCAGACGGATTCACCTGGACCTCAGGTTGACCCCTGACTCCAGCAGGGAGCCCTGAGGGTGACCGTTCCCTCCCACAGTCTCGTCATCCCCACCTGTGCAGTACTCTGACATAGTATGTGTCTCAGACGATACACACCCTGTTTCCTCTCTGCTCCATGTAATTCATAACTAAAATTTGCTTCAAACCCTTACCACTGAGAAAAAGTAGGTTAAAGCAAACATTAGGATGACCCAGGGTGCTTTGCGCTGGAACCTTTACCAGCTGGTGGGTTTCTCAGTTTTGACCACAGAGGGACCTGCATTCAAACCTTGGCCCTCATCCCAAGGCTGAGACTGCTCAGCCTCCTGTGGTCTCTCTCTCCTCTCTTCCCATCTTAAGAATAATGTGCCCGCGGAACAGTCATCTTAATGTTTTGTTTTGTTGGGTTTCTCTTTTTTATCATTATGCCCCCAGAAATTTCTATAGTTTTAGCATCTCAATAAACTGCCTTTACATTGGTGAGGGTTATTTGCTCCATAATGGAGTCCTTGGGATCAGCTCAGAGTGTGTCCTTTTCAAGTGGCCCTGCTAGTCTTGGGCTGCTTCCTTGTGTTCTGACACAAGCTGCTCCCATGTCAGTGTGCTTCCCTGCCCAGACCCCCGATCACCAGTTCCTCTGCAGGGCCCTGGTAGAATAGTGATGTAAACTGGAACACAGAGTGGGAGGACAAGGGAAAACATCACTTCTAGGCTTTCCCATGCACAAACCAGGAATTATATATATGCATGTATATATGTATATATATATATATGTATATGATTTGTTTATTTATTGAAAGTCAGAGTTAGAGGAAAAAAGAGATCTTTCATCCACGGGTATATCCCCTAGGTGGCCAAAATGGTCTGGCCAGAGCCAGGAGCTTCTTCTGGGTCTCCCATGTGGGTACAGGGGCCCAAGCACTTGGGCCATCTTCCACTGCTTTCCCAGGCCATTAGCAGAGAGCTGGATCAGAAGTAGAACAGCCCAGACAGGACCTGGCACACATACGGGGTGCTGGCATCACAGGTGGCAGGTTTACCTACTGTGCCACAATGCCAGCCCCAATTACTTTTTGTTTTATCTCATAGTCTGCTCACAGGGTTTCAGATAGTTACACAGACATTAACATTACCAAGCTACTGAATGAGGTGTAAGATTTCTTGGCAAGTCCTGTTTGTTCCTTAAAATGTACCCCAGCCATGATATCTGGTCAAAGGCTCTGTGGCAGTCACTTGGAATCTCCCTCCTCTGAGGGGTCTGTGTGGTTTGTGCACATATTTGGGTTTACAGTTCATTTCATTCCATTTGTGTTTAAAGCCTTGAATTCACTGAGAAGTCAGTCAGAAACCTCAGTGGTGATTTTCCCATGCAAGATTTATTTTCTGTGCCACTTATATTTAATAATTAGATATAATGGAATCTATCTAGGGTCACTTGAGTGTTAAAAGTTACAGCCACTGGGATCATCTAAGGTTGTCTTAAGCTCATGTCCTGTGGGTTCATAGTGTTACCATAGTGTTCATAGTGTTACCATGGGTTCATGGTCATGTGTTACTATAAGTCCATGGTCATGGTCATGTGTTACTGTAGGTTCATGGTCAAGGTCATGCGTTACTGTAGGTTCATGGTCATGTGTTACCATCGGTTCATGGTCATGTGTTACCATGGGTTCCTGATCATATATTACTGTGGGCTCATAGTTGTGTGTTACTGTAGATTCATAGTCATGTGTCATTACCATGGATTCATGGTCATGTGTTACCATGGGTTCATGGTCATGTGTTACCATGAGTTCATGGTCATGTGTTACCATGGGTTCCTGATCATATGTTACTGTGGGCTCATGGTCATGTGTTACCGTGTGTCTCTGAAGAATGCTGGGAGTGGCTGGCTCTGCTAAGGAAAGTCGTGTCTGGGAGGCGGGCCTGCACAGTCAGGGGGGCTTGGGATTGAATCCTGGCCCTGCCAGTCACTTTGTGTGTGATCCTGGATGTGTCTGTGGGGACCCTCAGTCTTCCCACCTCCCATACGGGGGTCATAACCTTCTCACAGACCCTCCCCTGCCCGTCCAGGTGAAGGGAAACAAGGCTTTATGAAGCCCTGGAGCCTTTGCCAGCAACACACGTGTTTACGTGTGACTAATGCTAATAGGATGATAGATACACACGTGGTTCTTTGTCTTCAAACAATGGGCATGCTTTGTCTTCATAGCAGCAAATCAGCATAGAGCAAACTCCAGAGAGCTGAGGGTGAAGATGGGGATGGGACCCTGAGTTTGCTGCCTTGGAATCACGTTGTGCTTCTCTGCTGATGGAGCCGTTTCCCGTCCTTAATTATGTGACTTTGATGCCATCTAGTGGGAAGCAACAGAGTCTGTCCTGGAGCAGCCTCCTGTGACAAGGGACAACCCCACATTTTTACTCTAATTGATAGCTTACGCTCCACATAGAAGCTTTCCATAGTATTTTTCTATTCATTTAAAAATTTAAGGACCATTTTCGTAATAAATGTATTGAGTTACTTAATGCAGTGCTGGTAAATGCACTGGGGATTGCAATAGGGATATTCTGATCAACAGAAAGACCTGCTGTGCACATTTTTCTTTGATTTTGTTAAGTATTTGTAATGAGTGTAAGATCTCACCCGTGATGACGCTCGCCCAGCTTAGGGGTAGCCGCAGGAGTGCTGGGAACTGGGGCGAGAGAGACCCAGTCCCTCCCCTCCACCCTGTAACTCTGGATGGGCAAGTCCCACCTGGGCTCCACGTGACTGCAGTGTCCATAGAGTGGGTGGGAGGCTGATCCACACTCCATCCCACAGCATCCTTCCATCCAGAGCTTCCGGCTGTGACGGTGAGACCTGCTCGGCTGTGGTTTACCTGTTTACATTGCTAATCCTGTGGGGCCTTTCGCCCTGTTCCTTGCTGGCTGCTCAGGTGCTAACGAGCTTTAGGAAATGGTTTATTTTCCACTTCTTATTCTATTGTTTCAGCCTTGTGCCTCCCAATCCCTGCTTGCCTGGCTTAGCGTTTGGGTTGAGCCGGGCTGGAGCTGGGCTCCTGACTTCTGCTCACCAGAGATGGACAGACACTGTAGGGAGTGTGCCTGGCCTACACGCCCTGAAGGGAGAGTACAGCTCTCGCTTCTTACATGATATTTCTCCTTTTGAATCGAAAGACACAGAGAGAGAGAGTGATCTTCCATTTGTTGTTTCACTCCCCAAATGCCCTCAACAGCCAGGCCGTTGTCAGGAGCCAGAATTCCATCCAGATCGCCCACACAAGGACCCGAGGGCTGGAGCTCTCACCTGCTGCTCCCGGGTGTGCGTCCGCAGAGAGCTCGGTCAGAAGCAGAGCACGTGGGACTCAAGCTGGGTGCTCTGACAAAGGCCACAGATGTCCCGGGTGATGATTCAGTCGTTGCCCACAACTCTTAGTTTGAAGAGATTTTCCTGCAGAAATGAGGGAGGGCTCATGGCCATCCACACCTCGCCACCCTCAGGTGGTCCTGCACGGCCCACGTCCTGACACAGAGATGAGCCCAGAATGCCTCTGGCGGGAGTCAGCAGGACACAAGAGGCCAGATGCAGTCCCAAGTCACAGCAAAATGGGTGCCTAAGGGCATGGGCTCTGAAGTTGGATGGATCTGAACCTAAATCCAACCCCTTGCTCTGTGCCCAGGCTGTGCCTTGTGACACTGTGGGTTTGCTAATCGCACCTGCTTCATCAGGTCAAGGGGATTAGATGACGTCTTGGCTGCTAAGCCGTTAGCATATTGCTCGGCGTCTGGGGAGTGCTTAGTAGGTTTTTATTGAAGGGTAACATATATACCAAGCTAAAGATGTCTTGATATTAATACCATCAATCTTGTGTTAGTTATGGTGTTATAGAACATGGCTATTAGATGTTGTATTCACGTAATACAGTACATGATATACTGCGTGTGATATGCGGTGTTATTAACACCATATTACATGGGATTGCACGCGTGATCTACTCATTCCTATGTAAAGTTTTTCCTGGGTCTGGCTGAAGGGAATGGTGGTTGCTGAGTCAGTGAAACGGGGCTTCTGCTTCCTTCTCTTGCTGCACTTTGCAGAAATGAAGGACTTTTCAGCCCCCCTGGAATCTACCTACTTCTAGTATTTTTAAAACCTTTGGCTTCCTGCGGCTTTGTCAGTTTTGGATGCCAAATGTGGAGACGCTTTCCAGAACAGTTCAGCACCCTCCGGCCCCAACCCTGCCCTGCGTGGATATCACCAGCTGCCCCTCGCTGCACGTCTGCTCCGGCGTGGTCCACAATGGTGAGAGTTAAGGGGAAACGCGCTGGACCCAAGGGGCTGCCTGGAGACTTTGCCGTGCCGAGCAGCTTCCTGTGTCTCTACCACAGCCTTGCGGGGCTTGTGGGAGAGAACACACTCTCCTTAGCATTTCAGCACCATTCCCTTGCTTTAATTACCTCTGGGTGGCAATGCACAGTCAGGCAGTTCTGCAGACATACAGCCAAGCGCCTGGCGTGGGTGCACATCTGCAGAGAATTGCACTGAGAAAACGGAACCAATCCAAGCACAACATGCTGACCACCTGTGCGTCTTCCTGGTGCACTGGGGAGTGAGGAGACTTGGGGTTCAGCCTGCGGCAGCGCTGGGAAGACAGCACCACTCACCCTTCCTGGTTGCTGAGGAGCAGGGCTGGTGGCCGTGGCTTCTTCTGACTGGCGCCATGCTGTCACGGAAGTAGCCCCACGGGCACAGTGAGAGCTCCGACCAGGGATGGCCTTGAGCCCCCCCAGCCGACTCCTGCGACCCGAGTCCCCGTGGACCCTGCCTCTGGGTCAAACCTGAGCACATGTCAGGGAAGTTTCATGAAGAGTAAGAGATGCTGTATGCACACTTGGTGGTGGGATTTTCCTCTCTGGGGGACATGTTAAGAATAACCCCTCTTTGGGCTGACATGACACAGCACATGTGATGCCCGTGTTCCGTACACACGCTGGTTCGAGTCCTGGTGGCTCCTTTTCTGATCCAGCTCCCTCCCTGCTGATGACCTGGGAAAGCAGTGAAAGACGGCCAGGGTGCTGGGACCCTGCCACCCACATGGGAGACCCAGAAGCAGCTCCGGGCTCCTGGCCCTTGTGGCCATTTGGGGAGTGAAACAACAGAAGGAAGGTCTCTGTTCCTCTCTCTACAACTCTGTCTTTCAAATAAATAAAAAAATTAAAAACTTTATATAAGAAAGAATATATCCACCTCTTACAAGAAACAATGTGCAATTAAGCTTTTACAAAAACTGAAAAATGACAAGGATTTGTTCTTCTTACCACTTATTTTCTGGAAAATCCCCTTAAAACAAACTCTCACCTGATTGGTTTCACGTCTCCTTGGGTAGCACTGGCTGCAGTGATGAGGGCTGGATTTATTTTTTTCCCCATTTGAAATAACACTGTTTTTTTTTCATTTCCAGTCCATTTTTCCTTTCCTCTCTTCTCAGACACTCTTGCCTGGGCCAGGACCTGTAGGGTAACGCCTATTAACAGCAGTCACGCGTCCAGCTCTCGGTCTCATTCACACTTTCTCTGCTGAGCCCCCAGGGTGATGTGTGCTCTAGGAGTCTGTAAGTGCCCTTCAGACGCCCGAGACCGGTCCACCCGACTCCTAGTAAGTATGAGTTGTTTCACAGTTATTTGTTTTGTAAGCCATGGAAAGGTGAGGGACTTTACTACAATTCCTGCAGTTATTGGAATCATCATTTCTGTGTTCTCAGAAACTAGCGCACTGAATTATATTACATAAACCAAATTTGGTCCTGAGATAGCCCCCTTATAAAATACTTGCATATCTGGGGCCAGAACAGCAAAATAGACTGCAACCAGGAAGTGGGCTGTGCATTGTCTTTCTTGTAATATCGTCAGGTGTAGGTTCCAAAGTGTAATGATTTCCACAAAATGAGTTGAGTTGTCTCATTTTTATTACGTATTTGGATGCTTGATATAATTCATCAGTGAATTTTCTGGTCAGAATACAAACCATGGGAAAGGATTAAACCATAGCTTCATTAGTTGATGTAGGACTATGGGGCTTTCTCACTTCGTCTAATAACAAACACTCGACACAGCGCCCGACACATTGCCTGTAGCACTCATCTCTACGTCTGCCCATTAGGCCGCTCTGTGAGAACTCTTTGGTTTGGTGGGAGAGCGGCCTTCCAGGGCAGCCAGAGTCCCGTCAGCTTTGCTCACTGGGCAGGAAGGCGGCAGGCCCCTGCTTCCCATGATCCTGCAGCTGAAGCTGGGCCAGGGGCTCCTGCTCCGTGGTAGCAGCAGTGGGCAGTGGGGTTTGCCAGCTCCAGGCAGGGTCCCTGCAGCAGCCCGGGTCCTGAAGTTCCTGCCGTGAGGTGCAGCTGTAGGGCACAACTCCAGGGACCCTGCCGGGGACCAGGGGCAGAGGCAGTGGCCGGGAGGTCTGACGAGTGCCGCTTCTGGCAGAGAGGTAGCAGCTTCCTGCCGCCCGATGTCCGTGCACTGCCACCTTGGGAGCGGCCAGCTCGTCCTGTCACTGTGACCTGATTTCTGCGTCAGACTTCCTGTCCGTAAAACCTGGAGCAGGTTCAGTTTTCCAGATGAGACCCAGACTGATAGTCTGGGAGCCAATTGGGTGCCAGCTGCCGGCAGACTCTTAGCTGCTGTCCCGTTACTTTGTAACGACGCGATTTTGAAGCACTGCTACTAGCAAAACAGCAGTAGCTCCCTGTGGCTGCTCGGTGCTTAGGGATGCACAGCACATCCTAACAGATGGTTATCACAGTTGAGATTTCCCGACAGTCCGCGAGTAGGAAAAGCAGATGTTGTTTTCACCTTCATACAGGTAAAGCAGCAGAGAGCAGAGTGGCTCAGGAAAGCCTCGGGATGATGAATCTGCCGGCTCCAGGCTTACCCCACCAGTCGCCTGTCAGAGGTGGATGTGCAAGCACTGGGCAGACACTCTCCAGAAACTCTGCCCAGACAAGAAAGTGGCTTTTTCCACCAGCTGTCTGTCACCCCGAGCTGTGAGATACCCTCCAAACCATTTTATTCCAGGCTTGTCCACGGCCATCATTTAACAAAGTTTCCCCTGCAGCAGCATGTGTGGAGCAAGGTTTTGCTTCTTGACCACTGTCCCAGCCCTCGTGAATTCCCGGGCTGACGTGTGTTAATTCCCAGTCAGTAGGACTGTACCCAGCCCGACTCCGTGCCAGCATCGGTGTTAAGCTCTGGAAGGCACAGAGCTGCTGGGAGGCTGCAGGGCAGTTAGGACGCTGCAGGGCAACAGCTGGCTGCACTTGGAGCTGAAAAGGAAGGGGGTGACACAGGGGGTCAAATGGGCTCACCAGTGCAGCAAGGCCACAAGGGGAGGAAGGGGGTGCGGGGTGGGGGAGCAAAAGTACAAAGACGGAGCAGGCTGGGACGGGTCTGGGGTGCAGCCAGTGGCTTTGGGACGCACCCAAACTGCCGGGGGAGACTGCGCCCAAGAATGCACTAGGACTTCCTGCCTGAGCCAGTTCACGCGTTTGTCTCCGGTGAATCTCACCCGTATTCACACAGTGCAGTGGTCTGGATGGGCCCCCAGAACACCGTGCGTGGGAACCTTGATTCCCTGGTCACTAGGAGGGTCCCTGCCTTTCTCGCCAGGTGGGTTTGTTCCCCAGGGAGTGGGTGGTTGCTGGCAAGGGTGCCCCTCACGTGTGCAGCCTCGGAAACTGTGAGCTAAATAAACTTTCCGTTCTAAAGCACCCAGCCTCAGGTATCTTGTTACAGTGGCATCAAAGAGTCTCAAACATGCAGCAAAGTCCAGGAGTCCAAGAGTACAGCTTGGGGTGAATTCATACCTCAGCCAGCATCCAGAATGTTCTAGCACATTGGAGAAGTCCATGAGGACCTCTTGAAAGGTAACCGTGATGCTGAGACTTCTAACACGGATGTGGGTCCCTGGCTTTGATCTTGATGTCAGCTTCCCACAGTGCATATCCTGTGAGTTGGCAGGAGGGAGGCCTGGATTGAATTCCTGGCTCCTGAGTGTTTGGGGAATAAACCAGTGAACAGGAGGTCTCTGTGCCTCTGAAATTAAAAAAAATCAATGAAGTTATCAATAAATAGATAAATGCAGTCACTTGTATGCACGGTTTTGTGTCTAGATCTTTCATTAACATATTTTGGTAATTTTTCCAAATTGTGGCAAGTGCCCATAATTGGCTCTCTTTTTCTGAGATGACGTCATCCTGTGGCTGTAAGCAGGGTGCTTTGATCTGTGCTTCCTGTTGGTGGGTGTTTGTGTCTTCCCTGGTGCTTTGGCTGCTAGGTACAGTGCCAGTATGAACACCGGGTGTAAATCTTGTGGTGCGAATGTGTGCAGCTTTCTAGGAGTGGAAACACCTGGTCAGTGGGTCGGTCTGTTGGATTTATCAGACATGGACAATTTTCCACAACAGTCACGCCAGTTTGCATGTAAACCATGGATGAGCGTCCTGGCTCTGATCTTGTAACGCTTAAGATCAAGGCCGTGAACCAAGTATCTCACCCCGAATCCTGGCGGTCAGAGCGGCCCTGGGCTTCGTTTTGCTGAACCGCAGCAGTGAATTTTTTAATCTCTGACGTTTTCACCCCAAGGGCTCCGATTTCTGACACCAGAGCTTCGCATAGCCTAGCAGGACTGTATACCCTAGCCCGGACCAAATTCCAGACTGTGGGGGGCGGGGTTACATCAACATAAAAGACGTGAATTCGAGTGTAGCCCAAGTGCAATCTAAAACTGGAAAATGGGGTCCCCTAGTCTGGAGAGCATTGCTGTTCCCCACTGCGACACCACACAAAGAACTGAAACCTGAGCCGTGGGGTGAGCTGCCAGCACTGGGTCCCAGTGAGCTTCCTATGTCTTTGCTACAGCGTTTTCTCTCAATGTTTTGAAATCTGTTTTTCAATAGCTTAAAGAACTTCAAAGAGTGAAGCACCGGCTCTGCTTTCTCTTGCTGATGAAGTAATGGGTGCAAGAGCTGCAGACTTGCGATCAGCATCTTTCTCCCTGTAAGCAGAGCTCCTCTCCGGACAGAGCTTCTGTCATCTCCCCATAGGCCCCTTTTCTTTTTGGGTCACCTTTTATGTTAAGAGCTTTTCTAACAAGACCTTCTTGGCTTTCCAGTCCCTTAGCCCCACCCCACCCCTTTTCTTAGAGAAAACCACTTTTCAACTCTTTTGGCTGATTTTGAAACTGTTTACCTCCACATTTTAAATAAAATGTAGGTTTGTTATTATTTGATTCATTAATATTTAACTTTGTTCATTTTAAGGGAGAAGATATGTGGGTTTGTTTATCCTAGCCCTCCCCCCCCAAACCATTCTCCCAGTATAGTGTCTTCCAGTATAGTGTCTTCACTTTTATTTAATTCCATTTTCAATGTTTTAGCTGTTTTAATTGTATATTGGTCATGGCTAACCCAGAGGTATGATTGCATTTTATTTTATGTAAACTTTTAGTTTTCCAAGAGTTATAAGCACCTCAGTTTTTTTAGTTAATTAATTTATTTAAAAGTCAGAGTTACACAGAGAGAGAGAGGTCTGCCATCCACTGGTTCCCTCCCCAGATGGCTGCAATGGCCAGAGCTGCACCACTCCAGCGGATCTAGGAGCTGGTCTCCTGGACGCTGCTCTCCCCTGCAAACTGTTCACCACCCCAGGGGGAATCAGGATCCCCATCAAGCCAAAGCAAGGGTGCAAAAACCCTTTCAAGACGCTCCCTGGCGTCCAGGGTCTGCTTTGAAGGAGTCTTGGTTTTATTTTCCAAGTGCATTTCCTCCCAGATCAGAGGCGATCAAGTTACTAATTGTGACAGCATCAAAGCAGCTTTGGGTGAATGGCCCAACCACTCTGTGCCCTGGCAGTCTGCCACAGCCGTCATTCCTAAAACAGAAGGTCACAGCTTCACCTTTGCACGAGGCAAGGTGTATGGGCCTTATTCAGCTCTCTGCTGCTTTCTGGAAAAAGTCAACAGCCATATCATGTTTCCTGCACAGTAACTGATTGAATAGCTGTCAAAACCTGGACTGCACACTTCCGGGTCTGATTTTATCTGCGGCATAATTGCAAAGCTCCCGCATTGCCAGGGTTGGTACAGCAGCCACAGGGCGCGCGTGTGGGGCAGCCCAGCTCTGTGCCTGGGAAGTTCCTGTCCCCTGTGGAGGGAAGCCCATCCCCATCCCGCACACCCCAAAAAGTGATCCTTAACCAGAGGCGGCTCCACACCCACTTACACGGTGCTGTGCCTGCACCCTGCATTTCACAGGGGGGTCCACAAATACTGTGTACTCCTCCAATACCCAGTTGTTTTCCTTTTCAGACAGAAAACAAAGAATATTAAAAAGTCTGACTTGCAGTCATTCTTCCAGCGGTTAAAAGTCTGACTTAACCAGAATGCATCTAGAGGCTTAAAGGCACGGGGTGAAAATATTTTTACACGGAATAAAATAATTTTATGAGAACTCCCTGTGTAACACTTCTGAGTGTAAGGGACAGTCACTGTTTTCTCATGGCTGGAGTCACTGGGAGAGACTTGGATTGGTAGGAATTTACTCTGCTTTAAGATCGAGGCTTTTCACTGCTGATGGATTTACATGGTGTTAATCGCTCCCTCAGAATTTCAGTTATGAACTAAAACGTTCCAGTCTGCGGGTGCATTTTTGTCTCCTTTCTTGAAGGTGCAGAGAAGAACGGGAAGTAGAGACATCTGTATTAATGTGTAGGTTCAGATTGAACAACCGGTTCTAATTTTAGCACCTGCACCTTGGCAGCGCCTGGTGAAGCACTTGGCTCTGAACAGATATGCAAATTGAGGCACTGGAAGTGAGGAGCTCAGTGTTTGGAAGACACTTCAGTGCTGGAGAGGTGCATAGACTCGTAATTTGCTCATTATGCTCTGATTCCAGAAATCCGTGGTTTTATTAAAAATGGAAACCAGAAGCATTTAAAGGTGAAGATTCCTACGAGTGCTGTGCCTCTCTAAATGTCAGCTCTGCGAAGCCACAGGTGTCTG
>CM027398.1:69369189-69431833 GCA_015711505.1 Sylvilagus bachmani | reverse complement strand
TGGCCCTGGGAGAGGAAGAATTCCGTGGGTGTCTGTGACGGTGCCGGGACTTGACCTGCGTGAGATCCCTCTCTGCAGAAGTGGGCTTGGAAGAGCTGCCCCGAGCCTGGGGACGCTTGGGCCTGGGGCTGTCCAGGGCGGTGGACTGTCTTGACACTTGGACTATACAGCAAAAGTAACAGCCGTTCTGATTATCACCTGACTGGGTCTCCGGCTGCCCTCTGCCCCCTGGATGAGCCTGGCTGGAGCCCCTGCGGGTCCTTCCCAGCCTTCTCCTCCTGCGGGTTTGCCCTTAAGCTGAAACAGGCCCTCCTGTGGGCTCTGACCACCTGCTGCTCCTCCTGCCCCCTCCCCAAGCCCCAGCTGATGTCTTAGCTCCTTAAAGAGCCCCTCACGTCCTCCACCTGGGAAGCCCACCTGCCCGGCAGGTCCTCGCCTGCTCACGCCCAGTCATTCTTCAGACCACGGTGTAAAAGTCACTGCCCGTGGCAGGCACTCCTGGCGCCTTCCGCACAGCCTCTGAGCTGGCCTCGCCAGGCTCGTCCTTGCTCGCTGACCGTCAATGCAATTGGTCATCTTGTCTTTGTTGCCCTTACCACGCGTGCAACATTCCCAGTCTCTTTCAGGAGACTGTAAGCTCCGCAGTGGGACAAGGTCCAGCTACGTCCTGTCTTTTGCTCTATTCCTAACCCTCCATGTGGGCCTTGGCATTGTGTAGGGTCAGTACTGATTGAATGAATTGTTGAACAAATGCACGAGCAAAACCTAAAAGAGGCCCATCTGCCAGGAATTCCATGTTTTAAGAACTGACCAAGACCCAGTGTCCCAACAGGGAAGAGTTTGAGTATGGACAGAAGTGGGTGCCCAAACCTCACTCTCCCAAGGGCTCCAGGCCCAAGGCTCGTCTGTCGAATTCCCCGAGCAAGATGCCATGGTTCACGCCGTGGCCTTGAGCTGTCCTTCCCGACATCACTAGCAATCAGTTTATCTCCTGATTGCCTTTATTCACAGGAATAATTATCGGCGTTATTATTAGACCTCAGACATTGTACTGAGATCCTCAAGGTGCTGTTGACTTTAGCTGGAGGGGCCCGGAGCTCGCCATGGGCTTTCTTTTGGGGTCACAGAGGAACTGAGGGCCTTGGAAGGGGGCTTCTTGGACCTTTGTCCTGAGTTAAGAGTGATCCGTCCTAATGTCTAAAATAGGTGAGGGGCGGGCGGTCAGTGCCTCAGGCTGCTTGGGGTGCCTGCACCCTGGATCCGAGTGCTCGGGTCCCAGCCTTGGCTCCACTCTGGTTCTGCTTCCTGCTAATACACACACTGGCAGCAGGAGTTGGTTCAAGCACTGGCGTCCCTGCTGCTCATACGAGAGGGAGATCTGGCCTGAGTTCCTGACCCCTGACTTCTGGCTGGCCCAGCCCTGGCCGTTGCACACATCTGGGTAGCAAACCAGCAAATGGGAGAGCTCTGTCCGTCTCTTTCTGCCTTGCAAACACGTGAGCGCTCACCTGTGCCCAGCAAAGTGCAAGCATCAAGCTTTTGCCTACATCCACCGCCTTTAGTAGCCTGGTGCCACGGAAATGGTGCTGTCGTGAGTTTTCACAGGTGGGCAAACAAGCCCCGTGTCCCGGGGTCTCAGGAAGTGAGTGGCAGAGCCGCCAGGGGGAGCCCACCCGGAGCCCACCCTCTCAATAACAATTCCATTAGTTGTCCTGGAGGTAGAATTTTCTACTACAGAAATCCATTTCAAAACGGTTTTAAAAGTTCAAGTGTGATCTTCAGAAGGCTCAGCAAGGCTGTGTGCCGGCCTTGGCTCATCTCAATTCCAAGGTGGGCTACCGGGGAGCCCAGGCCATTTCCTGCGGTGAGACCTCCTCGCCCAGTGAGGGAATTCGTCAAGCAAGGAGCAGTAGGGAAGGCAGTCATTCCCAAGTCACTTCCTGACCGATTAAACCACACACTATTAAAAACGTAATTCTTTCAGATGCTGCATTCTGGAACTTATTTATAGGAAACAAGGAAGCCTCGATTACAGCAGAGCACAGGGTGCCGGGCTGGGGGGGACGTCCAGCCCGCAGGCCGTGCGGGACCTGCCAGAGCATCGGCCTGTTCTACAAGGCAGCCGTGCGCTGGGTGCGAAATCTACAGCAGGCTCACGTTTAAGTCCATCATTTTGTACGGCCCACAGTGATGCTATAAATATCCAAATGGCCCTTGGAACAAAAAAGATCCCCCACCCCGGAAAAGAAGGGAAGTGCGAAGAGGGGGAGTGTTCTAAATTCCCCCCTAAATGTCTTTAATTAGAGAAGTAAAGATATTGGTGATGCTGCCATGACTGAAACACTCCAGAAACAGATGTACGTACTGAGGGGCGGGTGGGCCGATCCTTCTCAGAGGGCGAGGATGTTCGGCAAGCAGCCAAGGGGACGAGGACCCCATCTCCAGGTGACGTCAGCGCTGCGAGCCTGGTGTGCTGTTTCCACAGCCGTGCCCGGTGTCGCTTCGCTGCCAGCTCTTGAGATGGCATCAAGTCCCAGTGGATTAACAACTCCAGGAGGGCAGAGAGCTGTCCAGGCTCCAGTTCCGCTTGGCGCCGGGCCTGGGCTCCTTCTGGCTTTTTCCTTAAAGGGAAAGGATTCTGGGATAGCTGTTCTGTTTGCTGTGACTCGAGTGTCCAGCTAGATTTCCGTGCTGGTTTTGGAACCAAGCACGGACCCCTTATCCTGATGGCGACGAGAGAGAACTGCTGAAGCAAGTGGGTCTGAAGATGCAGGAGAAAATTCCATCACTCTTACCCTAAACGTTACGACAACGCCAGCAGACAAAATTTATACTCCAAGCATCTTTGTTCGCAAGGAAGCCACAAAGTCCTTTATGCTCCCATCTCCCCAGACCACAGGAAAAAAGTCCTCAGAGAAAGGTTGAGCTACTAGATTACTCAAGTTGTATCAGTACACAGAAACTTTCTGTTATCTGCTTAAACAGGACTGTCTGACCTGCTGTGTTCAGAGCGATCCTTGAGTACAGATAAACAAGGTAAGCAGGATCTGCTTATTGCTTTGCTACATTAAAATGATTAGCGATCAGAACCCACCACTGGATACAGTATCTAAAAATCCCGAAGCTCGATTCCTCTCTGGTTACATCTCAGTGCTGGAAGTTGGCATGCTCTCATTTGAGGCCACAGTTGATGCGACGCGTTTGCGCCTTCCTTTCCCATCCTTTGTCAGAGCTGTGCATTACAGACTCATTCACAATGACCGAATCAATTCATTCCAAAGAAAGAAGATCTATTCTATGTGCAGTTGGAGTTGCACCTCTTAGCTCGTATTCTACCACTACTGGCGAGCAGCTGTAAGATGCATTGTGCTCTTGGGCTTTTCTTGAAGGAAAAAAGTCAAGGGCATTCCTCGCCAGAAAAATGATTTTGCATGAGGCAGAATATATTTGTGATTTTCTGTGCAAGCTTTCTCCTCCCCAGGAGCCTCCCCCAAAAAATATTTTTGCAAGCACCATGACTTCTGCCTTCTTCCTGCATTCTCAGTGCCTGGAAGCAGCTCCAGGCTGCTGGGTGGCCCTGAATGGCTCTGGGCGGGCCAAGCACCCTCACCAAGGATTGCACATAGGATGCAGGAAATCAAGTTCAAGGACTTGCCAGCGCCATCCCCTGTGTCAAGCCACCTCTGCCACCCTGAGAGCAGCCAATGAATGCCAAGAGCACAATTTTCAGGCCTGCTGACTCTCTGGCCTCTTTGCAAGACCTGCCAGCCTGCCCGTGGGTGAGGGGAGGTTGCTGAGCACAGCGCAGCCTCCTGGCTGGTGGGTGGGCGTGGGGTGCAGGGAGAGTCCCGGGTTGTCTATGTGGGCAGTGTTGTGTGGCTGGCAGCTTGGGCCAGCTTTCAAGTAATGAAAAGACCTCAACAAATGCCAAGCCTAGGAGAAGGGGAAAGAACTTCCAATGGCATTGGTGCAGAGAACGTGGGGATGGCAGGGTGGTTTGACCTGTAGCTCGATGAGACCGGGTGGGGCTTCAGAGGACCTGGGCTTCTGCCCATCTCACAGCTGAGTGCTTGTGTGGGGAAGACTTGATGGCACGTCAGCCTTCCTGAGTACATGCAGACACTGCCCACCCCGAACGTGGGAGCTTCCACCTCTTACAACTTGTAGAGGCTGGGTGCAGCAAGGAATCCCGGGGCGCAGGGATAGGGGATGCAAACTCAGAAAGCTAACTGGAACCTGCTTCTGCACACAGCACAGCGCTGAATGGGCTGGATGTGAGACGACGCTGAATGTCACTGCTGGGCAGGCAACAGGGAGTCGTGAGGATCTGGCAAACTGGAGTGCTTGTGCCCGGCCGACTCCACGCTAGTCAGCCTTGGCCTCAGAGGTAGGCAGGCCCAGGATGCCAGTCTTTCCCACTTCTGAAGAAAAAAAAAAAGCCAGAAATCCATAGGTTTCTGTGAAATTCCTTAAACTTAAAATACCAATGACTGTTTGGAATTTAAAAATTGAAGGTACCTGGTGAGGGTCCGACAAAGCTCATCGCTAAGCCGCGTGAGCCTGTGTAGAGGGGAGCCCGCCTGGGTTCCAGAGGCACTGGCTCCTCAGGCCTGCAGCCGGGGACCGAGGAACACCCCCAGCCCAGCCCAGCCCAGCCCAGCCCAGTTCTTTGTCCTCTTGGCCGTACCCACTGTGGGCAGAGCTGTTCTTTCTCTAAGCCAGGATGCCCCAGGCCTCTTGGGAAGCGTCCTGTTGCTTTGGTCTTGCTTGGCCCGGAGGGGTTTCCACTCCCTCAGTGGATGGAGCCGGCTGGGTGCACCCCAGTGCTGCTCCCGGAGCAGGGATGCGAGATGCTGCATGCGTGGAGCCTCTGCTGTGAGATACAAGCATTTCCATGTTACACAGAGAGAAACCGTGGCGAGCCAGCCTGCTCCCGAGAAGGAGGGAATATTCTGTCCCTTTTTAGGACTCTCAAGAAAATGCCGTAGGGGTTTCCAAATGACAAAATATGTTCGCAGATTATACAGATTGGCAATTCTTTTTCCACCCGCCAAAGCTAAGAGAAACATAGAAAACAATAGATGCTTCATTCGTTGTATCGACTTCTTATCAACACGCAAAACTCGCTGTTTTCTGATTGACTCCTGCCTCCTGTTTTGCTCTTCCCGTCTCTGTGTGTTCCTGCCCAGCCTTCACGGCTCGCATGGATGTTCAGCAGCCCAGCCACTGCAGTTTCCCTGCCTCGGACCCTGGAGCCCTCCTTGCAGGGCCAACCTCTGTTGATTCTCGGAGGACGGAGGACGCGGCGTGAGCCGTGGGCTCTGCCTCCACGTGTGCCAGCACCCTCTGTGGGAGTGATGCAGGCAGATAGGATGCAATTGACTAGATCTGGGAGCTGGAGACCACGCCTTCGCCCTGCCCCCTGTGTGATCTCGTGCCCCTACCTGGCCTCACCGGTATGCCCACCTGCCAATCAGACTACGTAACCACTCCCCTTCGCCAGAGAACAGAAGGCCGGGGTATGGGGCCTCCCTTGTCCTGCGCCTTTGCGCACAAGGCCTTTGTGCCGCCTCTGTCTCTGCTTTCCTGCCCACGATTCGCCACCTGTGACTTCGCTCCACGGGGCTCCCGGCCCGCTCTCTGCCCACTCTGCACCCAGCTAATGCTTCCAGACTTCTCTCCTAAATAAAGCCTGCGCTTCCCTGTGTATTTCTTGCACTGAATAAATGCCAAAACCTTACCATGTCGCCTGGTCTATTCGAGCTGGTATTCAGAATTCTTATCTGAATAGAGACATGAACTCTCAGGATATTAGTATTAAAAATTATTACTGAATCCAGCTGATCTCAGGAGTGGGAAGCTCCTGGCTGTGCGCTGTGCTGGGAGAATGCAGAGGGGAGACGGCCACGGGAGGGCAGAGTGTGGGCCTCAGGGCGGGGCGCGGCCTCGCAGGACCTGTGCGTGGAACCCGCACTTCCTGACTACGAGAATAAAATGGAGAAGCAGCAGCTCCCCGCTCCGTCCTGACCGTGCGGGAGCGCAGGTGTATGTGGGGAAGGCAGACTCTCATTCCATCTTTTATTTAACGTCAATTTCAAACTAAATTATAGTCCGTTTCCTTTGGGTTATCTTCCAGGCCACTCTATTTCTTTATGACTTCCTTGTGCAACCTGCTACAAATTCTTTATATGTTTCAAATTATTTTTTACCAAAACAATTTTCCATCATCTTTAAATGGAAGTTCAAGTAGATAAGAATTTCACTTCCACTTCCACAATGCGTTGTTATTTGATTTTGCTCTTTACTAATATTTATCCATGTGTAACACTGCACAGGAAGGTATAATCATAACAAACACTTTGTGTTTTTATTCATTCCATCAATATTTAGCAAACAAAATACATTTTATGCTTCTTCTCCAGTTTCATAAATTTTAATGTCAGCAAAATATCTCATAAGCTCTCTCCTTAGGGTTAATCCACCATAATTCCTAAAACAGTTCTCATGTTTTAACCTGCATTTCACAAGGCAGCGTCACGGTGACCACCAGCACCACACCGCGGCTGCGGTGCCCTGGCCACAGTGGAGTTCCCTGTATCTGTTCCCACGAGATACTCAGGGACTGGATGCGACAAGGAGCCTGGAAGCCAACCCAACCAGGCCAGGAAGTGGAGGAGATTGGTTGGAGCCGAGAGAGGCCAAGAGGAAAGTGAGCAGAAACTGAGGCAGCCAAGGACAGGGCGGCCAGCGGGAGGGACCAGCCCTGCTGCACACAGCCCAGGGGCGCTGCTGCCCCGACACCGGGGCTGTGTGAGTGCAGTGTCCCCTGCAGCCCAACAGAAGCCCGGAAGGGGACTTGTGTACAGATCTTACTCGGACTGCCGGCTCTCTGTCCACGAGGGCTGCCATGGCACAGTGCCCAACACTGGTGGCCAAAGCAGTAGAAACCTCTCTCTGATTGCTCCACAGCCTGGAGGCCAAGGTTAAGGTGCCAACAGATGCAGTCCTGGGAGGACTTGGTCTCTGCTTTCAAGATGGGGCCTTGATGGCGTCCTCACACGGCACAGGGCTGGGAAGACAGAAAGGCGTGCAGCCGTCTCCCTTGGGCCCTTCCTAAGGGCGGGCAGCACCCAGGAGCCCTGGGATCATCACCACCTATAGGCTCCACCTCCTGGGTCCCAGCAGGAGAGTCCTGGGGGGCACAAACGCGCAAGCCAGGGCTCCGGCCTAAAGCGCCATCCGTCAGGTTGTAGCTCTAGACCGCTGCCCTCAGCTCTCAGGACATGGAGTAGGGATGCCCTGGACTCCAGTGCAGCCTGGGGGCCTGTCCCATTCACACTTGGAGGAGAACGAGGCTGGCTGGGAGGGGACAGCGCAGGGTGGCCTCCCCGAGGAGCATTGTAAGGCCGATGGGGCTGCTGAGAGACTCCCCTTTCCTGCTTGGTCTCTGGGCAGCGCTTCCTCGCTTCCTTCTCGGCGGTTACAGGTCTGATTCACGGCCGGGGGAGACAAACACAGCCAGCATCGTAAGCGCCACTAACCAGCTCACCTCTGCCGCGGGAGCAATTCCATCGATAGAGAAAAATGTGTACGCTGAACTTCTTCACTTACGGTGACGCTTCTATGACTGTTTACCAAGTGCAGTTATGATGATCCAACAGTGTGCTTTAATTGGCTTTTATTTGTCTGTTCATCCAATTAGCAGCCTTTTTTCCAGGAGCCTGGTGAGTGGAGTCCGGCTGATAGGTGGATATGCACACACAAGGACAGGGACATGACAGATGGCCCACACACGTGACTAATAAAACGTCTGACAAGCAATCTTGTATTTTTAATAACATGAAGCATGGGGAAGAGAAGGGGAACAGGGAGGAAAAGAAATCTCTTTTTATAGAGCACGGGAAGCCATGGGATTGTGTAGGAGAAGACCAAGTGTGTGCTCGATAAGATTATCATTACAGGTAATTTCAATTCTTCCAAACTAATTGAAACTCTCTAAGGAGTCTGCACTGTCGTCTCCCCGAGAAACACGTGCAGGAGAGGACTCGGCTACTCCTCACTCAGAAGCTCCCGGGGCAAACTCCACGGCTGACCAAGAAGGTACCTGCAAGTTAGAATTGGCCAAGACAGCAAGGTCAGACAGGGCTGCAGGTTATTCCAGGGAGGACGGGGAACTTGACTGAAAGCCGCCATCCCTCCTGGCTGCTAGGAAAGTGGCTCCCATCACGTGGCGCACCTTGGCCGACTTCACGTTCAGTGCAGGCTTTCTCATGGCTCCCAAAGGCACCCGGGCGCTCCCTGGAGCCTGGCCTCCGTAAGTGGGGCCTCTCCCAAGCACTCCATCTCCGCTGTGTCCTGTGCAGCTTACTACACTAGGATATCATTGGAGCAACAACTCGCTTTGGTGATGGATGGCGCAGCGGAGCCGGGAGGTGCCACTCACCCCGTGACAGACTGCCCCCTTGCTCCGACAGATACTCAGAGGGCTGCCCCGTGGGTCCTCTGGGAAGAGGAAGGGGCAGGCTGAAGAGTGGGCTTGTTTAAAGACGTGCACACGAGGCTCTTCACAGAGGTCCCCATAGATCTTCCCTGAGTAGGAGTTACATTCTATGGCCAGGTGAGAAAAAGTGGACGCATATGAACGCTGCATTCAGAAGCTTCTAGAAAGCTGAGATCTTGGACGAGCCATCCGGAAGGTTCCCAGGGGCGTGGCCCCTTCATGCTGCACCTTTACTGCTGGAGAGACAGCAGTCCACTCCGAGTTTAAGGAGTCTGTTGCTCTTGCTGCCCTTAAACTTGTCACGGGAGAGAAGTAGCAGCCCGGTTTTCTACAAGCTCAGGGGCACACTGGCCCAGCAGGATAGTCTCGAAAGTCCAGCTCTCTCAGGGTGAGCAGGGGTTGACTCCCTGCCTGACTCAGCTCTGGACCACCGATGCCCTCAGGTCAGAAAGGGGTCAGACTCACAGCTGGGCACCATCGCACCAGCAGGGGTTTCCCAGTGACGCTCCTCAGGCTCGCCGTTACACAGATCAGCCAGCAGGTTTTCTAAATCTCCACCAGGTTCTTTCAATAGCGGCTGGTCGTGCAATGCCCCAGTTGAAGCATCTTTTTTTTTTTTTTTTATTCATTTGACAGGTGGAGTTACAGACAGAGAAACAGAGAGAAAGGTCTTCCTTCCATTGGTTCACTCCCCAAATGGCCGCCACGGCTGGCGCTGTGCCGATCCGAAGCCAGGAGCCAGGTGCTTCCTCTTGGTCTCCCATGCGGGTGCAGGGGCCCAAGCACCTGGGCCATCCTCCACTGCACTCCTGGGCTACAGCAGAGAGCTGGACTGGAAGAGGAGCAACTGGGACAGAACCCGGTGCCGGTATGGGATGTCAGCACCGCAAGTAGAGGATTAACCAAGTGAGCCATGGTGCCGGCCTCCTGAACCATCTTTTAACTAATGTAAAGTAGATTATGGGAGGTCATTGCTTTGGACTGGACCCCCACGACAGACCAGACTATTCGAGTTCCTCCTCCATTTCTGACGCGGCTTCCTGGGAGACAGCAGATAGCGGTTCAGGTCCTGGGTGTCTGGCACCACGTGGGAGACCTCGATGGAGCTCCTGGCTCCTGGGTCAGCCCTGGCAGCTGCAGGCATCTTGGGAGTAAACCAGTGGGTGGAAGATCTCTGTCTCTCTTCCTCTCTCTGTGTTACTTTGCCTTTCAAACAAATAAAAATCAATAAATAAACTTAGAAAATAAAAAAGAAGTAATCCATGCTAGAGCTCCTTGTCACCAACCCCAAACTAAGTCTTTATGTGGCCGGCGCCGCGGCTCACTAGGCTAATCCTCCGCCTTGCGGCACCGGCACACCGGGTTCTAGTCCCGGTCAGGGCGCCGGATTCTGTCCCGGTTGCCCCTCTTCCAGGCCAGCTCTCTGCTGTGGCCGGGAGTGCAGTGGAGGATGGCCCAAGAGCTTGGGCCCTGCACCCCATGGGAGACCAGGAGAAGCACCTGGCTCCTGCCTTCGATCAGCACGGTGCGCCGGCCGCAGCAGCCATTGTGGGGTGAACCAACGGCAAAGGAAGACCTTTCTCTCTGTCTCTCTCTCTCTCACTATCCTCTCTGCCTGTCAAAAAAAAAAAAAAGGTAGCCTCAGGTAACCTGACGTTAACTAACCAGTTACTTTCCTACTCTTCTGTCTTTGCGCCCCCGCTGTACAAGGAAACCACTTTGGATGACCAACCAGCCAACCGGCTCCTTTTTCTGTTTGTTCTTTCCTGCTTTTTCCAGTCCCCTTCTATCTATAAAACCAAGCTCTTCTGCTCCGCCCATCAGAGCAAAGTGGTGTCCGATCCTACCACTGAAAATAAGGCCGACCGTGAGCTTCAGATGGTTGTGATTTTGTTCTCTGATGCAGCTTGGGCTGCGGCTGTAAAACTTTAAGATGATTTCAGCAAGCGGTTATAATGAGATGCAGACGTGCATTGGCCTGAACGCTGTGATCACCACGAAGATGACTAAGGACAGCAGTAACCTCACAGTGTCGGGTGTTTAACACACACTTGAAACGTTCCCACGTTTGGTGGCTGTCCTCCCCTCAGCCCTCAGCTGGTGCTAGATCCCCCTTACAGAAAAGGAGCCGTGGCAGGCAGGGTGAGAGCCAAGGCAGGACGCGTGCCTGTGTGAGGACAGGTCCCGCTCTTTCCAAACCTTCATCCGATGGACCATGAATCCCCCAACCTCCCACAAAGTCCCTGGGACACGGACTCAGCAGGTGCGCAGGGTCTGTGCCGGAGTCAGTGATGCTATTGGAGCTGGAGGTAAGACTTCTGACGTGAAGTAACCGGGGTCTCACAGCCTCAGCAGGACCTCGACGTTGCTGGAACAACGGTGGGAGCAAAGGGCACCCCGACGTGTAGCCTGGGCTGCACCCGAGCAGCGGACGCTCCTCTCACTTGGGGGTCTTCTCTAAGCAGGACGGAAGGGCACTGCTCTGTTCTCTGCCCCGAGTGATACACAGCGGCCAAGTTCCAGACCCCGAGACGGCTCTGCTCCGGGATAGTGGAGGCCTTGTAGAGGGATGGCTAAGCTTCCCTGGGCCGGGTGCCCGGGGCCGTGCGCCTCTGCACAGCATCCCCATCCAGGCGGCAGCTCCTGCTGGCCTACCCCAGCACGCCTGGACGTTTCTACCCAACCCCTGCCCCAAGCGTGACGGGTCAGTGTCACTCCAGTTTACCATGTGGCCCCTACTTTGTGGGAGAGCGGACTGGCTGGCCCTGTCTGCTGGTTGCCCCTTCTCTCCAGTCTGAGGCACACACGCCTTGGGTAGGGGAGGCAAAAATCGTGTTCCCTCAACCCAGTGTAGTTCTTAGCTGAAAAGCCCTGGAGCAAACCCTCATGTGTACAAAACAAGAGACACCCGGGGAAAATGGAGACTCTCCCTAAGGTGGCCAGCTGGGGGAGGACCTGCGACTGAAAGGAAGGGGTGGGGAGGCAGTGTGTGGATCCCCTGGGAGCTCGGGGAGAAGGCAGGGGGCGCCAGTATGAATTCACGCTGGGCTGTTTGATCAGTTGAGGGAGAAAGCTTTACTTGTACCTGTTCCTCCTCAGGGGCTCAAAGTGATTCCAGGGCCAAAGTGGGCGGATTCTGCTGCCCTATACTGAGAGCAGGGTTCCCCCACGATGCCTGCACGGGCGGCTGCACAGCCTGGAACACGCTGCCTCCTCAGAAGTGAGGGTGGGGCCCAGGGCTGCATTCCTGGGGGCACTGGACCAACCATTCAAGGGCAGCTCTTGACACAAAGCTCATTGTACTCCATCTACATATGTATATGGAGAGAGAGATACACACACAGACACACACACACACACACACACACAGAGAGAGAGAGAGAGAGAGAGAGAGAGAGATTCTAAAGTTACGGAATAAGCGTGGATTTAGAAAAAGGTGGTTCTTGCCGGGTAAGATGCGCACATCTCATTTCTTCACACAGTTTCAGAGGTCTTTCCACTGTTAGATTTTGAGTTATGAATTCTTTCATCATTTTGTAATGGCTACACTGGAGATCAGAGTGTACCGCATTCATTGATTACGTGTGAGCTTCCAAACGTTGTTGGTGGAACATGGAATTTAAAGAAAACCACTGAGGTGCAAAACAAATTTTTGAAATCCTTGTAAATAAGAGGTCTCCAAAACATTCCCAAAAATGCATATTATGAAAAGAAAATGCATGGATCATTTTGCCTCCAAATGAACTTGCCTTTTAATCCCATTTTGCACAGCCCTGTGCAGGTGCCTGAGCATCTGTGACACTGGCTGGGGCTGCAGCGCCTCTGAGCGCAGTCTGCTCCCCTCCAGCCCTCTGCGTGTTCGCTGTCCTCCGCCTTCCTGGTGCGCTCGCTGGCTTTGACCAGCAACACTCACCCCTATTCACTATGCGTGCCCCCCCCCCCGGGAGCTCTCCCCCTGCCTCCGTCCTCTGCGTCCTTCCAACCATTTTCCCTCAGCCCAGAGACATCCCTGCAGGGTTTTTATATAGTGCGGGTCTGCTGGTGATAAAACGTTTGCTTTTATTTGTCGGAAAATGTCTTTCTTTTTCCTTCATTTTTTTCCCTTTTGGTCCCTTAGTACTTCTTCTTGTCCCTTTCTTAAAAATGGAGTATGACTTAGAGAGAGTATATACACACCTTTTTTTTTTTTCTTTGAAGATTTATTTGAATGGCAAAGTTACAGAGAAAGAGAGAGGGAGAGAGAGAGAAAAGGGGAAAAGAGAAAGAGAGAGAGAGAGAGAACCATGTTCCATTTGCTGGTTCAGTCCCCAAATGGCTGTCACAGCTGGGACTGGGCCAAGCCAAATTCAGGAACCTGTAACGCCATCATGGCCTCCCACATCAGGGGCAGGGGCCCAGACACCTGGGCCATCTTCTGTTCCCGTCCCGGGTGCATTAGCAGGGAGCTGATAAGAAGCGGAGCAGCCGGGGCCTGAACTGGTGGCGGGCGCCCATATGGGCTGTGGCATCAGCCCGCCACAGCATGACACCCGCCCTGCACACAGACCTTCAGTGTGTAGCCTGATACGTGTCTGTATGTGACGAGGATCCAGAATACAGCAGCAGTGCTCCTAGTGCCCCACCATGCTGCCTATCCTCTCAACCCGGGACACGCCCCCTCTGCCACCACCCAGGCTGCTCGAGGCTGGTTTCCAACTCGCAGAAATGAGATTCTGCCATATGCACTGTTTGCTGCCTGGGGCCATAGGTCGTTTCTCTTCACTGCTGTGTAGTGTTGCATTGTGGGTAGAAGCCACAATTCATGTTGCATCATGGGGGACACCACGATCAGTGTTATCTGTGTAACTCCTGGTGGACAGCTAGGGCACTTCCAGCTTAGCTATTATGAATCAGCTGCTATGAACACTTTTATGTGGCCGTTTCTTGGAATTTTGCGCTCACCTCTCTAGCAGCGCCAGGCCTGGGTTACAGGCTCCTGCGGCAGCAGCTTCAGCAGCTACTGATGAAGAATTTAAGAACACAGGTGCTCTCAGTGCCCAGCACAAAGGTGAGGGCTCCAGATGACCATGTCCTGGCAAGGGTGCCAGGTCATAGCCTGTTTAGTTTTTACCGTTATCACGGGGGGTTGGAGAGCGCCTTGGCTCGAACCTTCCCTTTCCCGAAGGTGGAGGGAGTGCAGTAGTTTTGGATACCATGGGGTGTCTTTTATTTATTAGGATAGCATTTCCTTTCATACTTGTCTGGGAAATTTTGTGGAAAATGCACACTTTTAATTCCATTTTTCCATGGACGTTTTGAAGTATTCTCATGTATTCAAGAAAAAATTCTGTGTTAAAGGGCCTGGTGCTGTGGCGTAGTAGGCTAAGCCTCTGCCTGAGGCACTGACATATGGGTGCTGGTTCATGTCCTCCTTCCGATCCAGCTCTCTGCTATGGCCTGGGATAGCAGTAGAAGATGGCCCAAGTGCTTGGGCCCCTGTACCCACGTGGGAGACCTGGAAGACGCTCTTAACTCCTGGCTCCTGGCTTTGGATCAGCGCAGCTCCGGCCATTGTAGCCATCTGGAAAGTGAACCAGCAGGTGGAAGACCTCTCTCTCTCTCTCTCTCTCTCTCTCTCTCTCTCTCTCTCTGCTTCTGCCTCTCTGTAACTCTTTCAAATAAAATAAATAAATCTCAAAAAAAAAAAAAGAATGAGGAGGATTCCGTAAGCTGCTGTAAAGCAATAATCCATGGCCGTAATGATTAAGAACAGGACGGTGCCAGGCTGGAGCTGACTGGGTGCTGGGCAGATGGCCCTGCCAGAACCTGCTTTGTGAAGGTTCTGGCAGAGCCTCTAGTGGTGCCTGCTACCAGGAAGCCACGTGTGAGACCCCTTCCCTCATAGCCTTCCGGCTTGATCTATTTCTGAAGGGTTGACGGGAGCAATTCCACCTTGATTCTGACCACTTCCCATGTTCTTAGAAGCTGGTCTAGCCCCTCAGATGAGGTCTGTGGCACATGTTGAGTTCACTGCCCTTATAAGATGAGAAATGGCCCAGTTTTCCAACATGGCAACCGTGGTTTGAATGTGAACGTACCTGCCAAGACGCAAGTGTTGAGTCTTCCCCACCATGTGTGGGGTCTTCCGAAGGTGATGAAGACATGAGGACTCGGCCCTGGAGAGTAGGATCAAGGCCGAATTTCTAAAGAGGCTCCACACAGGGGTCAGCCCTCCTGCCGTGCGACAAGGTGTCATCTTGGGAGCCGAGGGCAACCTCCCCAGACACCGAATCTCCCCACCTTGGGCTGCACCATGTGCAGATCTGTGAAGAATGGTCTCTTCTTCCTGAATTATCAGGAAGTCCCAACTGGACTAAGATGATGACTGTGAGGGTGATAGAGCATCATTATGGAGGAGACTCTTGTCTTCTTGAACTGCTGTTGGGTCTTTGGTATAATACGCACACATACACACACTATTTCTGACACGCATGCACACATTATCCACCTACACATACACACACACTCTCACATACACATGCTGTTGGACCTTTGGCATAAGTATACACATATACACACATACACATGCACGCACATAGCCTCTCTCACACAAATTCACATACACTTTTATTCTTCTTGGATTTCCTTGGAACTTTTATGAAAAATCATTGGAACATAAGCCTTTCGGTCAATTTCCAGACTCCATATTCTTTTACATTGATTTAAATGTATATATTCATGGCATTGTCACTTTGTCTTGAACACTTATTCTTGTAGTAAGTCTTGAGATGAATTTCTTACGCTTTGTTCTTTCTCAGAGTTGTTTTAGCTAGTCTGGGTTTCCTGCTTTTACACTAGGTAGAGTCAGGTCTTCCTCTATTTCTAGAAAGTTCAGCTATGGGCTTCTGTTATGGAGCAATGGGTTAAGCTACAGCTTGTGACACCAGTTCAAGTCCCAGCTACCCGACTTCCAATCCAGCTTCCTGCTAGTGTACCTGAGAAGGCAGCAGAAGATGGCCTAAGTTCTTGGACCCCTGCTACCCATGTGGGAGACCAGGATGGAGTTCCGGGTCCAGACTTTGGCCTGGTTCAGATCTGGCTGTTCTAGCCATTTCAAGAAAGAAGAAGTGGAAGGAAGACATCTCTCTCTGTTGCTCTGTCTTTCAAAAGAGTAAATTAAATAAATCTTAAAAAGGAAAGTTTAACTGGATTATAGATTTTTAAATTATTTTTTAGAAACTGTACATATAGAAATTGTGCATATTTGTGGGGTAACATGTCATGTAACATCCAGTCAAGATAACTGTATTTTTCATTTCAAGAATTTAATATTTATTTGTAGTGAAAACATCCCAAATCCTGTCTTCTAGGGTATCTTTACCTAGAGAAATATGCAGCACATTAATGTTATCTGTGTCCTGTAGATGTCGGAGGGAACGCTCTTTCAGGTACAGTTGATGTAGGGTGCAGTTTAACTCTGCAGTTTCTTTCTTTATTTTCTGTCTTATGATCTGGCCAGATCTGAATGTGGGTGTTCAAGTGCCCTGCTGTTACTATGTTGAATCTTTCTCTGTCTTTAGTTCTAATAACATTTGCTTTATGTATTTGGATGCTCCAACACTTGGTATATACATCTACTTTATATATATTAAAATAAATATATAAAATATATAAAAATATGTATATATAAATGCCATATATATATGTATATATGGTATTTCTTCTTGCTAGCTTGAGCCTTTTATCATTGTATACAACTTTCCTGCTTTTGTTTGGAAATTTGTTTTGTCTGATGGAAGCGTGTCTGCTACTTCTCTTTGGGGAGTTCCTTTCGCATGGAATAACTTGCTCCATCCTTTCACATTTATTTTATGCGTGTCTGTCCTTATAGATGAAAAGAGTGTATTTTTATTTTATTTTGAAGATTTATTTCATTTATTTAAAAGGTAGAGTGACAGAGGGAAAGAGAGAGGAGATCTTCCATATGCTGGTTCACTCCCTAAATGGCCATAATGACCAGGACTGGGCCAGGCTGAAGCCAGGGGCCAAAACCCCATCTTAGTGTCCACACGCATGGCAGGGGCCCACATACCTGGACCATCTTACCCTGCTTCCCCAAGCACATTAACAGGAAGGTGGATCAGAAACAGAGCATCCAGGACTCAAACTGGCACTGCCAATACAGGATGCTAGAGTCAAAAGTAGCTTTTAAACCCTGGCCATTGCAGCCATCTGGTGAGTGAGCCAGAGGATGGAAAATCTCTCTCTCTAGCTCACTCTCTTCCTGTGACTCTGCCTTTCAAATAAACAAAATAAATCTTAGAAAACAAATTTACATTGAGGCTCCATCTCCTCCACATTTGGAATGTTTAGTGTTATATTTGACCTTTCAAGACTGCCTGTCTCTCAACAACTTTATACAGAGGTTACAATATTTTTAGTCTTCCCAGTAAAGACACAAACAGCTTACATGCCATGTTTGCAATTCCGGGAGATTCTGAATTGTTTGGAAAGTTACTATTGCCAGGGAGCTTCTATCCTGATGTTTTCTCTTTCCTGGTTATTGGCTCTTTCTCTCTGCTTGGAGAACTCCCTTCAGCATTTCCTGGGCTGCGGGTCTGATGCTGGTACATCCCCTCAGGTCTTATTGACCGGAGCATCCTTCTCTCCCCTCGGACAGCAAGGGCAGCTCTGCTGGCTGCCCTATTCCTGGCCGCAGTTCTACACAAGTCTCACCCCCTCCCGCGGCCTGCAAGGCTTCTGCTTCGGTGACGGGGGACTCCTTTCTCTGTCCTTTGCTTCTTTTCTCTTTATCTTTCACGTAGCTGCACTCTGACATGCCTCGGGTGGACTCCGTCGGGCCAACTGACTGGATTGCTGTGTATTTCTGAACTTCGATGGTTGTATGTTTCTCTAGAAAGTTTACGGTCATCAAGTCCGAATATTCTTTCTACTGCTTTGTCATTTGATGTCTCTCTTGAATTGCAGTGACTCAAATATCCGCTGTTTCCACGCTATGTCATACTTCCTGAAAAGTTTCCACATTCTTCTTTATTCTTTTTTCTTTTTCCTCCTCCAATTGTGTGTTTTCAAATAGTTTGTCTTAGAGCCCATTGATTCGTTCTTCTACTTGATCTGTTCTGCTATTGGAGTTTTCTATCACATTTTTAATTTCACTCTGTGTACTTTTCAGTTGAAATATTTCTGCTTGATTTCATTTAATTACTTCCATCTCTCTATTAAATCTCTCTGTTAGAACATTGAATTATTTCTCTGTGTTCTCCTTTAAACAGCTATGTTTCAATCTTCACCTAAGCATTTCAAATTTTCAGTTCTTAAATGGTTGGTTTCCAGTACCATTTTTTGCTTTTTAGGAGAAGTCAGGGTTCCCGGGAAATTCTTGGCACTTGGCAGCATACCACATCATCTGTGCATTAAAGGATTATAAGTACTAATCTGGCTTCATCTGTGGCTGTCCTAGAAATTCCAAGTAGTCCGTTTATTTTCTCTGAGCCTGTGGATACTTCTGCTGTTTCAGCACCAGACAGAGCCCTGCGTTGCCTTTTGCCCCACCCACTGTTGATGTCTGATTTCATTGCCTCGTTCTGACAACCCCCCCCCAGACTCAAATTCGTCCCAAGTGGATGTGCTGTTCGCTGTGCACCATGGAAGTTCCTAAGAAGACATCGACCTCCTGTAAGCCTCTTTATGGGCCAGTGGCAGACTCAGACTCCTTGTCCTGTGTGCACAAATGCCACCCTACTGCATCACATCGGGAGCCTGCAGCTAGCCAGGACCAGGGCAGCCCAGGGGTAGGACCAAAGCTCACCCTGCTATGGTCTGTCTGGGGCATAGGTGGGCTCACCTTCATGACTATCAGCCAATAGTGATAATGTTGCTTAACCGGGACCACAGAACCCCACTGGGCACTGAAGCAGGGCCCAGACCTCTGTTGCTGGCACTGACCTGGGGACAGGGACCGTTAAGAACTGCCCCGTCCTTGGTTTTGTCCACCTGGCCCTGCATTCCTTGCTGTCTGTGGGAGGTGTGATACAGGCAGCTGCTCAGCTACTCGGGTAGATTCCAGGTGGGTCACACCTGGTGTCACAGCTGCCAGGCCATGGACAATATTGCAGATAAGAGACTTGTGGTGATACACACCAGAGCAGGTCTGGCTCCCCAAGGTGCAGCTCAGCTGGTCCTGGGACAGGCTCAGTGATTCCATCCACAGACACTCATCTCCAGTAGGAACTGTGAGGTGCTGCCCGGCACTGGGCTTACCTGGACAGCTCTGAGTCCCCGTACACAGTCCCATGGCCCCTTGCTGTCTGCCCAAAGTTGGAGGAGAGTGCTAAGGACAGCCCTCTGGACACCCAGACTAATCCCAAGTTGGTCATACTTGACTCCCAAAGTCATGGATCCCCACAAAGTCCTTGGGGTGTCTGCCTGGCCCACCAGAGACCGGCAGTGAAATATGGCAGAATGAGCCTGACTCATGGAGCACAGGTCTCAGGTTGCTGGGCAGGTCTAGAGTCTCCAGTGTGAGCACCAGCTGGGGCTGGAGACTTTATCAAGGTCTGGTGTTCGTGGTAGCTGAGGCTTTGAGCTCGAAGCTCTCTCTCTCCTGGCCTCTCCCTGTGCCTGGAGTTTTGTTTTACACCTGAAATCAGGGAGGGGTAGCAGAGGCTGCGTGACTCAAAACTCCAAATACTCACCTCACAACTATCGGCCGAGGGGTGGGGCGTGGGGGCTCAGTTTAGCTGAATTTTTCTGCAGTGGGTCTGGAATTGCAATGCAGTTTTTCTCCCTCTCCCAAGTGAGAGGCGTCTCCTCACATTGTGTTTCTTGGTGGGACAGGAGTGATGTCAGCAGTTGCTCCTTTTTGCTTTCCTCAATGCAACTTCTTTATAACAAGACGAGGCACCAAGTTCCCTTTCCTGGCTTCTGTAGCTCCTGTGCAGGTTACTTGGTGTGTGCATTGGTGTTCTCATTGGGGTCTTTATGGGGAGGTGGTCTCTGGAGTCTTCCTCAGCTGCCACCTCGAGTCCCTCTCCCTGGACTGCAGGTTTAACCATTAGTGGTCTTCGTTATCTGAACCCCAATGTCACCGTCTCCAATTGCACGTGTGTTGGATCTTCTTTGCTTGTCTTCTGTTTCGGCCACATTCTCTCTGATCTTTCTCCTCCTCTTCTGCTCCCAGGGTTTCTTACTTTTGTTCTCCTTTATGCTCCTTATTAAATTTCCATTCACACATATTCTCTCAGGCACTGTGAAACTTGCTATTCCTGATATGATATCCTCCTATTGTTACTATCCTAAAGTCAATCAACTTTTAAAAAATTTCCTATTCCTTAAATTTTAAAAAATCTGCTTCATGACACTTTGTTATGCCACTATTTGAAATGCTTATTTAATGATATTTAATTCAGTTTAGGATTTGTTTTCCTATATCTTTTCTCTGTATTGTGGACTTTTGGAGCAGAGTGGATAAAGTTTCTGGAAGCTGACATGCTTTGATTTTTAATTGCTGTTTTATCCTTAGAAGCAATTTACACATTATTCTGTATGTTTCTATCATTTATGTACATGGTTTGTAGTTTGGGATGATTTATGCAAGCCTGTTTTTTCTGGAGTGCAGTTATTTTAATAAATGGCTTATTTTGGGTGAGAGGATGCACACTCTTTGATTTTATTTTGTCTTGAAGACACCAAGTTTCCTCCCTTGCTTTCTTCTTTATCTTCTACACCCAGTCTCTAAGGCCTCTTGCGTCCCACCCCTTCCCTTCAGAGACCTTACTTTTCCGATGGCTTGTGTGAGCTCCCCACTTACTCCCAGGTGTACCCACTTCAGCCACTGCTTTTCCTGCCAGGATTCACTTTCAGGGTCCCACTCACATCCCTTTCTGTCTCCCAGGTCCCTGTGTTCTTCCCAGGCAGCGCCTCCGGAGCCTTTCTCCATTCCGTTGGTGAAGGATTGTGGTCGGAATCCAAGAAACAGTTGTGCTGAGTCTCCCTGTTTCCTTGTCAAGCTAATTAGAAGTTCCTTGTGTTCTCTGTTGCTTTTTTTGGTCTTTTTTGCAGAAGGCATGGGATTTATGTAGCTTTATTGTTCTTTCTGTTTGGTAAAATTGGTGGAGGATGTGTGCAGACTCATGTAGCCTCTGGTTCCTTGACTACCAGCAAAGCTTCTTCATTTGCTTCCATTCATGCTCATCCCCTTCTTAGCTTTTGTCTGTTCATGTAAGATCACTGTAGAAGGGAGATCATGTAGAGTAAGTGAAAATACTTCTCTTCAAATTTCGACTTGTGTGAAAGTGAGATTACTTGATAGTGACACACCTTTGTTTAATAAACATTTGCTAGCATATAACACGAACTCATTTTAAATCAAATTTGGATATGGTCAATACTGTGAATCTAACTGTTGAAAAGCTCATAATCACATGTTTAGTTAACATTTCTATGTTTCGTGACATTTGAAATTCTGGGCTACATGAGAATTCTTCCAACATAAGATTTGAAAATATAAAATTTATCATTCTTTCTAGAGATAGATTATAGCATTGGAAACAAAAAACATTAAATAGTATTAAACTATTAAATATACAAAATTGAAATTCATTGACATTTTTCAGCACTATATCTATAAATAATTTCTTAACAGTGATTACAAGTTTGTTTACCCAATACGATTATACTGCGTAATGAGTCTTCCCATTATGCAGAGAATAAAGACAATTGATATGTACTTAGAAGCAAACAGAGAAGGTTATGAAAGATATAAATTATGGATTCAACACATGCAAAATAATATTGAAGTATATTGTTTATGTACTCAAGTAATTATTCTCCTATTTTCTTCTAATATCCTCTTATTATTAGAAATTCCAAGTCCTATTATTCTCCCTTGACTTCTTCCCACAGTGTGTCATCCCTATTAAGCATCACACACACACACTCACACACACACATAGCCATTGACACTCAAACAGGTACCTCACGAGAATGCTTGCTGGTGTGAGAGTGAGCGGCAGTAAAATCGAAGTACAATGGGAATAATAGACATGTGTCTAACAAAACAATGGGCTGTTTTCTAGCTTAGTCTTTAAAATTAGGATTGAACTTGGAGGAAATACTTGCAGATGTAAAATACATGACAAGAAGTCAGAGTCATCGTGCGTGTGACCCTTCGAGTGTGGCAGGAGTTAGGATTCAGACGACTTTGAACAACCTCTGGCAGCCAGTTTCTAGAGTGTTCCTTGTTAGCCTTAGGGACTTCCTAATTCCCCGTGAGAAGCACGACTCAGATGAATTCAATGTCACCTGCAGAGGAGGTTAAGTTTACTGCCTCCGAGGCACCGTCGATGTGTTGCATTTGCGCTCTCACCGTGTACAATAATGTTGACTGTAGGATCAGTTCACCCTATACTAAAACATACATTTTCCTGAAATATTCATTGAGAATCCTTTCTGTGGTGCTTCATATTTTTAAAACTAAATTTATGAGCTCTCTAAATGACTCCTGTAAAATCGCGATTGCAATCCCCTTTCTGACGGATGGGAAACCTAAAGCTGACGTGACCTGCTAAGCTCACCTGGGCAGCCCAGGGTGAGCCGGACCAGGATGTGGCTCTGTCTTCACCCGGCATCTTCCGAACGTCATCCGTTGTAATCACTGCTTGCAGAGGGATCACCAGTCCCCACTCGGAAAGTGTGTAGGGAGTTAGGACTAAAGCCTTACAACAAAGACTCCTTATTGACTCGGTTTCTAAATTGTCTGCACTTCACAGAGAGTGTTGGGCAATGGATGAAGAGTGGAAAACAGAGAGTGGGGAAGTGGAAGCTACTACTGATCACTCAATATGGCTGAGCTAATCATGAACTCCCAGGTAACCCACAATGGTGAGGTATTGGAGCCCCACCTGAAGCCAGGAAGGCAGGCTGGCATTGTCCCCTTGCTCTGGTGAAGCTGGGATTTACGTGCCACACTGAAGAGACAGAAGTCCTTGTAATCCCCGCCTCTGAAGCCATGCCTGGCCATTGTTCAGTTAACAGAGGGACAGCAGCGTCCGAGGAAGGCTTAAACATCTGAGCTCATTGAATGCATTTCCTTCCAAACTGCTTTCTGGAACAGACTTCATCTCTGCTCATAAGTCTTGATCAGATCGATATGAACCCGGTGTTCACACTTTCTGACACATTCGTCTAAATCATTTTTATTTTTTCTGCCATGGAAAAATCTATCTTCAAAGCAGGAACAAAGGCGATTTTCCCAAGTCAAAGTAGGGCACATGGAAAGTTGTGTTTTTTTTTTTTTTTTGTCATGTGTAATAGACACACTGTTTTTGCCAAAATAAGAGTCAGATTTGATTCTTGTAAAGAACGGGTCAGTAATAAGAATTTTATGAGTTGCAGATCCCTACTCAGGTCTCTTTGAACAAGGTCAGTGCTGAAAGGTCACGCTCCAACACCCACACAATTCACCACAGAAGCACACACACACATACGTACCCCACCACACACACCCTAACACACACCTTAGCACACACACACACAAGCAGATACATAAATACACCCCAACATACACACCCCTACACACACGTACCCAACAAATACACACACACCTTAACATATAAGCATGCACACTTATACCACCAACATACAACTCCTACACATACACAAAATACACACATGCACAACACAAAAACCTCCACATACGCACATACATACTCCCAACACACATACCCAATACGCAACAACCCTGCACACACACCACCATACATATACTTATACCCACAATACACACATAACACACCTACACCAAAACACATACACGCACCCCAAATATACACATATCTCAACACATACACATAACCCCCAACCACAATACACCCCAAACATAATACCCAATACATGTGTGCTCACACATGCACACACATACATCCTCAACACCCATTCACATGTGCACACATAATACACACACACACACACACACACAGGCTAGCATGGGTGAAGTTCAGAGCGTAGGACAATAGGGTGTTGGGTGTGGCATTTTCACACTGACTCCCACCACCCCTGGGCCCCAGGGCAGTCATGCTGAGAGGTAAAGCTAGTTGCTGTTATCTTTCTACACTGTGCTGGGGCTGCGTGCTGGAAGCAAGATTCACGGCTCCCCCGGAGGAACGCATCTCAGACACAGCTGTCTGACACACAGGATAACCCTCGATTTATTAGAATCCATTTTATGCATCCTTTGGAGAGAGCCGTTTGGTATGTGAGAATTCGGGACCAGGTGCACTCGACAAGACACATCACTGCTGGCTGTCTTCTAATGACAGCTCACATTAATATTTTTAAGCAGGCTTTTCCAGGATGTTTGGTAATAATATTTTGATCTAAGGTTGTCAGTATAAGAACCGTGTTTTCCCTGCTGGTCTAGGAGTGCATGTGATTCAGGTGCAGAGCCGAGCACACTCACCTCCCTAAGATGTGCGTGCTCCCGGCCAGCCTTACGCTGGCTTTGCTGCAGCGGCCCGGTTTCCAGTCCATCCACGATCATCAAAGAGCTCTGCCAGCATGCGCAGTAGATACTCAGGAATTGTGGCTGGAATTCCTCCGGTCAAGGAAATCCATCTCCTGGAGGGTTGGACTGTGGCACCCTGATCTATGCGATAAGCTGAAAATTATTAGGAAAAGGTGCATGGGTAGAAATACAGCCTCGTGTTCCGGCAGGTGGGAGCATTTAGACTTTCCAAGATGTCCTTTTCCATAACTTGATGAGGCCGGTGTATGCGAGTGCTTGATTTCCACAGCATATAATACCGAGTACGTCTCTTTGTTAAATGCAAGGTACAGCTATGGCTTTTTCTTTAGCTTCCTTTAAACACCATTATAATTCTGCAGGAATGTTTCCAACTTTAAAATTTTATATTTGATATAACACAATTTATGTCACCGCTCTCTAAGTTAAGCACTTTCAACTTTCATTTTTCTGGGATCATTTTTCATCTCTTCTGAATTCATCATCGAGCTGAATGTGGAGACCTGGACCACAGCATAAATCTGTCTTCTCCAACACACAGCCCTTCCCCCAGCGTCCCCCGCACAAGCCAGTCTTCCTCTGCCGGACCCCAGCTGCGCTCCTCAGCGTGGCTTGTTACTGCCATGACTTGAACTTCGCGGGCTGAGAAAGTTTGGAGCCCCCAAGGCAGAGATCTACAGTTTACTGGTCTCATTTACCCTAAAGAAAGGAAACTCCAAAAATAAACATGCTCTAAAGTGTTTGTAATTCAGCATCATCTATGAAATGGGTCCCTGGCTGCTGGCTTTAGCCCTAGCCCAGCCCCAGCCTATGCGGGCGTTTGAGGAGTGAACCAGGAGAGAGGAGCTCTCTCTGTCTGTCTGTCTCTCTCTCTCTGTCTCTCTCTCTCTGCCTCTCAGATCAATGAGGAAAAAAAATCCTCAAAAATAGATTATGAAGAAAGTAAATTATTTTAAAAAGCATAGATTTAGAAATCTTTTTGCACTAAAATTAACTTCTCCTTTTAATTCAATTTTCCAGTAACTCTTTGAAATCATCTTGGAAGTCTTGATTGAAAATATTCTCTGGATCACTCTTTAATGCTTCTAGGTCTCCCGCGTGGGTGGCAGGAACCCAACCACTTAAGCCTTCATCACTGCCCCAGGGTCTGCATTAGCAAGAAGCTGGGTTTAGGAGCCAGAGCTCCGTATTGCGCCCAGATGCTTTGATATTTTTTTTTTGGTGTATAAAAAATGCTACTTTTTTGTACGTTGATTTTGTATGCTGAGACTTCACTGAATCAGGTCATCAGTTCTAACAGCTTTTTGGTGAATTGTGGGAAGTTTTCCGTGTATAGCATCAGGAGTTTTGTGATAGCAAGTCTGAAATTCTTCTGAGTTATGTGCCAAAATTTTTAGTTTCCTAAAATTTAAAAGTAATGATCTGTTAACAGTTCTATTAGTTCTTCCTCCAGATCCCCGAAAACACTTAGACTAAAAAATGAACTAGAACCCCTTTGTTAAATCACACACATTCTCAGACTTGGGTATTTCTAATTATCCCTGGGTTTCCTTTTTTGTTTTTTGTTTTTAAGATTTATTTATTTATTTGAAAGTCAGAGTTACACAGAGAGAGGAGAGGCAGAAAGAGAGAGAGAGAGAGAGAGAGAGGGAGAGAGAGAGAGAGACAGAGAGAGAGAGAGAGAGGTCTTCCATCCAATGGTTCACTCCCCTATTGGTTGTAATGGCCGGAGCTGTGCCAATCAGAAGCCAGGAGCCAGGAGTTTCTTCCGGGTCTCCCACATGGGTGCAGGGGCCCAAGGACTTGAACCATCTTCTGCTGCTTTCCCAGGCCACAGCAGAGAGCTGGATGGGAAGTGGAGCAGCCGGGACTTGAACCGGTGCCCATATGCGATGCTGGTGCTTCAGGCAGGGGAGTTAGCCTGCTGCACCACAGTGCTGGCCCCATCCCTGGGTTTCCTAACTGATGGCAATATGCAAAGTAAGAGATGTGCCTGATTCCTGTCAAGGACGGGAGGCATGAGACAGAGAAGGAGGCAGAACCTGCATCGCGGGGCCCCTTTTGGCAAGAGTCCGTATGAGGCTGGGATTCCCTTTAAACCATGATTAGCTGTGCGGCCTTGATTAGCCAGGGTCCAAGCACCCCGTGGGAAGGCAGATGCAAGCACTGGGGCAGCGGGATGCGGTGGAGGGCGGACTCCCGGGTTGGGGCAGGAGCGGCTGGTCGAACAAGGCCAGGTCGCCTCCCCGCCCGATCCCTCATTAGTGCTTAGACTTCGTAGGCCTGGAAAGCCCCCCAGGACTCTGCAGTTTAGATATAGCCCCCGGGGATTTTGTTGCGGGAAGCCACAGAGCAGTCAGCCCTTGAGCAGCGCTGGACCAGGGGGCAGAGGACGGCCGTTGGATGCTCCTGACCTCGTCCCGGAAGCTTCACTTCCCTGTGGGTTGTGTGGCTCTTCAGCCGGCAGAAATCCTGGGAACCTCAGCGGTTTCTTGTTTCAGTCCTGTGAGGCTTCCTGACCCTGCTGGCCACTCAAAGCCTTCTTGCAAAGTGCTATTATCTCTCTCTTTCTCCCTTTCTTTCAGCCTCCTCCCCTCCTTTCCCTGAAGCTCGTAGCATGCTCTCTAGCCCTTAGCATTCAGTAACTTAACAGAAATTTCTGACTAAACGTTGGTGACGTTAGGAAGAAATGCACAGAGCAGATACAGTAAGACTAGAAATCTCCTGCTGCGTGGGTAGAAGTCCTCCAGTCGGCTTTGAAGAAGGCAGCAATAAACGCGTCTCCCTAGCAAGATCCCTCTCCGGATTCGAGTTCCCCTCCTGCTCCCAAGGGTGCAAGGGCGCGAGGGTTTGTTGTGTCCCATCCTCAGGCTCTCAACCCGACCCAACTTACGAAGGCAGCCAGTGCCCTCCAACCATCCCTGACCCCCTGCAGTGAGTCCCCGTCACTTTGCACACCAGGTCCCAGGAGTGCGAGATGTCCTGCCTGTCCTGGGGTCCTTGGGGCTCGCCTCCCTCCAGTGACAGCCTTCTGAGCCTGCTGGGATGATTCAAGCCGTCCCCTGGATAACACGCTCTAGCACCTCACCCAAGAGCAGAGTTGAGCTCACGTTTCTTCCGCCTTCTGAGAATCTGTTAGACATTTCCGCACTTTTCTGAAAGGGAAGACGGCTCCGTGGTGGTGAGTGGCACAGGTAGTGAAACTCAGCTCTGCCTGCGCCGTGGCTCAACAGGCTAATCCTCCACCTGTGGTGCTGGCACCCCAGGTTCTAGTCCCGATTGGGGCGCCGGATTCTGTCCCGGTTGCTCCTCTTCCAGTCCAGCTCTCTGCTGTGGCCCGGGAGTGCAGTGGAGGATGGCCCATGCACGCCATGGGAGACCAGGAGAAGCACCTGGCTCCTGGCTTCAGATCAGTGCGGTGCACCCGCTGCAGCGCGCCAGCAACAGCAGCCATTCGGGGGTGAACCAATGGAAAAGGAAGACCTTTGTCTCTCTCGCTCTCTCATTGTCCACTCTGCCTGTCAAAAAAATAATAAATAAATAAATTTTAAAAAAAGATTCATAAAAAAAGAAACTCAGCTAGTTGGACTCCAATCCCAACACACTTCCTGTCTGATCTGGGTTCTCCCAAAGGCAGATCCTGAGATGAAGGCGTGTGTCAGGGAAGTGATATACCTGGGACGTGAACCCATGAGGCAGGAGTGAGCTATGAAGGCAGGGGTGGGGTGAGGATACCTCATCCAGTGGGCGCTGGTGTGGACCCTGACATGCGGGCAGTCTCTGGGAAATGCAGGAGAGGGGTCTCACAAGCACCCACCCGAGGCCAGATCGCTCTGAGCTCGGTGTTTTGTTGCCCTGCTGCTAACTCCTCACACTTGCAGGGTGCGAGCGTGAACCTGCAGCGACGCACATGCTGGGGACGGAGGCGTTTCGGTGGGAGCCGGAGATGCAGGAGTGCCGTCCAACACGCTCGTACCAGACGGTCCAAGTGGAGAGCAGCGTTGTGCAGGGCAGCCCATGATCTATTGTCATCGTCACCCTCAGCTCGCTGTGGCCACCTGCACCCCACACTCTTCATTAAGAAGCTCCTTTCCCTGCGCAGCAGAGGGGCGAGGCAGGACCTAAGCGGCCGCCCTTGCACCGTCAGCGCTGCAGGACCGGCCACTTTCCCTCCTGCTCACCTTTCTGTTTCCCGCAGAATTCTAGAAGCTTAGCTGAGCCCCACATGGAGCGGAGGCTGCGACCTCCTTCCGTTCTCTGCGGCCGCTTCTTGTGTTAGCTCCTCGATGGGACAACGCCGACCTCTCCAACTAAAATCACAACCGCACCTGCTGCCACTTCCACGTCTCCTTGCTCTCTTCTAATAAAAAAAGAAAAGGAAAGACAAGAAAAGGATAACAGCATCTAGCACCTTCCAATAGACGTCACACTGGACTGATTACACCTGCAGTTTATCGAAAGCTTGAGAAAGGCAGAAGATTTAGACATTTCGTTCACTAATGTATCTCAAACTACTAAGCAGTATCTGCCAAACAGAAACTGCTCAATAAGCAGGTTTTTGTTGAATGGATACATTGTAGATAGTTCAGAGTCCTTGGTATATAAAAACAGGGTGTGGCTTTCGATGGACATACTGGGAATTGTCTAGGGATTCAGGCTCAGTCAACGCTGTCACTCTGATCAGCGCAGAGGCTTTTGTTGAATTCATAACTCGCCTTGAGAATGGAAGTTTGAGGAGACACTCCGCTAATATTCTTTTATGATTGCTCACCATCGGGAAGAGATGGAGAGCTAGCGTGGGCTGCTGGCTCCTTTCCCAGTCCCAATTGAAGATGCGGAAAAGGAAAGAAAGCTGTGTGGCTCTGGAGAAGGAAACCCACGCGGCTCCCAGGGAGCCAGGCGGAGTCGCGGCCAGGAACGGGGGGCACAGCAGGGCAGAGGCGGCCGAGGGGCAGCAGCTGTGCCGGCGTGGAGAGAAAGAGGATCGGGCACAGCTGTTGCCTTGAGCTGCGTCCCCAGCCCCTTGGCAATGAGGGTGGGAAAGTAATACGGGGATGGCCAGAGCCCTCTTGTGCCGCCGGGGACAGTCTGGATGGCCCGGCACCCCCAGGGCCCGGCTGGTGAGCATGGGAGGGGACGCCTCTCTGGAGAGAGCAGCAGTGTGGTGGAGGTGAAGGCGGGCGGCACACGAAGCGTCACCAGGAGCAGGACCAGCGAGAGCCTTGGTCCTGGACACCAGGACAGAAATGGCCTTGGAAAAGAAGGGCTGCATCCCTGAGAGAAAAATGATTCCAAGGGCCAAGTTACCCAGATGCCTGGGAGGCTGCTGGATCAAAAGAGAGAACAAATGGAACAACACGTGCTGGGTGCAGCCGAACAAAGGCGGCAGAAAGATCGAGAATTTAGAGAAAGAGCGACAAGGCGTGGAGCAGGTGTTGGCGACACAAAGTGGAACAAGCAGAACCAAGCGGACATAGTCCATCGGAAAAATAACAGCTGGAATAAATAACAAGGCAGGAGTAAGCGGAAGAGTAGGTACAGGCCAAAGAATGCATTAGTGATCTAGGAGCTCAGATTGAGAAAATCCCCTAAAGGCCCTAGGGAGCAATAGAAAGGATGAAAATTACAATAGAAGGCTCACCAGGCTAATCCTCTGCCTGTGGTGCTGGCACCTCGGGGTTCTAGTCCCGGTTGGGGTGCCGGATTCTGTCCCGGTTGCCCCTCTTCCAGGCCAGCTCTCTGCTGTGGCCCAGGAGTACAGTGGAGGATGGCCCAGGTGCTTGGGCCCTGCACGCCATGGGAGACCAGGAGAAGCACCTGGCTCCTGGCTTTGGATCAGCACAGCGCACTGGTCGTAGCGGCCATTTGGGGGGTGAACCAACGGAAGGAAGACCTTTCTCTCTGTTTCTCTCTCTCACTGTCTAACTCTGCCTGTCAAAAAAAAAAAAAAAGAAAGAAAGAAAGAAAGAAAATTACAACAGAAAAGTTGAGGTGCAGGGGATAGCACGCAGAGCATTAGTTCAGGATCCATGCACAGTTTTTTCCTAAAACACATTTGAGATTCTTGATGTCTCTGGATTTCAGGATTTTTTTTTTTGCCATGAAACAAACAAGTTTTAATTTCATTTGCCATGAACTTTTTGAAGCATCCGCATATGAGATAAATCAGATACATGTAAAGGACAGTCCACATGTGTACACACACACACGTGCACGCACACACACATACGTGTGCACACACACACACGGCATTTAGCAAAAACGAGGGGAAAAAATCCGAGTGCTCACATCCCTTAATATAAAATGGCAGCGGATCTGTATGTGACCTCCCCCCCCCCCACAGGAAGTCCCTCCCCCAGATACTTGCAAAGTCCAGGACTGGGCTGGACTGAAGCCAGGAGCTCAAGTGTGGGGTCAGTGACTTGAGCCAATGCTGCTGCCTCCCAGGGTCTGCCCTAGCAGGAGGCTGGGGTCAGAAACTGGCAGTGTCTTCACTGGCGTTACTCAGCACGAGGCTAAATGCCCGCCCACTCCCGCATCCCTTAAATCACATCTAAGTCACTTATAACCCCTAACTATCACATACAGTACCAAATTAGATGCTGCGCAAACATCACGTTCTTTAGAGAAGAAAGGCAACTGCAAACATCTGCACGTGTTCAGTACAGATGAGACTTTTTAAAAATACTTTTGGTCGGCATTGGTTTGAGCCCATGGCTGCAGAATCCGTAGAGGCAGAGGGCCAGGTGGACGTCCACTGGGCCAGCGTGGGGTGTTAGAAATGACTGACTCCCATTTCTGATTTCAGAACCCAGTTTCTCCACATTCTTGGTCCAGGTTGAGATTTTCCCAGCAGAGCATTTGGGAAGAGCCTCTGGGAACTTGACCATGGGCCTTGATCCCTGCTGTTACCTCTGAATTCTCTCCATGGATGCTCCGTGCTAAGGTGCCAGCGAGAGGAGTGAGGCTAGGCGAACGGTCTCTCGGAAGTTACATCTCTCTACTCAGCAAACGGTGACACGACTGGCCCAGCTGGGACTACACTGACGGTGTTGCCTCACTTGGCCTCCTTATATCAACTGGGAAGCTGAGCACGGGTTCAGTGCCGGCACCGCCGTGCAGAACGGGGCTCCTCCGGGCACTCGGTCGGGGGCAGCTTATGGGACTGATGAACAGGCTCAGTCAGAACTGAGGAGTGCACTCCAGTCCCAGCAAATGTGACTGACGGGTCAGCCCAACCACAGCGAGCCCGGAGGTCACTGCCAGGCGCTGGCCACACGGACTGCCAGCCAGCTCTTGGGGGCTGGTGTTGGGCAAAGCCAAGGGTAGCCTGTACCTCTGCTAAATGAACGCACTGAACAGACTGGGTTCTAGGCTCCCTTCTAGCCCTACGATCTGGGGTTTCTGAAATCGCCGGTGAGATTTCCGTCTGGGCCACCCTGAGCGCTCACGAAAGCTTCATGTGGACTTGAGTAGGATTCCTCCCTCTGTGATGTGTCCTGTGAACTCAAGTTAAAGGAGATACCGCCCACTGAGCACTCACTACTGCTCCATCCTTCCCACCCACTCGATTTAAAGTTAAGGTAGGTGCTGTCTGCCATGGCTTCCGCGGGAATTGTGAGGTTCGGAACGGGAACAGCGGGAGAGTTAGCAACAGGCCTAGGGCCCAGGTCTGGCCCACGACAGAGGCCCTGCTCTGCCTCCGCTGTAGCCCACATTCTGCCCGTCTGGCCCAGGTTATCTGCTGCTCTGTCAAGGATCTCCAGGAAGCACCGGGGCTGGCTGCCTTGCTGTGGGTGAGGAACGCGGGAGCCAGAGGCCTCAGCTCCTGTCTGGTGGACTCCCCTCAGGGAGTCTGCACAGCGTCACCTCTCAATCTTCCCTCAGCCCAAGGGCTCTGTGGTTCAGGACCACTCCCACCATGCTCCACTCAGCACAGGGCATAAGTCTGGCCCGTGTCCAGGGGGAGGGAAATTGAACCTCTGTGTGCAAAGGCAGGAATTGGCAATGAATTTGTAGCCATATTGTTTTTTAATTCAATAGTTTCCAGTATTTTTTAAAATGCGGTAAATGAGGACATAGCATAGTATTTACGACCTTAACTATTTTTAAGTCTACATAGGGACTTTAGGAAGTTTGAAGAAAGAGAAAATGGAATTAAAAGATAAGTTTCCTTTGGAGCAAAGGAATTTTGAATTCCATGCATCAGTTTTCACAATATGTACTTGCAATGGATTTTTAAGACCCTGATATGAATGTATTTCAGGGTTTTTTGCACCAAAATAAACATTTTAATTCTACATTCTACAAACTTTTTGAAGTACCACATGCTATGATTCAGCCTTGTTGAGTATACTCACATTATTGTGCAATTGATGTCCAGAACCGTTTGATCCTTCAAAGTTCCAATACTACACCGTGCATGTAACTCCAAAGCCCCCCAGTGGTGACACGACTAACAGAAGCTCAGAAGGAGGGGCCAGCATCATTGTTTTACTCACCCAGAGCCAGCACCAGGGTGAGGTCCCTGGGAAGCGCTAGCACGACTTAGGGGAAGGTGATAATTAGAATCCCATGGAAAGGAGAGGAGAGGCACTGGATTCCAGAAAGCTGGAACCACATCGCGTGTCTCGTGCCCATGGCACCTGTCCTTGTCCCCAGGGCCCAGCCAGGAGTCTTCGTTGAACTTTGGACATCTTTGCACCATTCAAATAGTCATGACCGCTTGATTCTGTGATCTTGAAATTGTTTTCAAAAGCAATATGTAAACAGTCAAGCAGCTTAAGTCAAGAAACAACAGGTGTAGCTTCCAACCTGAGATGTCAGAGTTGATGACTTGATGTACCAGCTGAGTAGACACGATAATATCTTTTGTCTTATTTTATAGATTTGCTCCTAAACAAAATTTAGATTCAAAGCTGCGGTTTTAAACAGCAGCTACATTTTTCAGGTGAACAAAACGAGAATAAGAGATCAGTAGAAACAATTGGTGTCTCATGTGTGAATACCTTATGTAAATGATTTGTGATTCAGATTTATTTCCAGAGTTCTACTTGATCACATTTGTGAATAGCCATTGTATCAACTGTAAGGGAGATTTGTATCTAAAGATAGAATATTCTTTTCAATAGTCACTTCTTCGGCTAGAACAAATATATAAACATATATTTGTGTATGTATTACAGAGATGGGGACAGACTGATTTGTGGTTAAAAGCTTGAAAACAACCAAACATATCCTTTAAAATTCTCTCTTATCACCTTTCCACATATATTTGTGTTTATAATTATAGCATCATAATCTAGGTAGTTTCTAAAAATTCAGATGAATAATAGTATATCAAAGTTTAAATCAGGCGGCAGGTCATAAATTAAATTTAGGACATGACAGACCTGTTCATGGTGTCTACGTGTCTGAGATCCCGTGTCGGGATGACCCTCGGCATTACTCTATGTATAGATAACACATCTGATTGCGTGTTAGGATCTGCGCAGCCACAGCCGTTCACATTCAGGGACACGGACATTCACCAAGTGGGAAGCAGATCCTCGGGTCCCCAGACCTCCAGGGGACTGAACGTTTAGTGGCCCATGTCGGAGGCACCCCGGGTGCCAATGATCTCATAGAAGAAACTACAGGCTCCGAACACCTGCACAGCGTGAGCCTGCTGAGGGCTGCTCTTGCTTCTGGAATAAGAGCCTTGCAGTGTGAATATTCCTCATGCCACAAAATCCCCAAGCTCCTCTTTCAAACACACTTTACCAATTTTCAAAAAAGGAAAGGACATAAACAGGGGATTATTTAGAACTCTGTACGTGGCACTGAACTAGAGTCCCTTCAGCATTTAGCAAGCAGGCGGCTCAGTGGGCGATACACGTGGGCCATTGTTGACACGGTGAGTGCAAGGGTGCCACAAAACACACCAGACACCGGAGCTAGGAGGAAGGGTTACTGTAGGTGGGGGAAGCCCCACAGGCTGGGGGAGGGGAGAGTGGGAGAGGGACCAGGAGAGAGAGCGCACAGGTGCTGGAAGCAGGAGCTGTGACACCCTTGCCAGAGAACAGGGAGGTAGGAGCAGCGAATCCCACTAGGGTGGGGTGGAGCTGACACCTGTGGTTGGGCCATGGGGCTTAGGACCAAAGCTTCCTGTGCAGGGTGGCAGCGGGGTATAGACGGCGCCACAGATGACACTGCACCGTGTTACTAACAGTGAGTGTTCTCAAGAACAAGGTGATACGCAGCACACGCTAACAACGCTAGCGCAGGCTGTTTCCCTGGGCCACATTCACTCCCACCGGCACTCTGTCCTGTGAATTTCTAAAATATCAGAGAACGCAACGGGTTATGGTTTGCTATGGTGGCTTTCTTCCCTCCCTCTCCCCCTTTTTCAAATAGACATATTACGCGCACATTGAAATAAAAATCAGCATTACTGAAAACCATCCAACATCATGTGGTCCTATACTGTAATCCTGCTTGGGAGTCTCGCTCAGTCCATTCCCTCTTGGTGCCTTGACTAACACACACAGCTGGGGCTGGCCTCGTGCCCTCGTGGGCTAAGCTGCCTCTTGTGATCCTGGCGTCCCATATGGACCTGGGGTTCATGTCCCGGATGCTCCACTTCCAATGCAGCTCCGTGCTAATGCACCTGGGAAAGCCATGTTCGATGGCCCAAGAGCTGGAGCCCCTGCGCCCACATGGGAGACCCAGAAGAAGCTCCTGGCTCCTGGCTCCTCGCTCCTGGCTCCTGGCTTTGGCTTGGCCCAGCCCTGGCTGTTGTGGCCGTGTGGGGAGTGAATCAATGGATGGAAGATCTCTCTTTCTGTCTTGCCCTCTCCCTCTCTGTGAGTCTACCATTCAAATAAATAAGTAAGTCTTTAAAAAAGAAAATACACACAATTCACTGCAAGTTTCTGAGGTTGCACAAGAGCAGTTTATTCAACTCTTCCTCACTGTCCAGTATTTACATCACTTTTAATTCATCTCAATTAGAAATCATTCTGTATGAAATATCCTCTGGGTCAGGTTCTCCACGCCTCTCCACTCCCCCTCATACTCAGCATCGTTACCTTGGGCTAATTTTCGAGTGGAATTACTGAGTAGGAGAATACGAACATTTCGAAGTCTTACTGCGCATCACCGAGTTGCTTCCACGGAGGTGGTGCCGTTCACACGTCGCCAACAACCCACGTGCCCTTGGCGCCTCAGCCTCCCTGGCGGGGTAGAAGTAAAACAGCCCTTGCTTCAAAGGAGCTCATTCGTCCCATCACTTTATTAATCACCTGCTGGGGATACTGAGGACAATCCACTGCCCTGTTCTCAAGGGGCCAGGAGGGCTAGGGGAGAGGAGGTGGGGACGGTGCTGGGACTTGGTGGGGGGCTACCCTCCCCTCCCCTCGGGCAGGGCTACCTTCCGAACCCCCGGGCTGAACAAGGGGCTCGTTTCTCATCTCACAGCTGCTCCCTGCTGAAAGCTCTGGGACAGTCCGTGGGGTCCTCCCTCTACCAGAATCTGCCATGGAGGAGGCAAGGGGCGTGGGTTGTCACAGAGAGCTGGACCCATGGCCAGACTCCTTTGCAACAGTCTCAGCAGGACAAGGGTCCAGGCAGGCCGGGTGCGGCCCAAAGCCCAGCTGTGTAGGCTCACTCAGCACCTCCCAGCACAGGAGCAGGCTGAGAAGGGGCCTGCTTCTGCCCCAGGCTCCCAGCGTGCCGGAGTGGTGTGTGTTCGCTTTTTGCTGGATGCTCCCACAGGCTACGTGGTGGGAGTTGCGGGCAGGGTTGTGCCCATGCAGGGGGAACACGCAGCTGCACCCAGCTGCGTGTACTGGCAGGGGCTCACGGAGCAGCCCGCCTGCACCTGCCGCTACAGTCAGGGAGGGAGCCAGGCTCTGTTTGGTGGTTGGCCAAGAAGTGGTCAGAAACGGGAGGCCATCCTTGCTTCCTATGGAAGGAGATTGGAAAGTGACCATGGGTTTGTTGTTGAAAATCTACTCTTGTAGCCGGGGAGAGTCCACAAGCTGTAGCTTCTACCGCAACTGTGAGAAGTAATTGTTAAATTTTGATAAAGGCCAATTTATGATTTTTTGACTTTTAGTTCAAATGTTTGCATAGTAGCTAGCACTGAAGCCACAAACGCACCCCCCACACACATACTTACACATTTTCTTCTAGAAGTTTCACAGTGTCCAAGTCTATACTTCAACCTGCCATCCATTTAGATTTCAGTTTTAAGGGTCCGTGGTCATTCTTTTTGTCTGCACACCCAGTTGTTCCAGCAGCGTCTGTTCGCAAGCCTTTTCCAATTGCCTTAGCACCTTTGTCAAAAATCTACTGAGCACATATGGGAGATCTTCAGAAAGCTCATGGCGAATGCCTATTGTGGAAAAGCTGTGCTTGGGTGTCAGACTTCGCTTTCACACCACAGTGGACTTGCTCTTAACCCGTTTTCCTGCAGGTTTTTGAGGTGCCCTCGAATGTGCGGGTCTGCTTCTGGACCCCGGGGTGTCCCACCGATCTCTCAGGCAGCGCCTTGTCGACACGCCAGCGACCTTATTACGTAGCTTCATGGGGAGGATTCTGTTGTGCAAGTTAAGTTCCCAACTCTGTTATCTTCTTTAAAATTGCTTTGGCAAGTCAAGTTCATTTGCATTTTTATATGAATTTTGTAAACAGCCTTCCAGTTTCTCCAGAGGGGGGAGAAGAAGACCGCAGGAGCTTCCGTGGGAGCGGCACAGAATCTGCAGACCACGAGCCGAGAAGTGGCGTCTTCGAAGGCTACACCTCCTGCCGGAGTCTCGCGTGCCTCTGCTTCCCTTGGCTCTTCTGCCGTTTCTCCCGCAATGCCTGGTAACTTTCAGCGTACAGGGCTTGCACATCTTTTTAAAAATTAATTCTTGGGTATTTTACGCTTTGGATTGTCATCAATGAGTCCCTGCCTCAATTTCTCTCCTCTGTCCCCCCCACCCCCGCCGCCTCCTCTCGACATTCTCATCATGACTGTGTGTGCCCCTTGTTCTCTTCCAGAGCGACGGCTCCGGCTTCGCCTGTCCTAGACCTGGAATGAGCTCATCCCCAACCCCAAACCCAAGTAATCAGTAGGAAGTGCTAATCACCTTGAGATTAAATCCCGCACGTGGTGAACAGACCATGCCGTGGGCTCACGAGTCACCTGACATCCTAATTCTCTCCACGCAGGCGTTTCCCTCGCCCCACCCTTGGCTTGACCTGGTCCCGAGGCTTCGCAGTTGTCCTGCTTGCTTTTCCCTCCCACCTCCACTAGGGGGCGAAGTCATGGGAAAGTAGAATGAAAAGACAGCTCTATTTTGGTGCCAACAATTTTGGAATCCAGGCACAATCTCCTCATAATGTGCGCTCCGTGAGCTTTCTGAAGACCCTCGCATCTCCCCACAGGGATCCTCTTGTTAGCCTGTGCCTTCGCTGCCACAGCTTTCCGTCTCTGTGATTATGGGATCTGGTTTCTCTCCTCCCTGTGACACATTTAGCATAAACACCCGCCCTGCATCCCACACCAGCACCGACCAGAGCACACCCAGCACTGGAGATTACATTTAAATGTGAATTTTGGTGGGACGCTGCCATTCAAACCACAGCAAGCCATTAAGACCCATGCCATACAAATCATGTAATTAAGTATTAGTTATTTTCACATAAATTCCCACTGCAATTTGAGAAACCTCCTGGTACAATAAACAAAATGAGCTGGCTGGTGGGCAGGGTAGGTTTGGGCCATGCATCACTTTCACTTTAATTAAGTTTGTATGAAAAGGTTAATTGTGAAGTATTTTTGAAATTAATGGCATCGTTGCCGACTTCACATCTGATTGTTATTTAATTACACCCAAAAGCCAGGAGGCAGGGTTTCAGGCACGACACACAGATACCCAGCAAAGGCCGCCAGGCCTCCGACCGCACAGTGAACTGACCGGTGATTTCAGTCAAACATCAACTTATCACTACCCACACTCTCGTGTACTTTCAGCTGCACATCACTGTGCGAATACAAATTCAGCAATGGGAGGTGACCTGTTGACTAAGCTTGTTTGAAAAATTAATGTGTAACTTGATACCTTTAGATCTGCATCAGTTTAATTTTGTGATGTCATGATCTGTTTTTTAAGATGCATCTTGCAGTTTATTGATTGGTGATTTAAAAAATATTCCTAATACACACACACACACTTCAAAAAGTTTGTGGAAAGTGTGTAGTATAAAAACTATATGTGGATTTTTAAAAGTTATGCCCCAAAATAAACTTACATTTTTTAAAGGATTTATTTTATTTATTTTGAAAAACAGAGTTACAGAGAGAGGTAGAGGTAGAGCGAGAGTGAGAGAGAGAGGTCTTCCATCTGCTGGTTCACTCCCCAAAGGGGCAAGTGGCCAGAGCTGAGCTGATCCGAAGCCAGGAGCCAGGAGCTTCTTCCCTGTCTGCCATGCGGGTGCAGGGTCCAAGCACTTGGGCCATCCTCCACTGCCCTCCCGGGCCACAGCAGAGAGCTGGACAGGAAGTGGAGTAACCAGGACTTGAACTGGCGTCCATATGGGATGCTGGCACTGCAGGCTGGGGCTTTAACTCCCTGTGCCTCAGCACTAGCCCCAACCTTACCTTTTAATTCTGTTTTCCTACACACTTTCTGAAGTATGCTTGTATCTATCTAAAAACTGAAAAGCGACATCAGGCATTTGGGGTAGACAATCAGATATTGGTGACTCATTTGGCATGTGGATTGGCTCTCCCAGTTGGGCTGTAGGAGACACTTGTCCATGAAGTCCAGTGAGCTCAGCAGCTCAGGTCTGGTCAGGATGTTTGAAGCACGCGGTAAAAAGCGCTGATTCATGGCGAGTGCATATCAATACATTTTAATTTCCCACCCCTCTGAGAGCTTCTTATTAGCCAAGCACCTCTAAGTGAGAGAGTAAGGGGCAACTTTCAAGTGATTGATACAATTTTGGTTGCATGTTTGCTGTTTTTCCCCAAATTTGAGAAAATAGTAACTCTTTTTGCAAATCAAATCATCATCAGTGATTTTTGCTTACAACAAAACTGACAAAGATGCAAAGTAGTTGGTAGCCAATTGTCATTAAAATTGTGCTTGGTGAGAATCCGCTGTGATTTGTGGCATCTAACTGGTGTGTTTTAGCAGGCGCATCTTTAGCTTCTATTCATCTATGTGGACATTTCCCAGTGCCTACCAACATCATATAAAACCCGGGAGCGGCCGTGATGTGATTTCCGTCTCCTGCGAGCAGCGAGCCCTGGTCCCACACAGTCGTGTGCAGCTGCAGCTGCATGTGGTAACGTGATAAAGCCGTGTGTGTCTCTTTAAAACACGCACTTGCAGGAAAACTCTTTTTTTTTATTTTTGACAGGCAGAGTGGACAGTGAGAGAGATAGAGAGAGAAAGGTCTTCTTTTGGCCGTTGGTTCACCCTCCAATGGCCGCCGCGGACGGTGCACCGCGCTCATCCGATGGCAGGAGCCAGGTGCTAGGTGCTTTTCCTGGTCTCCCATGGGGTTCAGGGCCCAAGCACTTGGGCCATCCTCCACTGCACTCCCGGGCCACAGCAGAGAGCTGGCCTGGAAGAGGGGCAACCGGGACAGAATCCGGCGCCCTGACCAGGACTAGAACCTGGTGTGCCGGCGCCGCAAGGCAGAGGATTAGCCTGTTGAGCCACGGCGCCAGCCAGGAAAACTCTTCAACAGCCTTCTGTATCGAGTTCAAAACTAATTTGTAACCTGTTAATGTTCCCGATAAAACCCACACTGATGCTGCTCGTAATGATACTGTGAGCCAGAAAAAACTTACAGAGCCCATGGCTTCAGAAAAGTTAAAAAGATGTGAAATTTGCCATTGAAATCCTTTTACTAGAGGTGCTAATGGTGCTGTGAACAGTCAAGTCTCTCCCTCCTACGAGTGTGTTTGGACAGAAGTGGGAAGGAAGTAGGAGCTCAAGGAGAAAGAGAAAAATGAGGAGGTTTCTCACTTTGGCCCAGAGCCCCGCAGCTGTGTTCTGCACGTAGTAGGTGTCTTTATGGGGCCCCGCTGGATCCACCTGTTAGCGTTTGCAAGATGCAGGAGGCTGCCTTCTCTGCAAGCCCTGCAGCTGTGGACAGAGCACTCTGAGAAGCTCAGGAGAGGCCGCCGTCTCGGAGATCGGCGTGGACACCGGCCGAGGCTGGCGGCTGTTTGCTGAGCTGCGTGGGCAGCCCCGCCGACCCCGTGGTCTCGAGGGCTGACGGAGGGCTTTTTCCCTTCAGCAACGAGCAGTGCATCGTTTTCCCCAGATTCCTCTTAGTTTCCTAATCAGGCTCTCCGCCTCCTCTGGAGGGGATTTTCGGTCTATTTTCAGGTTCATCTTTCAGGCTGCTGCTCCTGCTTCTGCCTGTGGGGCTGGCAGGTGCCCATGGAGCCTGGGCAGCACTGGCAGAGGGAAGCACGGGTGCCCGCCCGGCGGCTCTCTCAGCTGCCATTCCACCCAGAAGCCTCGCGCTGTGTGAGTAGGAGGAGGCCAGCGGCCTGCAGATCTGTGAAGAAACCAGCATGCCTGGACGAGAGCTGTGATGAAAGACAAGCATAATTGGAGAAATTATTCCCCAGCTTAAAGAAAAAAAAAGCCTCATTATATGCAAATTGAAAATACCCACCATGTCCCAGACGAAATCAGCGGGAAAATAACCAGAGTGCTGAATACGATCATTAAAGGGAAAAGCCTAAGAGCATCTTGCCCATGAAAATGGAAAACTCAACCGGCCTCGGACTTCTGGGCCAAACACCGGCGTGGGGAGCCAGGCCCCAGCCCACAGACCCTGGGTGCGGGCGTGTCGCAAGGCCGGGGCAGGTTCCTCTCCCATCACGGGCTGGGAGGGTGCTGCTCAGCTGTCGCAGGGTCTGGGAGGGTCTTCAGGAACACCAGCCTGCCCTCTCCTGCTGGACGAGAACTCTCTCTCTCCGTGTTCCACAGAGGAGGAGTCACCGACCGACAGCCGCTCAGGCGGCGAGAGCTACCTGTAACACGTGGGGCTGTGGTCTGGAACAGACTGGAAATACAGGCGAGCAGTTTCGAAGCCGAGACCAGTCCCCTTGACAAGGCGCACGTTGGTAACTGATGGTCTCCACGCAAGCATATGCTGACTCCTTCCTTTTCCCTGGCAAAGGGACCCTCGGAGAGTTGATTTCATTCTTTCTAGCTAGAGGAGGGAGGGTGCACACAGTTCTGAACGGGCTTCAGTTGTACCACAGCAGTGCTTTTCCAAGAGGTGGACAGAACCAGCCAAATACAGAATCAGCTCATGCAGGGAAAGCCAGCGAAGCCGACAATGCAAAATGAAATGGAGGACAGGACAGGACGAGGGAAGGAAGCGTTGTCAGCCACGAGAGAAGTGGGGTCTTCAGCCCATGCTCGTTCACAGGCCCCGAGGATCGCTGAGGTCCCAGAGACCTGGGAACCACGCTGGCTGTGCCGAGGCCAGAGGGTCAAGCGGGGAACAGGAATTTCTGGTCTCTAACTGCGGCTCCTCTGTTTGACAGCTCTGCTTAAGTATTTCTGATCCAGCTTAGATTGGATCAAAGTAAGTGCAAGTCCACACTCTGGTAGACACACACCTGAAATAAGACTACGCGGCACTGCTAGGAATCAGAGGGCGGGTGAAACGTGTGCTGGGCAGACGTAGTCAGGAAAGACAGGAGTGGCTTTAGCAAGCTCAGACACAGCAGAGTTCAAGGCCGAAACCAGTAACTAGTAGGAGAGAACTTTGATGTTGATAAGAGGTGTCAGTCACAAGGGGAAAAGAATCAATCATGTTGATGCAATCGCTGCACTCAACAAAATATTGAGAAGTTGCTATGAGGGTCCTCAACCTCTCTCTCTCTTTCTCTCTCTCTCTCTCTCTCTCTCTCTTTCTCTCTCTCTCTTTCTCTTTCTTTCCCCAGCATTCCTTGTGTCCAAAAACTAGGAAATATTTTCATTAAGTTAGGATCACATAATGAAAATGAATAAATGAAAAATTCGACAGATTCTCAGACGTTGTGGTCCACATCATTATTTGTAATAAAAAGAGAAACTACTCGCCAGATATCCTAAGTTATTTCCTATTGAATCCCTAGGGTGTAAGCAGGGGTTGGTTACCTTAGGGCTCCCAGGGAAGAACATAGGACTTGCTTAGGAGGTGAGGAAATGCTTGTGACTGTTAGGAAGTGTGCCCGAGATCACTAAGAACAGGCGTGAGAACTCGGAGCTGTGTCCACGTGAATGAGAACTCGGAGCTGTGTCCACGTGAGCTCTTTGTCATGGCCACCCTCAACTGTCCGTTCGTTCTCTGTGTGGTTCTTGAGCACCCACAGGCACCCGCTGCAGGGTTAGATGCCAGAGTCCTAAGGAAAGACACTCCCGTGGCCTGGCTTTCACAGCTCTTACAAGACAGCAGAGGGGACAAAGAGGAAACATGTGTAATTATAATCTGTGATGACCCCCACACACCCACAGCAAAAATAACCAGAGACGCAGCTTTAGATCTGTGAACAAGGAAGGCTCTGGAGGGCAGTGACTTCAAAGGGGAATGTGGGGAACAAGAGGGGGTCAGCCGGGCACACGGCTGCAGAAGGGAATTCTGACTCGGGCGCCACGGGTGAGGCTGTAAGGGGGCTTCTCCGGGGCTGAGAGGTCTGTGCGGTCAGAGCTGGTGATGAAGAGGCGGAGAGATGGAGGCAGCGCCTGCACTGGACAGGGGCAGTGGCCCTCGCGGCAGGACAGGACCCCGGTCTTGTGAGGTCCTAACGCTGAGAGGCTGTTTGAATGTATTCCAAGCACCAGGAGGACCGGGAGGACGCTTAGGTAAAAACACAGCATCATCGAATTCGCTGCTACCTGGAGAATGGAACAGAATGGGAGCCCTTACCGTGACTTCACCGAGGAATAGCAATGTGGAAAAACCAGTGCATCAGGATGTGCATTACAGGGGAATCCACGGGAACAGGTGGTGGACCCGAGGTGAGGAGGGACGAGGGGGAAGCTACGCTGGCTCTCAGCTTTCTGGCTTGGGCAATGATGGCAGTGGGTTTTGTTTGTTTTAAGATTTATTTATTTATTTAAAGGCAGAGAGAGAGAGAGAGAGAAAGAGGGAGAGGATAATCCATTGGCTGGTTCACTCCCCAAATGACCCCAACTTGTGAGACTGGGCCAGGAGCTTCGTCCAGAGCTCCATCATGGGTGCAGGGGTCCAAGCACTTGGGCCGTCTTCTGCCGCTTTCCAGGTGCATCAGCAGGGAGCTGGATCAGAAGTGGAGCCGCCAGGACTCAAACTGGCGCCCTTATGGGATGTTGACATTGCAGGCAGCGGCTTTATCTGCTGCCATTTCCTAAGATAAGAAGATATTCGTCTTCATTTCCCAAACGTAGACACAGTATCTGTTCCAGTCCCCAGAAACTAATAAATCCTTGGGTTTTTAAACACACTATAGTGAAATAAAATAGACACAAGTTAACAAAGCACAAAAAGCCATGGATGGATCTTAAAATACCATTTCGCTAGGGAAAGAAGTCAATCCGGATGGGCCAATTACACGGCATTTGGAAAAGGCAGAGCGATCAAGATGACAGAACTGTCAGCAGAGCCAGGCGTCCCCGGGGAGAGGGGAAGGGTTGAATGAGTTCCTATGCATCCTTGTCATTGAGTGAATTCTGTAGATGAGAAATTGTGCCTAAGTATTGTTCTCTACTTGGAAAAGTTTCCACCAGTGGAGGGAGGGGCAAACAGGGTGTGGTGCTGGCACTTTCGGTAGTCCTGGGAACAGAACAATGGGACGGGAGGATTGTTGGGTGGGTTGAGGTGCTGGGTCCCTCACCTTGAGTCCACGCCAACTCACCAGAGTCTCCTCCCCGACACTGCTCAGTGCATCCTTCCCTCCAGAGGTGAGCTTTATCCCTGAAATTTGACTTGGAATTTTTTTTGTATTTTCTATTCTTCTCATAATGTTCATAACTTCCTCTACCTTCTTAAATGACTGGAGAAATTTTTTAATAGATATTTTAGCATGTGTGTTTGCTAAGCCTCCCACCTGCTTATTTCTGTATCTGTCACTATTCACTGATTATGTTTTTCTGGTTGTGGATGCATTTTCTTGCCTCTTTGTGTGCTTGATGGATTTTGTTTCAATGCCAGTTGTGAGTTTTTACATTACTGGGTGCTGAGTTTTGTTGTACCCTTTAAAACTTTTTAGACTTTATTTTGAGATGCATTTCAGTTATTTGAAATAAATCTGAACCTCCTGAGGCTTGCTTTAACTAGGGGCATTACATTTTGATAAGGGAGAAAATTGATAAAGAAAATATACTAATTCCAAATGTATGTAAATAGAACAACAAAAATTTAAAATACTAAAAACAAAAACTAACAGAACTAAAGCAAAAATAGAGAAAATTCACATTAGTAACTGGAAAACTCAACAGCTTTCTCTGAATAATTAATAGAATAAGTAGGTAAAAATCAGTAGAATATGGAAAACTTGAAAAGCCTTATCAACCAACATAATTTGATTGACAATTACAGAACACTCCTCCCAAAATCTTATAAAAGAGAAATTAATTACCTAATCTCCCAGCTCAAAACACTGGAGAAAGGAAAATGAACACAAAGTGAATAACAGAAAAGAAACCATAAAAATTTTTTAAATAATGACATAGGAAAAAGAAGAAAGGTAAAGAAGCTGCCTTTTGAACACATCAATAAAATCGATGACCTCCAGCTAGACTGGGTGTGCTGGGACCCCAGAAGACATTACCAGTTTCATTACCAGTCTCAGGACGGAAGAGGTGACATCACTACAGACCTTATGGATGTTAATAACAAAATATGGGAAACTTATGAACAACTTTACATAAATATAGCTAACAACTTAAATGGAATGGGATATTTCCTTAAAAGGATAACACAGTAGGATTCTATCAAGAAAAATTGAATTATTGAATCTCTCTTTATTTACTAAAGATATTAAATGTGTAATTAGAAAATTCACACAAACACACACACAAACCACTCCAGGACAAGGTGAATGCTATCAAGCATTTAAGGAAGAAGCAACATCGGGCAGTGCTGCGGCTCACTAGGTTAATCCTCCACCTGTGGTGCCGGCACACCAGGTTCTAGTTCAGGTTGGGGCGCTGTTTCTGTCCCGGTTGCTCCTCTTCCAGTCCAGCTCTACTGTGGCCTGGGAAGGCAGTGGAGGATGGCCCAAGTCCTTCGGCCCTGCACCTGCGTGGGAGACCAGGAGGAGGCACCTGGCTCCTGGCTTCGGATTGGCATGCTGCCGTAGTGGCCATTTGTGGGGTGAACCAATGGAAGGAAGACCTTTCTCTCTGTCTCTCTTTCTCTCACTATCTAACTCTGCCTGTCCAAAAAAAAAAAAAAAAGCAACATCAGTTCTCTGCCGACTCTTCCATAAAATAAGAAAGGAGAGAAGACTTTCTACTAAAGTCTTGGGGGCCAACATCACTATTCTATCTAAGTGAGACTAATGTTCAAGGAAACGCCCTCAATACACGCAGGTGCCCGGCAAAGTATTAGAGGTACAATGTGATAAGGAAAAAAATAAACAATGAACAAACAAGCACATAACTGTCTTACAGATTAGAATGGAAGAAATAAATCTGTTCACAGAAAATGTGATTTTCTTTGTGGAATACTGTAAAAAGCCCACAAAACATACAAAATTAATGCACAAAATCAATATACAAAATCAACTGTATTTATTTACAATAATATTGAATAATTTGGAATTTAAAATGAAAACAAAATATCATTTACAATATTATATGTATATGAAAGGCTCAGGGAAAAATAGAACAAATATATAAAGAATTCATACCTATAAAAACCACTGAGATATTTTGAAAAACCTGAATAATTGGAGGGATATCCCATGCTTACAGACCAAGGGACTCAGTATTGTTAAGATATCAATTATCCTCAAATTGATGGACAAATACAATGCATTTACCAACTATAGTTTAAGCAGACTTGTTGTTGTTGTTTAAGAAATGGGCAATTGGATTCCAGGAACATCCAAAACATTTTTTTATGAAGCACAAATTGGAGGGCTTATTATGCCTGGAATCCAGACTTGTTATAAAGCTACCATAATTCAGACAGTGAGTATGGCACTGGCGAAAGACAGAGTAACCATTCAGAGGTAGGGGACAGAGCTCAGAATTAGCAAACATGAAATTTGTCAAGATAATTCAACAGTGGGAATGATAAATCTTTTCAATATATCTACTAGAACCATTCGATATCAATATGCAAAAAATTCTTATACAACAAACATTAATGAAAATAAGCCAAGTATACCTTAAGTTATAAAGCAATTTTTAAAAAAATTTCAATGATGTTTGGGTGTATGAAATTTTTTAGAAATAAGACACAGAGGCCTGCGCCGTGGCTCACTAGGCTAATCCTCTGCCTGCAGCACTGGCACCCCGGGTTCTAGTCCCGGTTGCTCCTCTTCCAGTCCAGCTCTCTGCTGTGGCCCGGGAGTGCAGTGGAGGATGGCCCAAGTGCTTGGGCCCTGCACCCCATGGGAGACCAGGAGAAGCACCTGGCTCCTGGCTTCAGATTGGCACAGCGCTAGCCGTAGAAGCCATTAGGGGAGTGAATCAAAGGAAGACCTTTCTCTCTGTCTCTCTCTCATTGTCTATAACTCTACCTGTCAAAAAAAAAAAAAAAAAAAGACACAGAGAGCATCAACTATTTAAAAGTGTCCATTCTGGACATTATTGAATGTGAAATGTTTGCTCCTCAAAGGATATTTTTAAGCAAATGAAGAGTTCAGCTACAAATTGGGAGGGATATTTTCAAGACATGCATATATAAAGAATTACTCTAGAGATAATAAGATAATTCAAACACAAATAGAGGAAAGTTTTGGAAAAGGCATTTGAATGGCAAATTAGTACATAGCAAGGCGTTTTGCACCACGAACTAGGAGGGAACTGTAAGTCAATACGATAAGACTGTGCACAGGAATACCTGAAATCAGACACGCAGCAGCCATTACGTGTTGTGAGCCTGTAGAGCAACCGGACACGTGTGCACTGCTGGTGGGCATGCAAACGGTGCACACGTTTCAGAATGCGATTTTAAAAAAAATAAGTGCAACCACACCTACCATATGACCTCGTCAACTCCTTTCTAGGTGTTTACTTACCCAAGAGAAATGAGAAGAGAGGCCTCTGCTTATAATAGTCAAAAAACTGAATAATTCAAATGTCCATCAGCTGACCAATAAAACTGACTTTAAAAAAAAGCCACAAAGCAACTGGATTCAAGCACACAACCAAAACATTAAAGACCGAACGTTAGAGTGAGCTGAAAACCCATCCCAAGTACTCAAAAATCAGAAGAATCTCACTAACTTGCACCAGAGCCACTAAGTATGCAAGAAAAATTAAATTTACTTATTTCCCAGTAAACTTATCTTATCAAGCTTATGTGCAATAGGTGACTTTTCTAATGAGAAGATATTTTAATTAGTCTGCCACTTTTATATGTAAATGAATGTACAGAAACACTTTGTTCTCTTGAGTAGCTTCAATGTGCACTCTCTAATCTTATTTACATTCTTAATTTGCTTTGCAAATTTTTCATTATCCACATAAAATTCAAGTGGTCACAAATTGGGAAGAGAAATATCGGAATTAATAGACTTTCTCTTATCTCACTTTTAGATTATGTTCTTCATGGCTTTTAGAGAGAGGACTGTGGCTGCACAGCCCCCCCGGAGCCTGCTGGATTCTGACTCATTGCACTTGGCCCCGTGTGTATCTGCCTTTGCCAGGCGTGTGCCAATGGCTTCATCCACAGCAAGCACTGATGTGACACATTCCCTTAGAGCTCGGGTCACACGTCACAAGGAAGGAAGAAAAGTGTAAGCTAGCATAGCGCTGAGCCCCTCGGCTCCCAGGAACCTCTAGACTCACCCTGCGTGTAAGGATTCATTAATGTGCTATGCGGACTTCTCTGCCTTCTCCCTCTTTTTCCTGGGCTCTGGGATCCTCTTCCAGCATCTTTGTCCCGCTCAAGCCCTGTCACGTGGTAAGAGTGCCATTGTTGCACGCCCTGGGCACCAGGAGTCGCCGGGCGCCGTGTCCTCCACTCCTGAAGGCGCGGAGCTCCCTTGATGCTCACTGCCTGTGTTCCCTGGCCAAGGGAGCTGCGCAGAGCTGCACTGGGGCTGAATAAAAGCTTCATGGCTGCCTCAGCTCATTCTGTGCTGCTGTGACAGGACACCACACGCTGGGTTATTTAGAGACAAAATCAACTAACGGCTCCCAGTGTGGAGGCTGAGGCATCTCTGGTGAAGGTGCTGCCCCGTCTGAGCCTCCTCCACTGTAACACGGCAGACGGCAGAAGGGCGAGAAGAGGCTGAACACAAATGAGGGCGCAAATGAGCTTGAGTCTGTTTCCTGGGGAAGCCACTAACCCCGCCATGGGGCCCCACCCCCGTGATCACAACCCGGACCCACCTGTGACCATCAGCATGTGAATTTGATGATTAAGCTTTCAGCACAGGCACTGCTGGGACACGAGTCATAGTGCAGCACTGCACAGCACAAAGGAAGTTTGTGCCTTGTGATGGACACACGCCCTGCACAACTTTTTATTAAGTTGGTGAAAAAACACTAGGAAAACAAAGCTATGACTTTCATACAGTGGGCAGAGAAGGTGTTTGTTCTGGGAGGGCAGGGACAGTGAGGAGGGAGCCATGGCTCCAGGCAGGGCAAGAGAGAGCAGTCAGCGGGCAGAGAGGTTGGCAGGGCCCCAAGACAGACGGTGTTTGTAGACTGAAGGTGAGGCCAGGGGTGGGATGAGGGTAGAGTGGAAGAGGGAGGACAGGAAGGAGGCCCTGTCAAGAGATCGTAAAGGGTCCCAGCCAAGGTTAGGGCTCTTGATTGACTTCAGCTGGGAATGAGATGATGGAAGCATTGATGATGATACAGCTTGCATTGTTTGTGATTTACTTTCATTGTCTTTGGAAGGTAGAGAGAGACAGAGAGACATCTTCCATCTACTGGTTCACCCTACAGAGCCCTGTGCTAACTTTGGCTGAATCGAGCTGAAGCCAAGAGACCAGAACACAGTGCAGGTCTCCCACACAGGTGGCAGGTACCCCAGCTGTCACCTGCTGCCTTCTGGGGAGGGGGCTGCATATTAACAGGAAGTTGGGATTGGAAACACAGTTGGGATCTGAACCCAGGGACTCTGAGATGGGATGAGGTCTTAACTACTGCACCAAATGTCCACTCTAATAACTTGTATTCTAGAAGGTCCAAACTGTAAGCAGATGGGCTGCAGCCAGGGAAGGGGTAGCCGGGGAGGCCTGCCTGAAGGCTGTTGTGGTGGTCCTGGTTCCAGGTGATTGAGGCGTGGACTCCAGTGGTAAAGGGGAGGGGACAAGAAGAGGACAATTTCCAGTGTCCTTAGAAGACGGTCATGTGGACCCATCCTGCTGCTGCTGCCTTAACTACCTCGAACGTTTATCTTTGCTGAGTTCTCACATACTCACGTCCATCTGGCTTGGGGGCCAGTACCACATGGTCTTCCCTGGGCTCCTTCCAGGATTTGGCCCTTGGCTGGTATCCGCATAACACCTGACATCTCTCTTCCACTTGGAGTCAAGCTCTGGAGCCCTGAGCTCCCACCTGCTCGCCGCGCCGCTGCAGTGAACACTGGTCAGGTTCTTATTCACTGCCATTTTCTCTTGGCATATTATTTCATTTAATTGTCTCACAGGCCCAGTGATGGATGTGATATTATCACATCCCTGTCTGAGCTGAAGAAAAGTCTGCGTGATTTGTTCAAGGTCAGATCCCTGTAGGTGGGACAGCCAGAGTTGGGACAGGTGCAGCCTTCTGGCTCCCTAAGGTCCTGTCATGGCTTGGTTCTCGGTCCTGTGCACCTGTTCCCATCCCCGTGTCCACTGGCCAGCAGAAAGCAGGGGAGAGCAGGTCAGAGACGTGTCCTTCTTGGTTTTCAGGGTTGGAGGTGGAAGTTGCAGAATTACCTGTGTTGTCTTCCCACACTCTGCCTCCTAGAAGACAATTCTGTGATCCAGAGGAGGGGAGGGGAGGGCGCACGTCCCAGCACTACTGATGGTGACACCCTCCATGTCTCCTGTCACCACGAGGCAACTGGGGTCCATCCTGCCTCCTCACCTGCCTGGGCCTCCCTCTGTCTCCCCACTCCTCCCACCCACAGATTCACTTCTGCCAGCTCAAGGCAGGATGTGCTTATGTAACCTCGGCTCCCCTGGGCAAGGTGTGCGTGGGAGGGAGGAGGCTGCACTGGGCCCAGAGTCTGGGCGACCTCAGGTGAGTCCTTGGCGTCCTTGTCCCATACAGCCCCACGCCGTCTCACGCACCTGCTGGTGCACAGATCTGATAGCTGACAGCTCCCTTCAGCCTGCAGGTCCCCTGCTGTGCCCAGAACTGGACATCCCACTGGCCCTTCAAGGCCCTCTCCTCAGTCCCTGGGGAAATAGGAGTGGGTGAAAATGCCCCCCCCCCCAAGACACCCACATCATCTCCACGCCTGTGCATATGCCCCTCAGTGACTGGAGAGCAGGTACCTTTCCGGCTCGCCCAGGGGCCCCTGACCGCCATCACACACTGGTTCACAAGAAGGCTGCAGGTGAGGCTTGACGCAGGTACGCGGAGCAAGGGACCGTGTGAAGGCGGAGCCAGAGCGGGAGCTGAGGACCAGGGTCAGCCCAGCATCGGACCCCCAGGAGCCAGACTTCCAAGAGAGCACTCGACCCAGCGTCTGGCCCCGAGCAGTGAGGGAGTGGATCTCCACGGTTTTCAGCATCCTGTGCATGGTCATTTGTTGTTCTGCCAGAACCTCAGTGCCGGGGGCCACGTTGGAGCCTGCTGGTCAGGCCTCCTCGGAGACAGTGGCCGGGGCTTAGGAGCCCTGGTCCTGCCTGACCGTGGCTCCTGGCTGCATACATGCCCACCGTAGGCCCCCAAAGCCTCAGGCAAACCCTGCACTGAGTGTAAGAGCAGTGAGGGCGGCAGTGTCTGGTTTCATGGAGGTCACATCCCCGCGGGGGACGCGGCACACGAAGCAGGCATTTAAACAAGATGACTCCAGAGGTGTGCACAGGAGCCCGGGGCCCACTCTCCGAAGCTGAGACGGCCTCCTGGGTCATGCCACTGCCAAGTCCCGGGGCTCAGCCCGCGTCCGGCTCCAGGGCAAACGCGACTGTGTGACCTTCAGCTTTTCTCCTCCGCTCTGCCTGCCCCGCTCGGCCCGTTGCAAATCCACTGTCCACAGTGGTAGCAAGGCGGCTTCTGGCCAACACGCGTGTGCTCTCACCCCCATGCCTCTCCTAGAGCAAAAGAAGGGGCTTTTCAGGGGGTCCTGGCCGCACCCCCAGGGGGCTCGCCCCGACCTTGTCTGGTCAGGTGCCAGTCTGGTAACCGACACTGGCTAGGAGGGTTTGCCGACTCAGTCAAGTGCCCACCTGGAGGACCACGGCGATGGGAGGGCCGGACCCCAAGGCGGGGACTGATCAGATGAGCCTGCAGGCCTTGCCATCCCAACATGGCACCTTAACCCTGATTCTCAGCTCTCGGGTGGTCTCCTGCCTCCCCCCAGGAGAGGAAGGAGTGCCGTTAGCTTGGCTGGATCTGCTGGCCCAGTGCCTGTGCAATCATTGTGTCCTGTGTGTGTGTGCACGTGCGCGTGTGTGTGCATATATGTGTGTGTGCATGTGTGTGTGTGTGTGTGTGCTGGGGAGTCACCTATGCCTGAGGCCTGCAGGTGTCCCCGCCAGAAGATGGGAGGGGGAGGCTAGAAGGTACAAGGATCCTCCCCCAGGGCGACTTCCGCCACACTGAGGTGACAGATCTTTTGGGCCGCACGTGCACTGGGAGCCCAGCCTCCCTGAGCCCTATCAGAGAAGGAACAGGTCGTTTTTATCTTTAAAACACACAGTGTCGGCCTCACAGCTGTACAGAATGGGGTCATCTCGGACAGTCTTGCCCAGAAAGTCAGCAGGTGACACGGCTTGACATCCGCATCCCCTGAAGTCAGCCTCCGAGACGCCGGCGTGCCCGTGCTCGCAGACCCCGAATCCACCCATTGCAGCTGCTCGCCCAGCTGCCGCCTCCCCACGCCGGGAGGAACCTCCTTGAGGCAGCCGCCCCCAGCCCGTGCAGGGCTTGCGGGCACAGACTCTGCAAGGGGGCGGGATCCAGAGCTGTCATTTGAGCCAGGATCTTGTCACACTTCCACGCAGCTGTTACATTCAGAAGTACACCACTGTTTTTCTCCTGAATGGGCCCCTTCGTGTCGGCGGCTTCATTTACTGTCTTTTTCTACCGCTCCGGCGCTGGGCATCGTAGCTTCACTGCGGAGCTCTCAGCTGCTAGCAACCTCTTTCCTGTGCCTCTTTTCACGTTCTGGGCCCTTTGGAAGAGAGAAATGTTTTCCCTTCCTGTAGTTTTGTCAATCGTGGTTTTCTTGTCGATAGCATGCCATGTGTCGGCTCACGCTGGAGAGTGCCGGGCATACACAGAAGGGAGCCACCTGCTGACCCCGAGGGCCACAGACAGGACGTGGCCTGCTCTTCTCACAACAGCGTTTCAGGGAAACGAAGCACTGTGTCTTGACGCGCTGCTGACACACAGACCGGTGACGGTGCTGTCGGTTCCTCTGAGTTTCTCACCATGGACTAATCCAAATGATTTTTTCATGTACGATTTAGAGATCCAGAGTGTCTTGTCTTGCACAGTAGAGCCCCCCAGTGCAGTGCTAAGCACCTACTGTGTGCAAGTCTCCATGGCATGCACAGGGGAGAATGACCAGGAGTCCTGAGGAGGGAGACAGAGACCTTGCTGCCCCCACACCTAGACACTGGGGTGGGCAGCAGCCAGGCCTGCCAGGACTTGCAGGAGGTTGAGAGTTGGTGGGGGGGCGGAGCAGAGACTCAGCAGCTTGGGCAGCTGCGTTTCCGGGGGACAGTGCGTGTTCAGGCAAGTGCAGCTGACAGGGGTGGGGATGGGACAGGATGTCCCAGACAGAGAGTGGAGAGACTGGCACCAGCTCACAAGCTGGAACATTTAGAAAAGGCAGTGGGATTCCCTGTGTGCATCTCAGACAAACTGGGACCAGGACTCCCCCAGCCCTTCGCACCCCGTGTGCCGGTCCTCAGAGGTACAGCTGGTGGACTTCTGGAGTCAATCTGCCGGGGCCTGCAACTCTTAGGGAGCTGTTGAGCTGAAGAGTTGATAAATTAAGCCACACCCAGGCAAAACATGAACAGGTGTCGAGTCTAGGGGAAGGGGAGGTACTTCTGTTTGCAAGTTCTCAGAGGATACAGAGAAAAGAGCACTCCTGTTGTAGCGGAGTGCAGACGAGGGGTCTCTGTGCCTGGTGCCTAAAGGATTCTGGGACTGAGAATGCACGTCCCTTAGCAAATGCTCTACCTAAAACCCCAGCTCCACCACCCCCGAGCTGCGGGGCCTCAGACCAGACGCGTCAGTCTCCTGAGTGCTGGCTCCCACATCTCCGGATGGGTCCAGCCCCTCCAGGCTGCACTGGGTGGAGACGCCCCCGTGTGGGGCTTGACTCATATGGCAGCTCAGGACTGTGGGGACCGCCACGGCCGCTACACGTGTTGCCCGAGCACGTCCGAGCCCCGGTGTCACCACCAGTGCTCCAGAGTGACGGCAGCGCTCTGCCGACGCCACAGCCTCCGCCGGGAGCTGAGTTATGACCCCCAGCAGCACCTGCCATGGAAAATGACTCTGGCTGTCCAGCCTGATCTATCACTCAGACCTCTCAGATGCTGCTGCGAGCAGAGCTTGAATGTTTAGATCAGATGTGCATGTCTCAGTGGTGTCATCATTTGGCTTAAATAAAAAATATGCAACTAAAGTATAAACATGGTACTGTTCTTTCCACGGCACCCGCAGCACCGCTGTCCTTTTTTATAATTTATTGTTTCTAAACAAATAAAACTTGTTTCACTGTGATGCTAAATCATCGTAAATGTGGCATGATTGATGTGAAGATGGCCAGGAAAGCTCACAACTCATCTTGTCCTTGGCACGGTCTGGTCTTCTTGTGACAGGTGTCACACCTGTCACTGTAAAACAGCAGCGGCATGGAACCTGGAGGCATTCTGCTTTGAAACCGGGACATTTAAGAACGTGGGCTCAACGCATTCAGAACAAGCCTGAGCATTCTGCCCTGAAGCCCTGGTGTCTTCCTCTCATGTTTGTGAGTGAGAACACATACACACACACACACACACACACACACGCGCGCATACACCTGAAGGAAGGGGCAACAATGCATATACTCCTGCAGTGCTCAGAGAACACACAGCCCAAGCTATAAAGAAAATTCAATAATAAAACTAGGGGGCAAGCACCATGGTGCAGTTGGTTAAACCGCTGCCTGCAGCACCAGCTTCCCGTACGGGCACTGGTTCAAGTCTCTGCTGCTCCACTTCCAAACCAGCTCCAGGCTAATGGCCTGGGAAAGCAGTAGAAGATGGCCCAAGTGCTTAGGCCCCTGCACCCAGAAGACCCAGAAGAAGCTCCTGGCTCCTGGCTTCAGCTTGGCCCAGCTCCAGACAATGCTGACATTTGGAGAGTGAACCAGGGGATGGAAGATCTCTTTACAAGCTTCTACAAGTTTTTTTTTTTTTAAATCTCTTTTTTATATTTTTATTTACAAAGATTTACTTATAAATAAAGATGTATTTAATGTATTTGAAGTGCAAAGTAACAGAGGTAGGGGAAAGACAGACAGACCAGTTTGCCATCTGCTGCTTCACTCTCCAAATGGCCACAACAAACATGGCTGGGTCAGGCCAAAACCAGGAGCCCAGACTCTATCTGGGTCTCACACACGGATGCAGGGCCCAAGCACACGGGCCGTCTTCCTCTGCTTTCCCAGGCCATTAGCAGGGAGCTGGATAGGAAGTGGAGCAGCCGTGGCTCGAACTGATGCCCGTGTGCTGACATTGCAAGCAGCAGCTTGACTCACGGCACCATGGTGCAAGCCCCTTAATCTTCTTTGAAAAACAGTCTATGTTTTTATAACAATTTTAAATTTACAGGAACGTTGAGAGGATGGGACAGAGTTCCCACATCCCTCACACCCTGTTTCCCCTATGAGTATCCACCTTATTTTTTTTCCTGTTGATAATCAGCATTGATGCACTACCACCAATCACCAATGAGGGCTGTGTGGGATTTCGGGTCCCGCAGTTTTCACGAATGTTTCTGCCCCTGGGGTCCATCCAGGGCATCACCTTGCACTTGGTCTCGAGTCTCTGAGCTCTTGGCTGTGCCAGGTCCTCAGACTTGCCTGGTGTCTGGCAACCTTGCCAGTTTCAAGGTCTTCACACCTCACGGTGGGTCCTTGGGAAGCAGGTGCCTCTGCCTGAGCCGTGTGGCTGACTGGTGGCTCCACTCCACAAGACGCCTGTACTGAATGACAGATCAGGGCGTGTGTACACAGAACTGCTTCCTGGTAATTAGATATTTGGGGATGTGTTGTGTAACCCCAATTTTCATGTTATTCAAAATCATAGTTTACAAAATGATAAACATAATCCATTTAGGTTGGATCAGCCTGCCAGCTAGTGCGCATTGTGTGCATAATTGCAGCCACCCTCTGCTCACTTCCTCCTCATCCTGCCAGACAACTCGAGATGGCAGGAGGTGCTCAGGAGGAAGAACTGATGGGAGGTGTCAGGTCCTTCTGTCTCCCTCCTTCCAGTCTCATAACCTCCATCCTGAAAGCCGATCTCAGAGCCCTTTCCATAAGCCCAGACCCTAGGGTTCAGGGTTTGTGCACCTGCTGCTTCCAGTCAGTGGAAAATACATCCTGAGCAGCTTCCCCGTACCAAGTCCATGGCTTGGACAAGAGAAACACTTGTCCCTGTCCTCATGGATCAATCTGGACAGACGCAGAGTGACCAGATCAGTAAGGAGTTGGCCAGCGTGCTGTGATGTCCCCCAGTGGTGCTGTGACCCCGCTCCCGTCTCTCTGATCCCCCACGTGCCACTCTGGGTGTTTGCTCCATGTCTCAGCACCCTGCATGTTACTGACCCGCTGACCTCCACGTCCACACCTGCTGCTTGGCTGTGACCTGCTTGAAATGGCCCCGCCCATCCAGCTGCCCGCTGAGTGGACGAGGCCGTGCTGCCTGCCCCTGGATGAGCTGCTGAATGGCGATGAGAAAATGCAGAAGACAAGAATCAGAACCATGAGAAATAAAACACACAGAGAAAAGGACTGTACAAAGTTGTCTGAGCATTTGAGTTGCAGGTGAGTTTCTCGTGGCCTACAGTAGGTCCCGTGGGCGTCCGGGAGGAAGCGCAGGACGTGGTAAGACAGGGAAATGTGGAAGAAACCGCGGCCCAAGTTCCCTGTCTTCAGACAGAGGACGTCCTGAGCAAAGGTTGTTATCAGAAACACGGAAAATCATGTCTTAGTGACACAGGGGTCCGTTCCTCAAGAATATTTAACAGCCCTAAACACTTATCCATCTAATCAGAGAACTTTAAAAATATATGATACGCAGAACTGACGGACCTGGAAAAATCCCCAGCACTTGTCAGAGACGAGCACGATCCCTCCTCTCAGCAACTGGCCGAAGGGGCAGGCAGGAAACCAGGCGGCAGAGCTGAAATTACTCTGATGTTAATGCGGCTGATTCAGTTTTCTTCCGATCAGTGTAGCGATCTTCCACCACGCTTTACTTCCAGCCTGCAGAAGTGTATTTATATTTAAAGTAGATTTATTATAAGCGACATCTAGTTGAGTCTATTATCAACCAAATTGACACAGTGCACAATTCTGGAACAGTCTACTAGCCAACTGCACCTTCTCGTCAAGCGCACGCAGAATGTTTGCCAAGGTTAACCAACGTCTGATCTAAAACGTGTCTTGATGCATTCAGGGTGATTCAGTCCATACAACACATAATCTGCCTCCACAGAAAGTGGGAAGATACCAAAGCAAATCTGAACATGTGCAGGAACAAATAACGTACTGCTATACAACCCATGGGCTTAAAAAGAAACCAGAAGGAACACCAGACACCATTCTAACAGAATGGCTGTGTTGCTACATCTAGAGACACAGCGCACTAAAACCTGTGGGATATAACTGAGGAACACCTAAAGGGAAACACACAGCACCACACCGCGGAGGAAGATCGCCCACACACCTGTGACCTCAGCTAAGAACATTTGAGAATGTAGAAACTCAAGCCCAAATGGGGCAGAAGGAAAGAACTAATAGAGATTGGAGTGCAGACAGATAAAATAGAAACAGGAAAACTAAAGAGAAAAATCAATGAACCCAAAAGCTGGTTCTTTGAGAAAAATCAATAAGATTGATAAGCCTCCCAACAGGCTGATAAAGAGGAAATAAAAGAGCAGACACAAATGACCCGCACCGGTATTGAAAGGGGTGGTGCCACAATTGGGTTTCTAGATAGCAAAGGGAAGGGAATATTATAAATAGCTTTATGCCAGTAAACTCAGAAACACAGGTGAAAGGGACGGATTTCTTGAAACACAAAAATGCTGCCGAAGCTCATTCACGAAGAAATCACAATTGCAGTCTCGACTGTGTGGATGACTTCATGGGGGTATACAGGTGCCAAGACACAAAATCACATGCTTTGGGGGCTGGCCCTGTGGTGTCGTGGGCTAAGCCTCTGCCTGTGGCACTGGCATCCAACACTGGGGCCTATTCAAGTCCCGGCTGCTCCTCTTCCGATCCAGCTCTCTGCTATGACCTGGGAAAGCAGTAGAAGATGGCCCAAGTGCTTGGGCCCCTGCACCCACGTGGGAGACCCAGAGGAAGCTGCTGGCTCCTGGCTTCACATCGGCACAACTCTGGCCATTGCAGCCATTTGGGGAGTGAATCAGTGGATGGAAGACCTCTTTCTCTTTCTCTCTCCCCCACTCCCTGTAATTCTGCCTCTCAGATAAATGAATAAAATATTTAAAAAATATGCTTTAAAGAGATTCAATATAGTACAACACTAATTCAAAACAATTTAACAGTAAGTGAGACAGAAAGTTTACATGACTGCATATTTGACAGTATTAGGGGTTACTGTGTTTATTCATTTATTTACTTAGCAGTGGGAATTGTGTTGAAGTTTCGCTTCTTGTCACTCCTCATCTTTAGAGACGCACCCTGAAGTGTGTGCTCATGGAGCCATGTGATGCTTGGATTTGGAAGGGAGTGGGAGTAGAAATGAAAGCTTGGGTCTAAATTGTTACTGGGTGATGGGTTGGTGGGGGGGAGTTTCTAGTATTATTTAGGGACAATTTTTTCTCAGGAAAATGAAAACTGTGGTTTCTGGTGTGGCAAGTAAGGAGACTGGGAGTTGTCAGTCGTGACCTTGAGACAAGAAAACAGATGAAGAAACTCTTCTTAGTGCCATCAGGTCTCTGATGTCACAGGGCAATCCACAGCCCCCGACCTGGGGGGACACGCAGGGGGCACAGAGCCCACAGCCCCGGGCAGCAGAAGCCTCCTCGGGGGCCAGCAGCAGGGTGGGGAAACCTGTGCTGTGCCTGAGCCGGGGCAGGGGGCTTGGACAGCACCAGCTTGGACAGCCCTGGGGGACTCAGGCACCAGACGCCACACTGCGCGAGCGTTACCTCTAGGAGCCCTGCTGGGCTCTCGCAGCGCAGATCAGAGAGGACTGGTGCCACTGAGCGCCCAGGGCAGAGGGGCCCCGAGAGCTCTGTCTCTGAACAAAGCTGCTCTCACATCCCGTCCTCAGCTTTCAGGGAAGAGAGGCGCCTGAGCCCTGACCTCCAGCCTGCCTGGCCCTGACTCACCCAGGGGCAGGAGGCGGCAGCATAAAGCAGCATGTTCTGTGAAGGTGCAGCCCAGGGACACGAGGTGCAGCCCAGAGACACGAGGTGCAGCCCAGAGACACGAGGTGCAACCTAGAGACACGAGGTGCAGCCCAGAGACACGAGGTGCAGCCTAGAGACACGAGGTGCAGCCCGGGGACACGAGGTGCAGCCCGGGGACACAGGCTTAAGGACGAGGACTATGAACTGACTCCTGTGTGCCCCCTCGCCCCCGGCACTGCCTAGTCAGGACGCCTCTGGGACTGCCCGGGAACCCGAGTGATGGAACTGCAGGTCCCAGGTCCTCTCAGTGAGAATCCCTAGGGGATTCCAAACAAACACAGGGACCCCCCCCCCCATAGACGGCAGCAAACGGGGAGGAACACAGCCCAGCTCCCCGCCAGATAAGCACAAAACCTCGCACTCAAGGCCTCTTGACCCACATTGTCTTTACCCAACACATCGTGTCTGGATTTCAACCAAAGGATTAAAACTGGATAAACACCGAAGAAGTGCATTGAGAGAACCCACACGCGCGTGGGAGCGGAAGCTCGCTGCGTCTGACCGTGTGAACGGCTGCCACCGCTTTCTTCCCGCCGTCCGTCCTCAGCCCACCTCTGATTCCAGCCCTCCCAGCCTTTTCTCACCTTTTGTCCCGGCCTGCAGGTCAGACGCACAAACATGACTCCACTCCTGCACACTCTGCTGAGGCCCCGCTTGTCAGCTCCAGATTTCGCTCCCGCGGCTCCGTCTTCCTGGGGGACTCTCTCGAGCTGCCTTACCAGACCCCGCCCACTCTCAAACACTCAGCATCAGCTCCACTCAGACCTGCACGCCCTTCTAAGTGAGCCACTCTGAGCCATCCCTGGGAAAGCCAGGGTGGATCGCCCCACCTCTGCGAGTGACTGAGCATAAGGGAAGGGTCCGGTCTCCTGCTTTCACACGTGCACCTGTTGTGACTTGGGCGGGCCACTCAGACCCTTTGAATCTCACTTATTTCACTGTCTCTCTATCATGACCTCAGGTTGCCGGGCAAGATCTTTAGGGAGGAATCTATAAACTCACTTATGGTTTAATCCACATTGAGTGTGGCCACTGAGACATCCTGAGTTATTTTATTTGCCATACAGTCCTCTTTCCTGCCAGCTATTGTAAGCTGTTTTGGACAGGGTCCCTGCAGTGGTCTTCTCTGTCCGTGCTGAGTGGACATGTCACACAGGGAGTGCTTTTCTGGACTGACCACCACTTGGGACGGCAGGCCCAGTGGCCTTCCCACATCTGCAGTGGCAGTACTTGTCATTGCACCTTACAGAGGGAAATGCCTGCAGACACAATGCATCTCTGTGATGGAGTCAACATTTCATTACGGTGCCTCGTCTCACTTTACAAGCAAAGCAGTGCACAGCAGCTTTGAAAATGGTCCAAAGCCAAAGATGGAGTGAATGGTGTTTCCTGGTCAGGAGCTGCATCCGCTTTCTTTCTTTATCATTTTCTATCAGGCACATTACTTCTAAAATGGCAGTGATGGTGGGGTGAACTCTAAGAGCATGCACCCCGCAGATCCCCCGAAGACCCCAAGCTGCCCACTCGTCCGAATTCAAAAGGTCCAGGCACCCAGAGGAGATGGAAGCCATGCCGGACTTTTCTAAAATGCCTGTGTTTGAAGAAAAGAGACTGCACACTTCAGATTAACCTGTTCCAAGATATAAGAAACAGCCATGATTTTTCTTTTCAGTCTCTATTTTTTTTTTAAGATTTATTTATTTACTTGAAAGTCAGTGTTACATAGAGAGAAAAGGAGAGGCAGAGAGAGAGAGAGAGGTCCTTCATCCGCTGGTTTACTCCCCAGTTGGCCGCCATGGTTGGAGCTGAGCTGATCCAAAGTCACCAGCCAGGATCCAGGAGCTTCTTCCGGTCTCCCACATGGGTGCAGGGGCCCAAAGACTTGGGCAACCTTCTACTGCTTTCCCAGGCCATAGCAGAGAGCTGGATTGGAAGTGGAGCAGCTGGGACTCGAAACGGTGCCCATTTAGGATGCCAACACTGGAGGCAGCGGCTTTACCCGCTCTGCCACAGCCCGGCCCCTCTGTCTCTACTTTAAAATCCGCTCTTCTCTCCCCAGATTTCATCTCCAATTCCTCAGCTTGTTGGCACCAGATTGTCCTGTAAGATTCAAATGCTGAAATTAACTGGGCTGTACTTACACAGTGATGCTTACTCGTCAGTGAAAATACTGAACTTTTTTTACAAAAAGATTCATGTATTTATTTTGAAAGTCAGAGTTACACACAGAGAGAGGGAGAGAAGAGAGAAAGATGTTCCAGCCACTGCTTCGCTCCCCAGATAGTCGCAACAGCCAGTGGTGGGCCAACCCAAAGCCAGGAGCCAGGATTTCATCTGCACCCACGTGGGTGCAGGGACCCAAGCACTTGGGTCAACCTGTGCTGCTCTCCCAGGCACATTAGCAGGGAGCTGGATCAGAAGTGGAGCAGCGGGGACTCAAACCAGTGCCCATTTGCAATGCTGGCTCTGCAGATGGTGGCTTAGCCTTCTGTGCCACAGCACCGGCCCCTAGAAATGTTTTGATGCTCTTCTCCCCTCTCTTTTTTTCTCTTTTCTTTTCTTTTCTTTCCTTTTTTCTCCTTCCTTTCTTCCTTCCTTTCTTTTTTGACAGGCAGAGTTAGACAGTGAGAGAGACAGAGAGAAAGGTCTTCCTTCCGTTGGTTCACCCCCCAAATGGCTGCCATGGCCAGCGCGCTACGTCAATCCGAAGCCAGGAGCCAGGTGCTTCTCCTGGTCTCCCATGGGGTGCAGGGCCCAAGCACCTGGGCCATCCTCCACTGCACTCCCGGGCCACAGCAGAGAGCTGGACTGGAAGAGGGGCAACCGGGACAGAATCTGGCACCCCAGCTGGGACTAGAACCCAGGGTACCAGCGCCACAGGCGGAGGATTAGCCTAGTCTGTTCTCTTGTCTAATATTCCTATTATGTTTATGCTGTAGCTGCCAAAATATTCTTGTTCTTTTAATTTTTCTCCTTTGCCTATTTTCTTAATATCTGAATGTTTTCTTTATCTTTCATACTCTCTGCTGAGTTATTTATAACTTTAATTTTCATGAGTATTTTTGCCTTCTAAATGTTTCCCTTTCTATCACTTCATTTGCTTTATACTTATAGCATCTTCTCTTTTCTCTGAGAATATTAGAGGATTCTAACATAACTTTTCTTCTGTGTTTTCTTTCATTTTCATCAAGTTACTGTTTGGGTCTCTATTTTTCACTATTTATTTTTATTTATTCAAAAAGCAGCAGAACACACACAGAGAGAGAGAGAGGGAGAGAGAGAGAGAGAGAGAGAGAGAGAGAGAGAGAGAGAGAGAGATCTTTCATCTGCTCATTCACTTCCCAATTGCCTGCAGCAGCCAGGGTTGGATCATGCTGGAGCCAGAACCGGGGACTCCGTCCAGGTCTCACCGTGGGTGGCAGGGACTCACTCCATGTCCAGGTCTCACCGTGGGTGGCAGGGACTCACTCCATCCAGGTCTCACCGTGGGTGGCGGGGACTCACTCCGTCCAGGTCTCACCGTGGGTGGCGGGGACTCACTCCGTCCAGGTCTCACCGTGGGTGGCGGGGACTCACTCCGTCCAGGTCTCACCGTGGGTGGCGGGGACTCACTCCGTCCAGGTCTCACCGTGGGTGGCG
>CM027398.1:69222789-69361055 GCA_015711505.1 Sylvilagus bachmani | reverse complement strand
ATTTAGGTCTTCTTGTTTTTCCAGAATATCTTGGCTTTCCATGCCTAAAATACTCTCATGGGCTCTGCAGCCAGATCTGAATACCTTAAGGGATGATTCTGAGGCCAGAGTGCTATTTAGGACATCTGCCATTCTATGAGTCTGCTGTGTATCTTGCTTCCCATGTTGGATCATTCTCTCCCTTTTTGATTCTATCAGTTAGTATTAGCAGACACTAGTCTTGTTTGTGTGATCCCTTTGACTCTTAGACCTATCAGTATGATCACTTGTGAACTGAAATTGATCGCTTGGATTAGTGAGATGGCCTTGGTACATGCCACCTTGATGGGATTGTATTGGAATTCCCTGGCACGTTTCTAACTCCATCATTTGGGGCACAACTGATTGAGCATGTCCTAAATTGTACCTCTCCTCCCTCTCTCATTTCCACTCTTATATTTAACAGGGATCACTTTTCACTTAAAATTTAAACACCTGAGAATAATTGTTTGTTAATTACAGAGTTCAACCAATAGTACTAGAATAAAAAAATACTAAAATACATAAAGTATTACATTGTACATCAACAGTCAGGACAAGAGCTGATCAAGTTACTGTTTCTCATAGAACACACACTGAGTTTTAAAGACTGCCAGGGTTTGTCTACACTGGGAGAATTAGGCATAGATCCTATGAAGATGGTTTGCGCAGGACTGGATAATTTAGAGTCTTCTCTGGTGTTGTACATGGTCAGGACTGGGCTGTCTGTATTCAGCAACAGTTAGACAACTACTATCCTCTGAGGCTGTCTGTCGTGGGAGAGACTTCTTCCAGACCTCACCTAAATCCCATTCGCTCCTGCACCTGCATCCAGACCCTCGTGACCACTGTGGGAGGTCCATGCACCTGCTGTCTCAGGAGCTGTGACGGACAGGATTACCCACTCCAAACTTTTCTTGCTGCCAATTTTCTCTGATATCCCAATGACTTATTCAACTGAATTGAATTTGGCAAGGAAAGAAAAGATTCACATTTATGTTCAGATTTCAATTTCACTTGCTGTAGAAGTAGCCTCTTTCTGACTAACAGAGCAACTAATGGAGAGAACATCCTCCTTGTTGAAACTGAATTCACTGGAGTTCAGTAAAACCTTTAAGCCTAAGTCAATGTGGAGATAATTTATCCCAGGCAATTTAGTAACAGCCATTAGCTCCTGAAGTATGTCCTGGATTATTACCAAGTAATATTTCCTTAAACAGTCTGTGAGATTGTCCCGATAGCGTATCCTTACCAGCATCGGCTGTTATCATCTTTCTATCTTGACCAATCGGATGAGAAAAAAATGCATGCCCATTGGTGCTTTATACACAAAATTTCCCTATTTATTTTTCTTTTTTGTTTACTTATATTTATTTTTTAATATTGATTTTATTTACTTGAAAGCCAGCAGCACAGAGAGAGGGATGGGAGATAGAGAGAACTTCCATCTGCTGGCTCACTCCCCAGGTGGCTGCAACGATCAGAGCTAGACCAGGCCGAAGCCCGGAGCCAGGAGCTTCTCCCAGGTTTCCCACTTAGGTGGGGACCCAAGAGCTTGGGCCAAATCCTCCATCCTCGGCTGTTTACACAGGCACGTCAGCAAGGAGCTGGATGGGAAGTGGAGCAGCCGGGATTCAAACCAGTGCCCATATGGGATGCTGGTGTCTCAGTGGTAGCCTAATTCATTATGCCACAATGCTGGTCCCCATTTATATTCCTTTATCAATACATTTATTATTAGAATATTTTAAGCTATTTTTGTATCAAGTTTAAGGTTCTTTTAATTTGTAGAATGCCTTTATTATACACTTGCTAAATTTTTAAAAAATCTAATTTTTAAAATAATGACTGCTTCTTTCTCTCCTCTCTATCTCTGTCTATCGATCTTTTCGAGTAGACTTAATCTTTTAGTGCTGCTTTAAATTCACAGCTAAATTGAGCAGAAGGTACAGAAAGTTCCCACTGTCCACCTGCCCCCACGCTCAAGTGCAACCCGCGTGGGCCGCCTAGGTCCACCTGCCCCCACGCTCACGTGCAACCCGCGTGGGCCGCCTCGGTCCACCTGCCCCCACGCTCACGTGCAACCCGCGTGGGCCGCCTGCGTCCACACATCTTCCTCACCCCACGCCCCTGGTTTGCATCAGGGCTTTCCCGTCTCTGTGCATTACTCCTGGTGTCACACAGTCTATTCTGACAACGCTTGAGGACAGTGTCCAGCACCCAGGATCACATGGGAAGGTTTTGCTGTTCTTCACCGCTCTCCCCTCCATCCCCGGCAACCCCTGCTCCCTGTCCCGTGTCGCCATGGTTTTGTCTTTTCTAGAAGGCCACATGTTAGAGTCTCGAGGTGTGCAGCCTTTTCAGGGTGACTTTCTAAAAGTCTTCACAGTTGGTCCCGGTCTCCTCTCCCCTGAAGCCTGCTGTGTCCCTGATCTTCCCCACCTTGGGGGTGCCAGCCTCATCCTCGCAGCCATCACTGAAAAAGACCCACACTCCTGTCACCAGTCGTAGTCCTAGTAACTTCTGTAAGGTAGCTTTGAAGAAAACCTGTTTTATTTTATATGAAAGGCTGAGTTAGAGAGGGGGGGAGAGAGAAGGAGCAGGGGGAGAGAGAGAGGGAGGGGGAGAGAGAGAGGGAGGGGGAGAAAGGTCTTCCATCCACTGATTCACTCCCCAAACAGCTGTAACAGCCAGCTGGGCCAAGCCAAATCCAGAGCCAGGAGCTCCATCCGGGCCTCACACCTGGGTGCAGGAGCCTGAGCACTTGAGTCGTCTCCCACTGCTTTTTCAGACGCATCAACAAGGAGCTGGATGGGAAGTGGAGCAGCCGGGGACTCAATAGGGGATGCTGGTGTCACAGGCAGCAGTTTCACCCACTGCGCCACGGTGCCGACCCCATGAAGAAAGCTTTTATTTCTTCTATGTAGAGACCGAACCCAGACACAAAAGCTGTGCTCCTGTCCCAGCCCCACTGCTTTCTTGTCCACTGCCAAATCAAACACGGGCGAATCTCCATGCCTTGTTACAAGACAGAATCTAGAATCACAACCTGACAGTGTGAGACCAGGAAGTAACTGGCATTCTCCACACCACATAAGATCCAATTTTTGTGTTGTTTCATTTCCACGGTTGCACACACTGTGTGCAGAGGGCCATTAGCTTGGCCCTGTTCTTGTTACCATGGACAGATCATCTGCACTGCACCCAAGGCAGCTGTGGAGTTGTCGCCTGCAGCCCATCCCTCCTGGAGGGAGCACTTGTCTCATCCTCTCCCTCCTAACCATCACCCCCCACCGCCCCCTCCACTGGATCACCTGTAAATACACAAACACCTGGTGCAACCTACCCTCGCTCATTAAGGAGACAAAGAACTGGAAGTGTCCAGAAGTTCCCGACACATACAAGTGTTGAGGAGATGGAGACGCCACTTAGCTTCATTTGATAATCACACGTTGTATATTGAATTCTCGTGCTCCACAAAGATGTACAAATTTGGGGGCTGGCATTGTGGTGCGGCAGGTTCAGGCACCAACTGTGATGCCAGCATTGCGTATCAGAGTGCCAGTTCAAACCCGGCTTCTCTGATTTCAATCCAGCTCATGCACCTGGGAAGGCAGCAGATGATGGCCCAAGAGCTGTGTCCCTGCCACTCCTGGGGGAGATCCAGATGGAGGTCCTGACTCTTGGCTTCAGCCTGGCCCAGTTCTGGCCTTTTTGGCCATTTGAGGAGTAAACCTATTTACTTCTCAAGATTGATCTATTCTATCATCTTTCCCTTTCCTTCCATCACTCTGCATTTAAAATAAATAATTTTGAAGAAGGCGCAAATACTGATGTCATTTTAAAAGTGTGAAGCCAGGAAGGTAGACCTGCTTCTGACTCTGGTTCTGCTCCTGGAACTTGAAGCTCTCTGGGAAGGCAGCTGGGTCTCAGTGGGGTGGGAAGCGTGGGAACTGCTCTTCACTGAGCTTCCCCGAGGACAGGAGCTCACAGGGGAACCACGGAGCAGACCAGACCCTTGGAGCGTGACGCAGTCCGGACACGGAAAATCAGTCAGAGTGGGTGGTAGCGGATGGATCTGTGTGAATTCCTGGTTAATCATTATTCAGGCCATGGGATGCTTTTAGTCCTCCCAAGCCAAGCACGAACCTCTCTGACAGAGCCCTTTACTATCTAAAGTGAGCGGAGTTTTCTGAGCTCCTTGCTGATTGGCATGGCCCAGCAACCCCTCGATGCATGTAAACTTGGAAAGAGGGCTGCTTGGCGCGTCGACAGTGGGTAAAAAGGCACCCAACAGATGGCCCTGCTGCTCCCTAGATGTAGGCTGCACTGTGGCTCAGAGATTTGACATCAGGGAGTCCAGGAGGGTGGGAGGCAGCTCCTGCTCACTCGGCTCTTCACTCTGCCCTCCTGGTGCTCCAGAGTGGCTTCCTGGGAGGGGGTTCAGCGAAGGTGGCGCAGGGGACGCAAGCCGCTGGCTAGGGCCAAGAATCGCCTATAGGCGTTGCTCCTGCCCACCAGGCTGGGCTGCCAGCTGTGGCACTGCCGCCTTCCAACAGACCATGCAGGCCTCTGCCCTGAACCTAGCGGCCCCACACCCTCTCCCCATACAGATGCTGGGGGAGGGTCTCTCTCTCCCTGCCCATCCTCTCTCTCTCTCTCTCTCTCTCTCTCTCTCTCTTTCTCTCTGCCCATCCTCTCTCTCTCTCCTTGCATATCCTCTGATGACTCCAGAAGCTAAAGAAGTGATGGCATTTACGAGTTCCTGTCCATGTTCATTTGCCATTTGAAGGTTTAAATTCTTAGGAATCTACTTCCTCTGCTGCCCCTGCCCCTTTTTCGTCTAATGATCATTGGGGGTTGATGTCAAGGAAGAATAAAACCCATCCTCATGGCAAAATCTTGCGCTGGAAGCCATTCACAAAGTGAATGTGTTGGGGCCGGCGCCGTGACTCATTTGGTTAATCCTCTTCCTGCAGCACCAGCATCCCATATGGGCACTGGGTTCTAGTCCCGGTTGCTGTGGCCCGGGAGGGCAGTGGAGGATGGCCCAGGTGCTTGGGCCCTGCACCCCATGGGAGACCAGGAGAAGCACCTGCTCCTGGATTCAGATACAGCATAGCTCCAGTCATTGCGGTCATTTGGGGGGTGAACCAACGGAAGGAAGACCTTTCTCTCTGTCTCTTTCTCTCTCACTGTCTAACTCTGTCAAATAAATAAAAAAAAGCAAAGTGAGTGTGTCGCTTCCTTGAGCCAGGGGTTGAGGACAGAGAATAAAGTTGGTGCTCATGCCTGCAGTGTCCCGCCATTGTTGTGTTGGCTCAAACATTTGTTTACCAAAATACAACTTCTTTTGGCTCCAACTGCAATGAATTCTCTAATTCTACAGAGCTCCTTCACTCTTGCTGAGTGAGAACCATTTTTGCTTGTTCCATTAAAGCATTATAATTTAGAAATTATATTTTCAATGGGAATTTGAAAGATGTTCCTCTTAAAATGGAAGTTAGATGCCTAAGCTCGAAAGGAGTGAAAATATAGCAGGCGAGGAGAACAGGCAGAACCTCCTGGAGTCACTGAGGCTGGAGACAGACAGCCTGAAGCTCTTGACCTTGAATCTGACATAGCACAGCCCCCACACCAAAACCCAGCAGCATTGGCTGACCTAGAACACAGAGGTGTTACTGGAAAGTTACTCCACAGGTGGTTTTCTGCCTGCTTGTTTAAGATTTATTTATTTGAGAGGCAGAGTTATAGGGAGAAGGTGGGGGAGAGAGAGAGAGAGAAAGAGAGAGAGGAAGAGAGAGACCTTCCATTTGCTGGTTCACTCCTCAAATGGCCACAACAGCCAGGGATGGGTCCAAGATGAAGCTAGGAGCCAGGAAGTCCAGGAACATTAGCAGAGAGCTGGATCAGAAGTGGAGCAGCCAGGGCTGGATCCAAGGTCCAAGTGGGGCGCTGGCCTTGCAGGCAGTGGGTCTGCTGTGCCACGATGCTGGCTCCCAGAGATGGGTCTTGTTGCTGCACATTGCAAATAAGCTTCCCCTTGTCTCCTGTTTAAGAACCCTGAGCAAACACAATGTGCAAAACCAAGGTCACGACTGAGTGTTTGAAAACAAACCTGCCAAGAATGTCTTTGAATCTAGAAGTGGTCTTTTGACCAGAAACAATAAATAAAAAGCAAAAGCATTGGAAGCAAAACATAAAACAAGAAATTGTTTGGCTCGTCCATCTCAGGCTCGACCTGACTTGTGCAGCTCGAGTGGTGGGAGAGACGTCGGTGACGGCCTGCCCCGTTAGCATGATTGGTTCTGGTCTGGAACAGACAGGTGAAGTCCTGCAACAAAGGATTCCCCTCTCAAAGGGCATGACAAAAATGCAGTTTATTCTGATGAAAAGTCCCTTCTTGGAGCCAGCATTGCGGCACAGTGGGTTAAGCCATCACCTGAAATGCTGGCATCCCATGTCCGAGAGGAAGGCAGCGGAAGATGGCCCAAGTGCCTGGGCCCCTGCCACCTCCATGGGACGTCCAGTGTGGTTCCAGGCTTCTGACCTCTCCCTGGCCATCTCTGGCCATTGCTGCCACTCGGGGAGTGAACCAGAAGATGGAAGATTTCTCTCTCTCTCCGCCTTTCAAATAAATGAATAAATCTTTTCGAAAGTCATCAGTTCTTCTCGGATAAATGGTAAGAAGCTGACCTGGATTCAATCCTTTACCTTTACAATGGGGTGGTTGTGAAGAGATGAATGAAGCAGCCGTCACATGGATCTGTGCCTACAACATCTCTGGTGAGGACTCCTAGACACACTAATTGTGCTGCACTCGGCCTGATGGGCAGACAACGACGCCGGGATTTTCAGCAATGTATGAATGTGTTCAGTAACTGCAGGGTTAATGAGGGGAGACACGCAGTATGGGATGCAGTGGTGGGGCTAAAACCTGACAGTTGATGTTTTAGTTTGAGTTTCTGAAAAATCATCCCCGAGATAGAAATGTTTGTGAAAGGAGTTTACTCTGCAGCGATCCCAGGAAAAAACAGAGAACTGGGGAGAGGAGACCGGGAAGGCAGGCGGGCCAAGCAAAAGTGGACTCCGGGCAGAGGTTCAAGCAGTGAACTTTGGCTAATGTCTCCAGGTTATTCCGGTTAGGAGAGCTGGTTCAAGCTTATTGTGAGCCATGTAAATTTCTGGGCACTTTGTTCTCTCTCCGTACATAGAAAGTGCTTCAGCAATCTGAGGCAGCCTCCAACAGAGAAACGCGGGTGCCGTCGTCTAGGAGTGAAAGCAGGTGCACAAAAATGCAAATGAGCAGCGGGGATGTGGGCCATTGTCCGTCACACGTTTAACAGCGTGTCCAGGCCACCTTGTCTTCAAGACCGCGTGTCTTGATCTCCTCGTGTTTATGGCAGAGTCTGAAGATTGCACTCAATCCCTCTCCCTGCTGGACCCCCGACTGCACAAAGCTCACTCCCAGAGTCCCTTGCAGCTAGGAGTGGCTGATGCGATGTCTCCCCCCCACTTTCTCCCACCTCCTGCTGATGCACAGGTGGTGCTGTGACAGGGACTGGCAGGCGTGAAGATGACGTCTGCAGTGAGGACCACGGAGGCAGAGATGGAGAAGTGGAGACAGCCTGGCTCCTAGGACGCCTGCATCCGCCCCAGGCAGCTCAGTCCCAAGTATGGGCACTGGGGCCAACAATGTCTCAGCAACGTCAGTCACTCCTTTCCTCTGTGGCTAACAGGGTTCCTAACCAGCGCTCCTTAGGTAGGGCTGGCGAAAGTGACACATCTCAAGTAGGCTCTTCTGCTTGTTTTTGGTCCAATTTTAGCAGAAAAGGAACTGGCCTTCAATGTTTGTCCTTCCCCACAGACGCTGTCTGATTTGTGTGGACAAGGGTGCAGGTCAGCATCCTCCAATCAGTGATTGGATTGTTATTTTTCCTTCAAGGAGACAAGTAATAGACATGACTTGGTTATGGGGAATAAATTCATTGTTCATCCAAATGAAAAAGAATGCTCACAGATTTGGTTTATTTTAACAGATGTTGAACACTCTTAATCAATAATTGCAAGGCAAAATGGAATGTTTACTGCAGATGACAAAATCCTTGCCATGAAGATGAGCTTGGGAATTGGATGAAGACAATTGATCACGGAGACAATTAATCACTGGAGACTCTTGGCTCATTTACACAGGGTAAGATTTACTGCATTTGCAGCAAAACCAAATGCATCACCCATCGTCTCTCTTCCTGGAGAAGTGGGCCCAATGCCAGCGTAAGGGACTGACCGGGAGTCTTGCCCACGAGCATGGAGTCCCCAGAGGATCCCTGTGATGTGAGGGATAGTGGCCGTGGTCAGCACCCGCCTCCCCACCAGGCTCTGATCTGCAGAATTGGGTCGTCTTTCTTATCTCCTGTGTCCTCCCTTTCCCTGGCCCCATCAGGGGCTTACAAATACCACACAGTGAGTAACCTCAGAGAGGAGGAGGGACCCCCTTCAATCTGTCCCGTGCACAGACTCTGAGACATTCCCGCAAGCAAGTTCCAGCGCTGGGCACCGCGCCGCGCCTCGGGTGGCATCGCAGCTGCCCTCACGCCTGTGTTGCCATCAGCGCCTGTGCATTTTTGCTGTCCTGAAGTTCGGAAATGGAGCTAACGGCTCAGGGTGCAGGGGGGCTCGGCTACAGAACCCAGTAGACAGCTGTTTCCTTCTCTGCCCGGATTTGGAAACCATTAGACACACTGTACTTGCACTTCATCTGCTAAAGGATGAAGCAGATCAGAAGCCTTCTACGCCCATTGTTTCTTCACAGTGCACTTAAACCATTGTTTTTCACATTAAAGCAAAGTCTAAACACTCAATCATAATACAGAATTCACTGCTATTGAGTTGGAAACAAGAAATTTCTGGGAGAAAACAAAAAAACAGGGAAAACAATCAAGAGGAGTTGGAATTGTTTCTATCCAATTATCCCTTACAGTAGACAGAATGAGCTGGTATCCCCCAGGGCCGTGTGGCAAAACAGAGTCTCTGCACATGCAAAAATTTCCTGCACGTCTAGTAGTTCTGGAAAGCGAGCACTGTATCTGATATTTCTTTTAATATGTAAGAACTAGAAGAGCAGTGCCAATGTTTCAGAAGATACAAGAATTACATAAAGGTTTACTAGTTTTTGTTGCATAACATTAAATTCCAGCTACTGAAGTATTAGCAAGTAAATACCCTCTTAGTGCAAACGCTCATCAAGCAAATGGATGGATTTCAGCCTCCCACCAGTAGCCCTCGCGGATTAGAACCGTCTGTCTTCAGTTCTTCCACGTGCAGGTCCCATGAAACCCACCAGCTCCAAATCTACACTGCTCTTTACATAATCTTTGTTTTTGCTTTTAAAGCAAAAATCCAGGATCCTACAGGATTTACATCATGGCCACCCAGGGGGAGAAAACTCCCATGGCTTTGAATAAGGCCTTAGGGGTGACCCAGGCGGCCACGTCTTCTGTGCTGGCAATGGAGACACAAGCATTTGACAACAAGGCAGGAAAGTGTGTGAGTGAGTCTCTTGGCTTCAACCCACTAGTGAAGAAAGGATGTTATTTTCCAAAACCAGTGCTGGCATAACTGGCTGTCTATATGCAAAAGAACAAACATATGCTACGTCATATATAGAAATCAACTCAGTGCCTGGTCCTGTGTCAAAAACCTAAAATATAAAACTGCTAGAAGAAAATCCAAAAGAATACCTTTGTGCTCTTGGGTTAGGCAAGACTTCCTGGATACAAAAAATCATGATTCATTAAAAAGTTGAGAATTGGAATTGAACTTCATCAAAATTAAAATTTTTGGAGCTGGTCCTACAGCATAGTAGATTAAGCCTCCGCCTGCGGTGCATCCCATATGGGCACCAGTTCAAGTCCCGGCTGGGCTGCTCCACCTCCAATCCAGCTCCCTGCTAATGCATCAGAGAAAGCAATGGAAGATGGCAAAAAGTGCTTGGGCCTCCGAACCCAGGTGGAAGACCCAGAAGAAACTCCTGACTTCTGGCTTCAGATCAGCACAGCTCTGGCTGTTGTGGCCAACTGGGGAGTGAACCAGCAGATGGAAGACCTCTCTCTCTCTCTCTCTCTCTCTCTCTCTCTCTGCCTCTCCTCTCTCTCTCTGTGTAACTCTGACTTTCAAATAAACAAATAAATCTTTAAAAAAAAAATAGACAAGCTCAAGTCTGGCTAGAATGCAGAGTAACTGGATTATTGGGGTGAGTGAAAAATGAGAAAGCCGCATAAAACATAAAACAAACTAAACGTAGTAGCACATTCAGAAACCCCATCTTGTGTGTGCACCGCAGAGGAACCAAGTGCACAAAAGCTACACACAAACGCTTCCGGGAGCTCTACTCTCCCTCACCCAGAGCTGGAGACGACTGTAACGCCCATGGGCTGGACAGCGGAGGGACAGATTGTGTCACACGTGCAGGGGGAGACGCTGCTCGGTAACCACAGGCAGCCCAGCTGACGACCCTCGAAGGCGCTGAGTTGAAAGAAGTCAAACCCAACAGGCTACGTGCTGTGGGATCCCACTAACCTGCACCTGGAAGAGACAAAACTTGATGAGTGGTCCCCAGGGTGAGCCAGAGGAAGGGCCAGGAGGAAGTTGCTCGTGTTGTGGAAATAGTGTGTGTGCGTCGTAGCCACCACCACGGTAGCTGCATTGCCATATACATTCGTAAAAATCCATAGAACTATACACCTAAGAAGCGTGAATTCTACTCAGTGCGAATTCTACCTCTGGAGGTTTGTTGGGGGAGCAGGAAGGGAGTGTGTGATCCCCAGGGATCCTGACCAGCAAGTGGGAGTGCAAACAAAGCAGCGTGTAAAAGTGCACACTACTGGGACACGCGTGTGGACACCAAAACGAACTATTTTTGTTCATTTTGGGTTCGGAGACCACACACTTGGGCCATCTTCCACGGCTTTCCCAGATGCATTAGCTGGGTGCTAGATTGGAAGTGGAGCAGCCCAGCCGGGGCCTTGAACCGGTGCCCATATGGGATGCACCGCAGGCGGAGGCTTAATCTACTATGCTGTAGGACCAGCTCCAAAAATTTTAATTTTGATGAAGTTCAATTCCAATTCTCAACTTTTAATGAATCATAACTACATATTGGTTAATGTGATTGTATAAATGCCACTGCTTGGGCATCGTGGGTAGCACAGGTGTGTGAGGTGTTCTTTCTTCAGACATGCAGATTGAGGTGCTGGAGAGTGAAGGAAATTTCATGCTACCAGGAAATTACTTTTCAAAGATTCAGGTAATTCAGGAAAATGACCCTGTGTGGGCGAGAGTGAGGGAGGGAGCTCCCACAGCTGAGAGGGAAGGGCGGAGGGGGTGACAGAAGGAGACTTCAGGGGCGGGGCAGGGAAGACAGAGACAGGTTCATATGTCGACTCTAACTGCAGTGCTCATTATCTCTATTTCCTTATTTTTCTATAGGTTTGAAAATATTCAAATAAATGGCACAAAAGTGTACTAATCTTTGGTCCAGTTTCGTCTGCGGAAGTTCATGCTAATAAATTCTCATAAAATCATGAATGGTACACACAGAGATGCGGGGGAAATTCACTCAACACTGTGAAATCCATAAAACTAGAAAGTTAGAAAGTATCAAAATGTCCAACAGCACATGGCACCCGAAACAGAAGAATTCAAAGCATTTTCATTGAATGAGGATCATGAATAAACACATTACACATAAAATGCAATGGACTATCACACGAACCTTAAACACATTTTGTCAAGTGACATGGGGCGTGCTTAGGCCACGCTAAATGGACAAACCAGGATGCAAAACCTGCATATATGAAGCGATTCGCCAAAAACATCTCCTTGAATACATAGAGAAAACCGACGAGAAAACAAACAGCTGAAGGAGGCTGTCTCCAGCGACAGGGTTTCCCTTTTGTTTATATTTTGCCCTATTTTCCAAATGTCTACACTGAGTGTGTTTTTACTATTTCATTTTATCTTTGCAGCCTTTGAATCTGAGCTTAGCTGTGCAGCATGTTGGAAAGCAAACAGCAGAGACCCAGCTCCCACAGCTGCACTGACGGCAGCCAGGAGACCCCAGAAACCCCGGGTTCAGCAAACGCATGGTGATTCACAGAGTCACAATTATTTACCTAATTATGGCAAAACCTCTGGACTCAATTGAGCTGTCCTCTTCCTCTTTGCTAAGAATATATTATCAAAGACGCTTTAATAAAATGATAACAGTTACTAATTGGAGATGGCTTTTAGGATTTCATAGCAGAACGAAATTGAAGCTTAAAACTGGGGAAACAGAACACAGATGTGGTTGCCCTGTCTTCTCAGCCAGGTGGGCTGCACGTGCCTGCAGCCTGGCCTCGGAGTTCAGGAAGAGCCCCCGTGCGATCTGACTGCACCCCGGGACTTCCACTGCCAGCTGGCGGGGTGAGGGCCCTCCCACCAGCAGGGAGAACTTCTTTCTTGAAATCACATGGCTGGAGAGGAACTGTGAAAGGGGGAGAATGTGTGAAAATGTGCAACGGTTGTCCAAATCTTCCAGCCGCAGCCTGCCTCTTCCCTGCCCCCCAGGCCCGGCTGTGCAGCGGCAGCTCAGGCCCCTCTTGCAGATGGGGGAGCCACGGCCACCTAATAATTGAGCGCCCACTCCCACTAAAACCAACACCAGGAGTTCTTGGAGGTCTTGACCCCCTGGAAGTGTAAGGTCGGTCCGCTGTTAAGAGGATGGCAGAAAATCCAACAGCCGAGCCAGAATGGTTCAAGCAAACTGCCCTTTAAGAAAAATCACAGGGCCTTACTTTATTTTCTGCACAAAGGCTTTTGAATGGGCTGTTTTTGAAGAACTCGCTTCCCACACTTGACTTCCTGAGATCCCTGCAGAGGCCTGGGGGAAGTTCTTTACCAAACACAAGCGTTGCTTTCCACCTGGTTCTCACCAGAAGCCTCCTGGGGCATCCCAGCACTGTCAGTCATTGATAACATCCTGCGAGGGACACTTGCCCTTAAATAATGCAATTGTGTTGCATAAATACTTTCATGCCGATGAGCTCACAGAGTTAAATATTCAGTGTGAAGCGTTCTACAAAACCATGTGGTTAATAAATGATGTTACAGCTTAATGCTGGTGCTTAGGAACCTTTGAGAGCTTTTATCTTCATATTTTAAATTCTTAATGACCACTCCCCCTTTCATATTACAGCCGTTTGGAGAAATGAATCTTTTTCTTAAAGAAATCCTTAGCATTTTCCTCATTAGGTTGGAAGGAAGGAGACTCTAGTGAATTCTCTCTCTCTGTATCCTCCCCCTCTCCCCCACTTCTATCTGGCTGCAGTGAATTGAAACAAGTAAAATCAAATTTTATTTTTATTTATCTATTTTTTAGACTTACTACTTTTTTATCTGAAAGGCAGTATTACAGAGAGAGGGAGAGACAGAGAGAGTCCTTCCATCCACTGGTTCACTCCCTAGATGGCCACAAAGGTAGGGGCTGGGCGTGGCCGAAATCAGGAGCCAGGAGTTTCATCGGGGTCTCCCATGTGGGTGCAGCGGTCCAAGCACTTGGGCCATCTTCAGTGCTTCCCAGAAACATTAGCAGGGAAATATTTTTTTTCTAAAGATTTATTTATTTATTTGAAAATCAGAGTTGGGGGGGGTAGAGGGAGAGAGAGAGAAAGACTTTCCATCCACTGGTTCACTCCCCAGATGGCTGCAACAGCCAGGGCTGGGCCAGGCAGAAACCAGGAGCCCGGAGCTTTACTTGGGTCTTCCACTGAAGTGTCAGGGGCCCAAGCACTTGGGCCATCCTCCATTGCTTTTCCCAGCCAGATCGGAAGTGGAGCCCCCAGGACCAGAACTGGTGCTCATATGGGACGCTAGAGTCACAGGTGGCAGCTTTACCCACTGCACCACAGCACCAGACCCAGAATCAAATTTTAAAGTGAAATTCAGTTGATATGGCCGTGGTAGAAGGGTGGGCAGCTGCACCTGTCCCCCCAGGCTCCTGCCGCAGGGAGCATCCTGTGGGCGTGGGTGCCAATGCTCACAGCACAGACACGGGAAGCCACAGAGCCGAGAGCAGCCAGGGCCCTCGAGAGACCATTCCAGCCCAACTCCTTCATCTCAATAAGAGAAAGCAGAGGTTCAGAGAGGAACAGGTCACGGGCAAGCCCTGGGAGGTGCGAGGGCCTCCTGCACCCTATGAAGCTCCTTCTTGGCCTCACTGGGCATGGGTGGGTTCGTGCTGACCGGGCGGCTCCCACCAGCCTCCTGGCATCTGCTGTTTGGCACGTGGCCTGCCCCACCCTCCGGAGTTTCGAGTAGGATGAGGTTGAGAACAGCTATGCAGTGGTCAACTCTGTGTCACTCAGCAGACCCTACCCTCAACATCCTGTTGATCAAGTGGCCACTTGGCATTGTCGCCCCAGCTCAGGGAGTTAAAAGGAAACCGAACCTCAAGGAAGCAAAGCAAAATCCATTCTGTGGCTGAGATTCTTGAAGACGGGCCTGGACGCCCCTCCCTGGCAGAACGTGCCGCCCAGACACGCACGTTCCACAGCCTCAACCCTGTACGTGACCTTCACTGACACGGGTCTGCACCACGTGCAGAGGACAGTCCTTGTGGGACATTTCCCACGTCCCACCCCGGGGTCCAGCTCCAACCCCGGAAGAGGGAGCCAGGTGCTGTGGATGCAGGAGCGTGTTCAGTGCCTGCCTCCATGGTCCTTCCTGTTCCAACACTGGACGGGCACAGGGTTTCTGCCCCAGTGCCACACTCATCAACTTGGGCGCCTGCATGTCAGTGCAGGGCTGATGGTGCCAGTTGATAGAGCAGGTGCACATCTGAGTTGTAGCTCATCTGGTAACTATCCAGGTCTTTCCTTTCTGCCGTGTGCCGTAGAGTTCAGAAGTGCAAGCTCGCTTCCACATGTTCTCCAGCCAGCAGGAGTCCTTAGGGGAATCTCACGTACAAGAGCAGGAGCCAAAGCCAGACCTGCTTCAACGAGGACCACTCACCCCAGCCCCGCACTGGGATGCCCCGAGGCTGCTGTAGGGTACTTGCTATGGCTGCTGGGTCCGCACGCTGGCCTCCTCTGCTTCCTGAACGTGAGAGCAGCGGTCCTGTTAACCAGTGAACCCAGCTGTGTGATCTCCGGGCTGTGCCCACGAAACTCAGCATTTCCCCCTGGAAACCACCGGCGCCCTCTAAGTGGTGCCCAGTGTTGCTCGGGGGAGGGGCCGCACCTGCCTTTTGTACATCATTTGTACTTTGCCAACGACTGGAGAATGGCAGGCATTATTGGGGGGGGGGGCTGTTAGTTTTTATGAAAGGAGGAAAAAAATCGCCCTTTATAGAAATTGTGATCCTCTTTTAAATGAAGGGAAAAATGACGCGCTTATTTCAGATAATAAAAAAATAGCCAAAACCATTTATTAGCCAGCTGGTGGCAGTGTTTTCTTGAAGAAAGGATAAAGTGATATTATGCGAACTCTCCTGATCCATTTTATCAAACCTTGAGGACAGACGTTAGCTCCTGCTCACTAATATGCTTACAATTCCAACCGTTCTTGAAAGTTCTGGAAGAATTTGGAATTCCAATGTCCCATAGAGTGAGTGCCTGTCACCAGGAAATCGCATGAATGATGTGAGGTGAAACGTGAATTTTGACATTTTCCCTGTTGGCAGTCCCTTTGTTAAGGTTTTTACCAAGGGAAAGACAGGCCTGGTTGAGCCAGGCCTCCATGACTGGTTTACAAGCTGGCTTGCGCTGCGCAGGGAGATGTGTTTTTGACAAGTTAACTGCTCCTCTCTCGGGTGTTCTGCCGAAGAGCAGAGAGAGTTATATTCAGCCTTCGCCTCTAAAATTATCTGACGAGCCCTTTGCTCACTCAGACAAGGAAGTCTGCCTGCAGGGAAGAGTCACACGTCCCAGACAAGCCCAGCGCCCGGGGTTTTATTTCTGTAACGCGGTCACGTGACAGCTGCCCTGCCATTGTGCCAAGAAGGATTGCCAATCAGGTGTGGGAACAGCACTGTCCTCCCACTGCAAGGCACCAGAAATAGCTGCAGTCTTGACCTCTCCATCTGGGAATGGGACTCTACTCCTTCTCCAAGGGACAGAACCCTCCCACTCAAACGTGCTGCGGGCCCCGTATCCACCGGGAAGTAGATCCCAGGCCCACACGGCACCTGTACCCAGCAGACATCCCGACCCTTGGCGCAGTCGGAGGTGCTGGGTAGCGCCAAGTCATTTATCAGTCTGCGTTTTCCCATCCTCATCCCAACTGTGCCGGCTCCTCCCTGGGGGTAAGAAGTGGGTCACTCTGTGTCCAGTGTTTGATTTCCAAGGGCATTTCTCAGCAGTATCACACTTAGCATGACCCTTGCTCATTAGTATTGCCCTTCCTGCCGTCCCCAAGACGCAGAGGCCACCACAGCCTCCTGAGAGGAGTTATGGGGTCGCCTGCCCGGGGCTCCCAGCAGGTCAAAGGGAGACGAAAGTGGCAGCCGTGGCCGTGAAGTTTCCCATCCACGAGAACTATTGTGTGTGGGTGAAAGGCACCTTGTTGACTTAATCGAGCGTGGATGCAAAATCTGCCCTGGGAGCACAGCGGGTACAGGCAGACAGGGTACGTGCCCTGGGCCGGGAACGCTTCTCTGTGTGGGCAGTTACTCCAATCTTCACTCTGCCCAAGCCCCCATACGCTTATAAAGCTAAGCCTAAGACGTGCGGCAAAAGCTACCAAAAAGGCCTTCAGGGAGAGGCTACTAGAGGAATCTGAAAATGCAGGATCCTACAGGATTTACATCATGGCCACCGGGGGAGAAAACTCCCATGGCTTTGAATAAGGCCTTAGGGGTGACCCAGGAGCCACGTCTTCTGTGCTGGCAATGGAGACACAAGCATTTGACAACAAGGTAATAAAGTGCGTGAGTGAGTCTCTTGGCTTCAACCCACTAGGGGCCAGGTCAGGGGATCCTGGTGAGCAGAGTAGCTGATTTCAAATGCTGGAAAGTCCATCCCACCAGAGAGAGGAGCTGACCTCGGTGACGGCCAGTTCCAGCTCAGTGGGAGGAGGACCTTGCCAACAATCCAAAGGGCTCCTGATGTCACACAGGGAGGCTTGAGAACTGGAGTCAACTCTACTTTCACACCGACCCCTGGATGACCTTGAAACAGCCACACAACTCCCATGGTCTTCCCTCTCAGTTTCTTCACTCTGCTCTCCATGGCTGCTCCGTGGGTCACATTAGAACACGAGTGATGTGTCCTGGTTTGTTCTGTAAGTGTTAGCCCCCAAAGTGCTCCTCACTTGTAAGAAAAACTGGATCCGGTGGCTACCAACGTTATGAGCAAGGCAAGTATTCCTAGGGCAATAATAGTTTGAACCTTTGAATGCCTAATATTGTAGCGCTGTACTGTGCGTTTCCATGATCTCGGCTAATCCCCAAAAAGATCTTCGAAAGAATGTTGGAGTTTTCATCCTGGAGGGAAAGAAATTGGGGCTTAGAGATGTGAACTCAGTTGCCCCCAGTGAACGGCTGCATGGAAATTTGGACCCATGTCTGTGGGCTCTCAGCTCCCTTTCAGTCTCAGAAGCAGCTGGCACTGGGGAATTTGCAGAGGGCGGGAGGGTGGGAGACCAGGTGCCCTCCTCCCAAAATCGAGCAGCGTCCAGGAGATTAGTATAGTTGAAAGGTTGTTTGCCGCTCACTGTTGCTCCAGCTGCCCGGGGACATGTTTCTCTCCCATGACAGTCAAATCCACAGGTGTAGAATAAGCCTCCCCGCGATCAAAGGGTTGTCTTCCAAAACATGTTCTAAATGGCTGTAAAATTCTGCTTTAATCTGAATTGTCAATTCCGCAAACACAGCCGCTGTCTCCCAGGAGTCCTAGGGATGTGTGAACAGCTGGCCAGAGGCAGCTCTGCTGTTAACTGGCTCACGCCTGACTCACGTCCGACGCCGCGCCCCGCCTGAGCGGAGGAACTTTGTTCTATTTCTTCAGCTGGTTCAGGCGCGGTCTGGGTGGTCGGGGGATGTGCTGACCCTTCCTGACCACACCCTGGAGAGCGGAAGTGTCTCCAGACCGACCGCACACTAAACCTTGCGCTCTGGGAATGCACTGCCTGACCCAGCGTGGGACCCAGGCCAGCTGCCAGCCAGAAGTGCCTGTCTCTGTCTTTCGCTCCCTCCTCCCTCCCCGTCCTCCTCCCGCCCCCTTCCTGTCTTCCTTTCCTGCTAGTCACTCATTCCATCGAGCGCACGCATGTGCAGAGGTTGAAGGATCCATAGTCGTACACGTTTCCTTGTGAAAGCCCTGGCCCCAACTATGTCCATCTCCCCTCCCTGCCTGCAGAAAACCTCCTCCGGCACCTCTGGGCGACGATTGTGGTGCTGATCCCCAGACTCCAAAAACACGTTTGATTCTCGGGTTTTCATCTGAGATATCGTTTAAGTGAGACAGTTTTGGTGAGATTGGTATTTGTGCTCTGCACCCTGGGACCTTGTGGCACCATTCCCGGGCAACCACAGAGGTCACTAAAATCGCTTTCCTTCTGTCTTCCATGTGGTTAATAATTTTCTCCGTTTCATTGATCTGATTTTCTATACTTCTCACTCATCCGACCAAGAAGCTTCCTGAGTGGAATAACCCTCAAGGCGTTCAGACACTGTGGATTTTTATCACTTTGTTTCCCCAGAAAGCCTCCCCCAGGCCGAGACTGCTCCAGCCTCCATCGGTTGTCCTGGATTTGCCCTGCCCGTCATTCTCAGGGATCTCAGGGACCCCCCGGTGTCCTCTTCCTTTCTCCCTTGATGCTCTTTCCTGCTCCATCCTCTCTGTGGCAGGAAGCATGACTGGCAGGAGAGTGTCGAGGAGGAGTACGTGGGAAGAACCTGTCTGGGCCAGTCTGGTCTGGACACAGGCAAGATATGTGGATACCTTAGCTGGGTATAGGATTCCCTGCTGGGAGCCGTTTCCTTCAGAATTACAGACGGCACTGCCTTGGCTTTCGGCTTTCCATCAGTGTGACTGACCAGACGGAAGCCTTTCTGATCCCGGGCCCTTTTCTCGTTTTCTTTCTGCAAGTATGTAGCATTTTCTCTTCCACTCTGAGTGTCCTGAAGTTCCATGATGTGTGCACAGACGCGGCGAGGTCTGTGTCCAACTCCCATACGTGTGCGCAGACGCGGCGAGGTCTGTGTCCAACTCCTGTACGTGTGCGCAGACGCAGCGAGGTCTGTGTCCAACTCCCGTGCTGTGTGCTTGGCGCACCCTTTGAGCTGGAAACGCGTGCCTTCATGATTGCACATTTTTCTTTCATTATTCCAGTGACCACTCATCTCTCTGATCTCTCTTTCTGCAGCCGCTGTCGCCTAAATACTGAACCTCCTGAGCTGGCCCTCTGTTTTCTTCTATTTCACATTTCTTTTTGTTCTTTCTGTGAGATTTGATTGACTCATATTCCAAATCCTGTGTTGACTTGTGATATCTACTGCACTGTTTTTCATTCCTAATGATGTTTTGCTGCTGCTGTTTTTTGAATGTTCCTTTTCTTTTCCTGCTTTAAAAGGTGTATTTATTTATTTAAAGTCCAGAGTGACAGAGAGAGAAAGAAAGTAAGAGCCACACAGTGAGAGTGAGAGTGGGATGAGCAAGCCAGAGAGAATCTTCTGTTTTCTATCCACTGGTTCACTCTCCATGGCTGGGCCAGGCTGCAGCCAGGAGCCAGACTTGGCAGAGATGAAAAAAAGGGGTAAGTGACTTGTCACCTCCTTAACTGGAGGTGAAGAAAGTGTAGAACAAAGATGATTTATAGCAAACAACCCTCTAAGGACCTAAGAACTGGTGGCACTGGGCTCTGAAGTAGAGCTGACGTGGAGTGGCTACAACAAGAGGACTCACAGAGCTGTTTAGGGAGCAAGCAGGTGCCAGCCAGATTCCTCTGCCGGTCTAGGGACCGCCTGAATGTCCCAGGTAGGTGGCAGGAGTCCAACCACGTAAGCCACACCAGCTGCCTCCCAGGATGCATTCGCAGGGAGCCGGATCCAAAGCCACGTAGCCAGGACTCCAACTAGCACCCTGCAGGCTCCCCAAGTGTCTGCTTAACAAGCCCCCCCCCCCCCATCATCCAGTTCCTGTTCCGTTTTTCTTGTCTCTATGAGGATATTTTTGACAGTTCTTGGCTGTTGTTGTGGTTTGGTTTGACATTTGCTGTTGTCTTCCTTCTCCTGTACGGTTCTGTTTGCTCCAAGTTGCTTTTTCCTATTGGTACCCCTCTTCCATGCTGGATGCTGATGCCGGAATCCTGTCCGTACCCAGTCATCTGCTCCTAGTGAGTGGAAAACTCTGCCGAGCTGACTGGCAGCTCTGAGCAGGCAGGCAGAGGTGGTCTCCTGCCTGACGCACCGCTGGGTGGACCGCCTGCCTCCCCAGCACTCCTGCACCTTTCCTTCGGGCTGGCCAAATGTCCGAGGAGGGGTCTCCCGGGCTCCTGGGTGAAGCCCCAGCCTTGCGATGCTGAGCGAGAGCAGAGAGGTGTTCAGGATGGAGCCAATTGCTTCAGTGTTTGGTTGCCATTGTCCCTTATCTCATTCTCCTTAGTTTTGGGGGTTTGTGCCTCTTCTAAACATCTTTAATGTTGGGGCCAGCGCTGTGACTTAACAGGTAAAGCAGCCACCTGCAGTGTTGGTATCCCACGTGGGCACCGATTCTAGTCCCGCTGCTCCACTTCCAATCCAGCTCTCTGCTGTGGTCTGGGAAAGCAGTGGAAGATGGTCCAGGTGCTTGAGCCCTTGCACCTACAAGGGAGACCCGAAGAAGGCTCCTGTCTTCAGATCGGTGCAGCTCCTGCCATTGCGGCCAACTGGGGAGTGAACCAGCAGATGGAAGACCTCTCTTGCTCTCTCTGCCTCTCCTTCCCTCTCTGTGTAACTCTTTCAAATAAATAAATAAATCTTTAAAAAAATCTTTTATGTGATGATCTTGGGGGAAATTTCTGGGGAATTAAAAGACACACATATTTCATCTTCCACCTGAGTGTGGAAGGGCCACCCACATCTCCCAGTAAAGGTTTCAACAGATCGATGTCATCGAAATCACTTTCTTATGTCTCCTCTAAGATCTCATATCTATGCTTCAACTCATGTTCTCATCCCATTTCCCACGAAGATGAAAGACAGCTAATCAATGTGTTCCTTGTGCACCATTCAAGTACTTTATTAAGCCGCCATTAAACATAAATGGAAGCGATTCCTCTCTTTCATTAGGACTCATCTTAACATTTAATTTGTGCCTAAGTGCAGTTTATGATCCATTGTGATTCCTTCGCTCTTAGCTCTGCTTATTCCCTGTCGTTTCTCAAAAATAAAGCAAGGCCTAAGTAAGTAAACCGGTCATTCATCTGGGCAGTGAGTCCTCATCGTGCTCCAGCCGGGTCAGTGCAGGGCTGGCGATAGAGAACCGGAAGTACACACAGCAAATAGGCGTCCCCTCCGGCTTTAGGGGAGCAGGAATTCTCGGGGTCATTCTCTAACCCGACCATCGCCACCTGGCCTGACCTGTGTTCTCCCCACTGGCTCTTTCTTTGCAGTCATTTGCATTCTCTTCCGCGGATCTCTGCAGTGTGATGATCCCATGGTTACATCAGAAAGCACACGTGAAGAAAGAATACTTGTTTTGGATGCCATTGCTGGGAGGGGGAGGGGGGTTAGCCGCCGGCTCCCATCTGCTCGCTGTGAGAGCATCGTTGGTCTTTGAGGTGAGTGAGCTGCGTCTTATCTGTAGTGCGACATTCCCTTCCGAGGCTGACGGTTTCTCTAGAGTTCTAATGGCTCCCCCATGGAAGGAGGAAGGCTCTCCATATATCCTTTTATGATATTTAATTACTGTTCTCAAACCTAAATATTTTATGTAATGTGTTGAGATTTGTCTGCCATTAACATCTCTGTTAAACTATTTATGCATTTATGAGAATCACATTTGGGATGTGGTTATTAGAAAGACATAAAATAAACGTTGAGAATACAGCATATGAAGCAAATCAATTGCAACTGCTTTATTTCTTGCATCAGGCTGGAAAACTGGCAGAAGACGTATACCTCGCAAGGAATGAGAGAATGATCCAGAAATGTAGGAGTAAGCGTGTGCTGAGGAGGGCTCTGTGGGTCCCGGGAGTTGGGACCCTGTGCCAGGATGTCCCACTCACCCATGGCAAATGTGCCCTCCAGTGGGCACAGCCTGGCATCCAGGTAAAGCCACACGCTCCACGGCAGGTCCTGTGGGAGCTTCATGTACGCCTTGAAAACTTGTGTTTCTCAGGAAGCAGAGAAGGGCTATGCAGGGGCCTTGGAAGGAGGCGCTGCCATCTCCTGTCACTCAGGTCACCCGGCCTGTTCACCCACATGCAGGCTTCCAGAGTGGTCCATCCTGAGGGACCAAGGACACTCCGCCTGACACCAAGACAACCAGCTGATTTAACCTTGCTCCTCCTAATGTTTCCTGGTGTTTTTTGCTGGAAGACTCTGAAGGAAACTCAGTGGACATCCCCCTTTCTTGTGGACTTCTGTGGGATTGTTTGCCCTAAATGGCTTTTTACGAAAAGTAACCCTCCACACCATGATTATGTGGCTGCCAACCGTTGGTAGGGTCACACACACATACACACACATGCATATGCACACGCACACACAAGCATACACACACATGCACACGCACACACACGCATGTCCATGTGTGTCAATGTGAGCACCAGGTTATGCAGAGGAGTTTTTACCCCTGGCCACAGTCGGTGAGGCCACTGCTCCTCTGGGCTGGGTCAGACTGACTCTCCCCACCCAAAGCCCCCAGACAGAGGAGCTGGAACTGTGCAGTGAACTCCAGGCGGCCCCCAAAGGTGTCCCCAAAGGTGCCCACCCCAGAGAGAAGCTCTTGTAGGGAGTGAGAGAGGAAGGGATGGGGAGGGAGGGGGCTCATCCAGGAAGAGAGTGTGGCTCTAGCTGAGCCCTGAGTCCAGAGGCTTCTGGGGCCCCACCCCTTTCCTTACCCCATGCCCCCCAATAAATTCTGTGTCCCTGGTGCCTGTTCGGGTTCGGTTCTTGTCCTGCTCCGACTCCAGCCCAACACTTGCCCCTGGTTCCTCTCAGAACACAAACCAGCTGAGCTATGATTCCCCACACAGCTGGGGCTCTGCTCCTTGCCCAGGGCCCAGGGCGCCCGTCAAGAGTGTCTCAAGTTAGAGTGAGGATGGGGAGCTGGGGGAAGGAGTCTGCTGGGCCAGCATGGTCGCTGCTTTGACGTTGACGGGCGCGGTCTCTCTGAGACAGAAAGGACACGCATCCAGCAGTCACGAGTGGGCCGCTGCCTCGGCCGGAACCCTGTCTGTGCTGGAGCCTGGAGCCAGCTGGTGCTGACTCGACCCATTTCTTTCCTGGCTGGTTCCCTCGCCAGCTTAGCTCAGGCACCGCTTCCACACCTCCTCCTCCTCCGGGGCGGCTGCCTGAGGGCAGGGCGCGCAGCTCCTCCTCCTTCTCCTCCCCCTCCTTTAAATCCCGGGACCTGGAGAAGAAGCACACGCAGAGCCTTGCACACTGAGGGATGACCCAGTGTCTCCCCCACGGATCTGATGGCGGTGCAGCAGCCTCCTCTTTCTCCCAGTGCCCACTTGCGGGAAAACACATAAGACATGTTTGTGCCTGTATCCAAGGACCCAGAACTAGTATGTCCTCATGGTTTGTATTAGTGGCCTCTCCTGCATCAAATCCCCAAATCTACTCTGCTATGACCAAAACAAGACCGACACCCGGCTGCAGGGACCCTGACTGCGGCCCCCCGGGCATTGGGCTTAGGGGTTCGGCACTCAAAGAGAAGGCCTGGGGGTGTCAACAGGACTGGGAACTAATAGTAGTGCAAAATATGCTGAGTTTCCTGTATGTAAATATTTTCTGCAAACTCGAGTGCCACCCGAAAATTAAATGTGGAAAAAGAAACTTGAGCACATAACTTGCACAAAGAAAATCCATCTGAAAGTAGACATCCCACTCACCACTCTGCTGCAATGGTTCTAGAACTCGTGTGATTTTAAAAAATGTGTCCTCTAATCCCTCTCCCTGCCTTTCCTCTCTGCAGTAACCGAGCACCTCACTACGAGAAGAGAGAGCGAGCAGGACAGAGCTGGTTTTTGAAGTCCATTTTAAAAAAATATTGGGATGTTAGGTCCAACACCTATCTCAGTCCATTCCACCAGGTGAGAAGTCTCTGTCCTCTTTTAGCCCAAAATCGTGTTTTGAAAGTTGAAAAGCTTTCAGCAATGTTTAGCTGCACTATTTTCTTGGTTAAGTAGGAATCAATAATACCTTCAAGCCAGAGGTGTTAAAATATCTGCCATCAACCAATCATTTATGTTCCCACCTATCTGCCTATCATCTATCTGTATCTGTCATCCATCATTTACCTATCATCTATTTTTCACTTATCTATCAATAATCTATCCATCTACTCATTCATCCACCTATGTCTACTTATCATCCATCTTTGTATCTATCTGTATTTGTTTACCTCTACCCATCTATCTATATCTATCATCTATCTATCAGCTATCTTTCTATCCATCTCTATCTCTAGCTATCCATCTGTCATCTTTCTATGTTGTCTCAATTAACAGCCCCTTGACGGATGAAGCCACCACATTCAGAGCTGGAAGTGGCTCTAAGTAAGGCACACGTTTAGTGTTCAGGTCTTCATGCGGAATCCCGAGTGCCCTTGTGCCGTGCGGCTCCAGAGTCCTGAGAGAAGAGACGGGGGAGACCACAGTCACAGGCCAGCTTCAAGTTCAAGCCATCGAGACGATGGCTACAAGCAGGAGACCATCGCAGCTGCCGCCCATCTGTTCGTGTGGTGTTTGTGGAGCTACTGGGCTCCCAGTAACAAGCACATCTCTCGTCGTATCTCACCTGGCTCCTGTGTGATTGTGCAGGTACGATGTACAAAGCGTGTTCCCATAGCGTGTGCAGACGAGCAGAATCCAGACACTGAACCACGGGCAGATAAGCAATCGGACGTCCCCAGGTGTCTCACCGTGTTATGATGACTATGGTGGTGGCGATGAAGGAGCTGATGGGATGCCAGGAGTGATGCTACGGGAATAGCAGCTCCGGTGGCGTTCCTCCGCGGCACCAGGCCCGGGCTGTTTCCTCCGTAGAACCTCAGCTAGGCTTCATGAACAGAGTATTGAAGGCAAGCCACATGACAAGGAACAGAATTCTAGAGGACAAGCAGCTTTCCCAGGACTTTCCATTAGCAAATGGTGAGCTGGGGGCACACCCGGGTCTACACTGCCAGAGCCCACGATGCTGACAAGGAGCGGATGGAATCCAACTGCTTCCAACCCCAGCTCACGGGCACATGGACCTGCCACATTCAGCTGCAGCAAGTTCCACTGGGCGTGATTCGTAACAAGTGCAGCTGCCTTGCACGTGTCTAGTCCTCCTACCTGATCCAATCAGCTCCCCCTGGGATGGGAACCTTAAGGACACAAGAAAAATCAGATAATGAGTGAGTTCTTGAGAAAAACTGATTATAGCCTTTGCTATTCATTAGCTTTAGGTGTTAGAAACGAAGGCCTGACGCCTCTGTGTGGTGCCTGTGCAACAGAAACTTCCAGGATCCTGCACAGAGACTTCCTGCATAATCCCTCTGAAATGTAACACGATAACACCGCCTGTAAACCAGAAAACGGAGACCGTGCTTATCCCCAGAGCCCAGAGAACGTAGATTAATAATCAATTCTATGTCCCTGGATTATTTCCATGGAGCTCAGTTCCATCAGCTGTAAAATCAAAATTACAGTATCTTTTCTACCCGGGTCACAGAATTATAAAGATCAATTCGGATATGGATGTGAAAGCTCTTTGAGGTATAAAAAGAAAAAAAAGCTTAATCCAAACAGAAGTGAGCATTTTTTTTGTACTCACAGCCGCAAAATAAAACAAAAGAATTTTTAAAAACAACTCACTCCCCAGGGCCGGAGCTGTGGCGCAGCGGGTTGAGGCCCTGGCCTGAAGCGCCGGCATCCCATGTGGGCGCCGGTTCAAGTCCCAGCTGCTTCACTTCCAATCCAGCTCTCTGCTATGGCCTGGGAAAGCAGGAGAAGATGGCTCAAGTGCTTGGGCCCCTGCACCCACGTGGGAGACCTGGAGGAAGCTCCTGGCTCCTGGCTTCGGATGGGTGCAGTTCCGGCCATTGCGGCCGTCTGGGGAGTGAACCAGCGAATGGAAGACCTCTCTATCTCTGCCTCTCCTTCTCTCTCTGTGTAGTTCTGAATTTCAAATAAATAAATAAATAAATCTTAAAACAAACAAACAAAAAAAACCTCACCCCTGCCTCCCCCTCCTCCCGTCCTGTGCTGACGCCTTTTCTCCTGCGCATTGGCTGGAGTTTGCAACTGTGGATGCCACTGCTTCCAGTTTGTAGAAGCCAGTAGTCCCTCCGGGAAGGGCAGCACTGCAGAGCCTTCTCCTGGCACTTGGCATTCGATTTGAAGAGGAGGAGGGAGGGATGACCTCTGACTTCAGTGGGAATGAGCAGTGAGGCTCCTGCTGGCCGTCCGAGCCACACAGGTGCCCCGCGTCCTGCAGCCGCACTGGTTTGCAAATGGCGGAAAACTCAGCTCTAATCGAGTGCGGCACTGGGAAGATGCGGCTTCAGACCAGGCTCCCATGGAGCGCGGCGCTAAGAGAGACGCAGCTCCGGACGTGGCACTCTCCAGGACCCCAGCCCTGTTCGCTAGGATTGGCTTCACCCGGTCCTGGCTCTCACCACTGTCAAGTTCACGGCGTCGTGAAGAAGGCAGACCAGCAGCTCCTGCTCCTCAGCTCCACTCCCTGGGAGAAGGAGCTTTCCTCCCAGGAAGGCTCTGCAGACGCCTGGGCTCCAGTGCTTTTTCATGTCCCATTCGTGCTGAGCGGGACGTAAGGGGTGACGGACCGTGCCTGGGTCACATGCCCCCCCTTGGACCGTGGCCGAGCCCCACACAAAGTACAATCCTCTGCTACCGGAGGGGGAACGGATGCTGGGTGGTGACAAGCGGCCGGTGTCCTCTGTGCAAACATGGAGAAAGCCTCGGGGCATCGTGGCTGTGTGGCTTCACTCCCCCCACCGCAGCCTGAGCTCTGGAAATAAGGCCCCAGTTTGGGGATCTGTGGCTGAACAGCAGACATGACCCTGTCCGTGACAGACAGCCCACCTCAGTCTGTCCCACCCACATCTCCAGTGCAGGCCAGTGTCCCCTCTGAAAAACCCACGGGGACTGACAGAGATTTTTTTTTCTTAAATTGACTCAAGTCTTGCTAAAGGATGCCAGAATGCAGAGTGCGACCTGCACCTGGTGGCAGGAGGCTTGGGCCTTTCGGAGAAGGAAGAGTCCATGCCACAGCCCTGATCTCCCGCCCCCACCAGCTCTGAAGAGCAAAAACTCAGTGTATTTCCCCGGCGTCTGGTGATCAACAGCTCCTGGCACCCTGCGGCCCAGCAAGATGTGGGGTGGGAGGGCGGCCCCAGGACCTGCGCCTGCCTGGCATTTGAACGGCATTGGAGCGGGGGGGGGGGGGGCAGCCTCACTGTTTCGGTCCCGCACCAGTAGCAACCCCAGCTGAAGGCAGTGCGGGGGGGGGGCTCAGAGCCCGGGACGCGCACTTCACCTTGGGGGTCACACAGTCCTCAGCTCAGGTTCTGTAAGCAAGGAGAGCGACAGGCTGGAGGCCGCGCCTCTGATCTGAGGTGCGGGAGCAGGGAGAACGCATTCCATCAACAGGAGCCGGGTCTGAGTCAGCAGTGGCTGGGCCTGGCTCCCCGTGGTCCACAGTGTGACCTGGCTCCCCGTGGCCCACAGTGTGACCTGGCTCCCCGTGGTCCACAGTGTGACCTGGGCCATCGCTGGCCCTCTCCACGCGGATGGAGAGAATTCCACCTACACCATGTTTTCCTCATAAGGGTTGAAGGGTAACTCACAGTAAAAGCTTCACAGAGTAGCTGCTCTCAGAAACGGGTGATTACCTTGACATTTTATTTTTAAAGCAAAGCAAGGAATATCCAAAATGGTCCATTTTGGAAATCAAATACATCAGAGAAGTTGTTCATGTGCTTAGTAAGAAAACAAAAGAACAAAGAAAAAAAAAAAACCTCAGGAAGGCAAAGAATGAGATCCACATGGACCTGGCGGGCCTGAAGAAAGGAAATGCAGAGAAAACCAGTTCTGCCTCGGGAATCAGGGATGCTCTGGGAGCTGCAATGATCGGAATCAACACTGCGGAGACCGATCCGACAGCGCTCAGGGCAAGATGGGAAAGTCACAGGAAATGCAGAGGCCAGAGGCAAAGAAACACGCGTGCTGGAGGAAGTCGTGTTGGACCTTCCAGACGTCGGCAGAGCCTTCCAGACTCACCAGGCTGCACCTGGGCCCCTCGGGGAGCCCTGGGCCAGGGACACTGCCCTTCCTCCCTGTGGACAGCCTTGATCGGGCGGTTGTGGCCACACACTCAGCACCTGGTCTCAGCCGCAGCCCCAGCCACTTCCCCAGTGCCATCCTCAGGCACAGGTCGCGTTGGCATCCAGAGGGCGTGGCCTCAGGGCAGGGCTAGGTGTCTGGGTCCTCTGGCAGCTACCTGCGGGGTCCAGAGTCCCAACAGCACAACCGGCGTGGAGGAGGAACAGGGATGGCTAGAGGCTGGGGAGAGCCAGGGAGGGATGGAGGGCGTCCGGGCCCAATCAGAGTCAGAGCCCAGGATTAAGTCCCTAACTGCTGCACAGGACATAGAGCCCCTAATCGTACACAAGTGACAAAGGGGAAATGACAAGTATGCTGAGTCAACCCTTTGATCATTGAGGATGTGTGTGGAAATGGCATACCGCAACCCCCAAATATGTGCAATTAGTGATGTTAATAAAAATTTTAAATAGCTAAACGTTAACAAGAGGAAACTCGTGGGGAGCAGTGTCGTGGCACGGCAGGTTAAGCCGCAGCCTGCAGTACGGGCGTCCCATATCCTGGCCCCTGTGCTGGTGCCCCCGCACCCACGGGGGAGACCTGGATGGAGTCCCAGGCTCCTGGCTTCAGCCTGGCGTAACCCGGACGTTGTGGCCGTTTGGGGAGTGAACCAGCAGATAAGAGTTCTCTTTCTCTCTTGATCTCCCCCTTTTTCTATCACTCTGCTTTTCAAATAAATGAAACAAAGTTTTTTAAAAATAAGAAACATGTGACTTTTAATAATAATAAAAAAAATCTGATCAGAATTTCGCTTCAACATTAGGACTCCAGGAGAAAACAGAGCAATCATTTGTCTACAAAAGTTGTCCCAAAATATGCTAACCTTGAAACAGGATATTCAACAGGCTGTTACTCACATGGGAGTCAGCAAAAGGACCTTGTAGTTATGCAGAGAGAACTAGCAAAACTTTACAAAACGCTCTTGAAGACATATTCTAACCCAGCACATGAGTTCCCAGATTAAAGATTCAATGAAACTTGAAAAGTTTTTGCTGGGGCCGGCGCTGTGGTGTAGCAGGTAAAGCCACCGCCTTCAGTGTCCGCATCCCATATGGGCGCTGACTCGAGTCCCAGCTGCTCCACTTCCCATCCAGCTCTCTGCTGTGGCCTGGGAGAGCAGTGGAGGATAGCCCAAGTCCTTGGGCCCCTGCACCCATGTGGGAGATCCCGAAGAAGCTCCTGGTTCCTGGCTTCGGATTAGCTCAGCTCCAGCCTTTGCAGCCAGTTGGGGAGTGATCCAGCAGATAGAAGACCTCTCTCTATCTCTACCTCTCCTGTGGAACTGAAAAATGAGACGTAAGAGTGAGAACTGTAAAGCCTACCTATTCAAAGGTGTGTGTGTGCTCCAGTTTATATCACACATATCTTTCTTTTTTGGTCACAGACATCTTTCTTTTTCAAGTGAGTGCATTTTGCATCTTTATGTAGAAGGCTGTTAGGCGTTTTTTGGTCACACATTGTCATTATATTTTGTATTATTTGTATTTATCATGCAAAAATATTTTTTCTTGGCTCTTGGGTCGTAGAAAAGAGAATACTTCTCATTTTTTTATGGCAAAATGTTTTCTTTTTTTTTTTAAGATGTATTTATTTACTTGAAAGGCAGAGTTACAGACAGGCAGAGGCAGAGAGAGAGAGAGAGAGAGGGAGGGAGTCTTGCATGCACTGGTTCACTCTCCAATTGGCTGTAAAGGCTGGAGACAGAGAGACAGACAGACATGGCTCCGCCTCCGCTGGCCCAATCCACGCGGCCACCTGTGGGTAGTGAGGTTAGGGTGACATCCTTGCTTCTTTGTCCTTTCTTGGTGTAAATGTTTCCAACATCTGATTTTTAAATTTGCAGTAAGATTAATAAGCATGAGTGCCTTTGTTAAAGACTAGAGCACTTTTTAAACGTTCATGCCAACACACTTTGATTTTCAACCAACACTGCAGAACTCTGGGAGGTTATTCATGATGTGTGCTGCCTTGATTAGGCCAGTGTTGGGGAAATACACAAAGACTACCCAAAGGGGATCAACCAGAAGCTGTTTGCTTGCAAATGGCGATGGCCGGGGTCAGGCACTAGCGAATGCATTCAGCAGAGACTCAAAGGCAGACAGCAGAGTGGGGAAGCTTTGTAGAGAGAAACAGAATTCAGATCTGCCGGGTTGGAGGGGAGTAGCTGTAGAGAAGCCGCTGGGGACTGACCTAGAGGAAGGGAGGCCTCTCCTGTGGTTGTCTGGGGAGCTTCCTCGACTCTCTCTGCGGGTCTTGAGCTAGAAGTGGGGGCGACAGAAATGCAGGAGCTGATACTCACGCCCACGCCCTGACTTCCGGAGCCGGCTGCTGCGGAGATTGACTTCCTGGGTTGGCTGCCATACAGTGCAGCTCCGCATCACGGTAGAGTCTGGCGGCCACCGTTGTGTGCCAGCCTCTCAGTGTGCTTCAGCTAGTAACACTGACGGCACATGGCCCCTGACGCTCAGCCACACCAGCGTCGGTGGCAATGCACTTGACCTACTGCTCAACCCGTGTTTTCATCTACCTCAAGTCTCCACCAACTTATGAGTTATATAAGGGTCCTTCAAAACGTCAGTGGAAAATAGAATTAATAGGCAATTTTGGTTCCAAGACTTTGAAATCCATGTACAGTTTTTTCACAATGCAGGTTGGCATGGACTCTTGGAACACCCTCCTGGGCATGGATTTCAACATTTTTGCACCCAAAATGAATTTACTTGTCAATTCCATTGTCCATGAACCTTTTTGAAAGTCCCTCCTATGTGTAATTTTGTATTCAGTGCAAAGCTGTAGGGTTGGTAAAGCCCCTGCTGCGGCTGGTCGCCCTCTGTGGAGCCCTCACGCAAGAAGGTGCATTCTGCCGAGTGCACACCAGCCATTATTACACTTGTCCCTCAGCACAACCCTATTGTGATGCCACTGCAGATCCCAATTCACAGATGAGGCAGCTGAGGCTCGGAGAGGGCAGGCACACGTCCACACTCACACAGCGTGTTACGCAGGCCACTTGAGCTTGGGTATGTCAGATTACAAAGCTTGCGCTTTATAAATCCCAAGAAATGTGAAACTCCACTGAAGTGACTTGGCCATAAACATGGCCTGGCTTTTCAAAGCCCAGAGGAGCTTGGGAGGGAACACAATGCACCAGTTGTGGGCTGCAGACCTTGCTCCTTAAAGACTATAAAGGAATCTTAGCCCATAATTCTTTCCGTACCTGGAGTGTTTCCATCTTGGTGGCAGGAAGCGGGATTGCAGCTAATGCCATCCTTTGGCAGTGGCCATAAGTCACTTTGATAATTGCTCACCCGCTTGCCCAAGGACGTGCAAATTCCCATTGTGAGTGGAAGAGCGGGAGCTCCCGGGCCCCGGGGCCGTGTCCTCTCCAGCAGCACTTTCAGCATGGCCATGGCTGTAGTTGGACACACCCCGTTTCTGTGTTGCCTGCAGATGGTTACTTTGGGGTAGGAAGCCAGTTTTTCTGCCAAGGGCTGTTTGGGGATTTATAGCACCATTTGTGGGCCATATAAAATAATCAACTTAAAAATTAGCCTGCTCTAGATGTATTGAATTTCGAGTCCCTCCCGCGGTTGCCTTGGCACGGCCAGACGTGGTGATTTTGCAGGTTGATGTGGCCCGTGGGCTGGGCGTTCCCCACCTCTTATTTACCCTGTGCATAGGCGGCTGCTTTGCAGTGCCAGGGTTTTCTACTTGCGCTGGGTCTGGTTGTTCTCTATTTGCCCCTTGTTCTCCCCCATGGAAACACGGCCACTTTAGGAAAGCTATCTTGGAAATTTCCACACATCTCCGTTTCTCCCCACTGTGTCCTTCTTGCTCTTTGCATTCGCTCCTCTTCACCCTGTCTCGCTCATCCTCCAGCTGCAGCCAACTTCTCCCAACCAGTCTGTGCCGCCCAAAGACTCCTGAATGTTCTGTGAGAAGGCAGCTTTCTGAACCCCTCTGTGCCTAACGGCGCCTCTGTGAGATGCGACTTTGCGGGTGTTTTGTTGTGTCTTTAGGGTTGTCCTGGGAATTGAATGAGCTAGTAGGTAGACTCTTCAGCCAGCGTCTGGCACACAGGAGGACTCGAGCAGCTCAATTATGCCTTACGTTTGCATCCCAAAATCAAGCAAAGTCGCAGCCTTCGCAGGACGTGGGGCACAGGACAGCCCCGGGGGGAGCAGACGTTTGTTTGGCACGCGTGATCTCCAGGCTGCTCCGTGCAGGTGCTGCTCCCGTACCGTCTGTCACCCTTGGCCCAGATCCTACTCCTTGAGGCTCCAGTCTAGAGAGGGGTGGTTGTCTCCCATGCCGGGGGGCTTCACCCATAACTGGTGGACAGTCTCTACAGGTACCTTCAGGATCTCTGCCTCTGGTTCATAGCCTTGTGGAAACCTTGCCCCCTAAACATCGGCAGGACAGGGGACTTGCTTTTAGCCCTTGGAATGTAGCAAAGGTGGCGGGATGTCACGTTCACGGTTATGTCACATCAGTCTGTAATGCTCGATTGGCCGGAAGACTCTCCCCTGCAGGATTTGATGGAGCTGATGGTGACGGTGGGGGCCCACAGGTGCAAGAAGTAAAGGCGGTCCCTGAGAACAGAGGGTGGGCCCCTGCCAGCCTCCAGGAAGAAACTGAGGAGCACGGGCCTTCATCCACAGGAGAGTGAATTCTGCCAACAACCACGTGAGTTTGAGAGTAGATCCTTCCCCTGTTGAGCCCTGAGGTCGGACGGCAGCCCTGCTGACCCCTGAATTGCAGTCCTCATGGGCCCTGAGGCTGAAGACCCCGTTAAGCCAGGACTGAACTCTGACTTTAGAAGATAATGGGTGCGTGTTGCACATCATGAAGAGGAAGCGCCATCACAGGCCTCGGAGTTTGTCCCAGGCAGCCCAGAGAGCACGGCCAAGGTCAATCAGAAGACAAGAGCAGCAAAACCAGCGTCTCCCATCGCAGAGTGGCCCGCCTGGCCCCTTGACAGAGGAGCGTGCGTGAACATGAGCAGAGAGAAATGAGCCCAGAGGGGGCAGGTGGAGGAGAGCCTCCCGGCGGCTGCTTTTCTATTATTGTCTGGCAGCCAAAAACAGAAGCCAAGGGCGTTGACTGCAGGAGTGGAACCTGGTTCCAACCTCGGGCCTGCTCTAGGGAGGAAAAAATCCCACTTATTTCCACACTTCTCTTCCCCGAAATGTTGATCCTTTCCTGCGACTGCTCCAAAGTGCTGGAGGCGGAACTTTCACCGCAGCCATCCTGTGTGTTCTTCCATGTTTCACTTTTAGAAATAATCAGACGACAGAGAGACAACGGAGGAGCACCACGGGAGTCCAAGCACAGGAGCCGACCTCTTCGCTCTTCTCGTTCTTTGCTTGGGCTTCCGACTCTCAAATTTCTACCCACATCCAAGCATCCCCCCTCGACAGTTGGGATGCTTCTACCACGACCTCGGTAGATATTTGGGAGCACAGAATGTTCCCCTTCCTTCCATGAGGGTGGGTCCCGTGGAAGAGCATTCAATCGCCAAGGCAAGGTTTGGCGGCCAGGCCAGGCCCCAGCTCTGCCAGCCCAGGTTCCCTGCACTCTGGCACAGCTCTCCCCCAGGGACCTTACCGTGTCGACAGCTGCACACACTGCAGGGCTGAATTCTGTCTCCTGGCAGAACTGTGAAGCGGCTCACGAGGCAAGGAAGAACCGGGATCCATGTTCCCTGTGTCATTCGCACAGTCAGTCCCTGCCCTTTATGGAAACCTACTATGTGTGCATTTTATTGCTCAGTCGTAGGAATCCAAGACGCTGTAGCCCACCTTTGATAAGGGCATTCTTGCTCTCAAAACTCTCCCAGGGTTTCCTGTGTGAGTCCGAGGGAGAGTGGAAGTCCTGGAGGATCCTTCAGAACCCCCGGCCTCTGTGGTCCCTGCTATTCCCACCTGCTCCCTGCTCACTCAGCTGCTGGCCCTTGGAACCCCTGCCATTCCCTCTCAGCTGTGTCAGAAACTGCCTCCTCACCCCTCCCTCCCCCGCTGTTTTTCCTTAGCACCATCTAAAGCATCGCTGACATGCCTTGCACATTATATACGACACACATGCGCTAGGCTCTTGTTACGTAGTCACTGTGTTCTTGTGATATTTGTAGACACACTCGTGTTGGCTCTACTACCCCAGCTCACCCCCAATAATCAATGATTTTGGCCCAGCTTGCTCATGGCTGCTTTCCCAGGCCCAGAACACTGTCCCTGGAACACTGTGGGTACTCACTAAATCTTTGTCAAGCAAATGAATTAATAAATAAATGAAAAACCCTACCAGATAAGAAATTCTAGCTCCATTTTATGGGTGATGAAACCCAAGCTCAAAATCATTGCCTGGCAAAGTGACACGGTGGAGCCAGCTGTGGCCCTGGGCTTCTAGTGTGGCATTGGTCTCCCACCTCCTCAGAGCCCCCCCACCAGGTACCAGGGGGCCCTGGTGAGTGTCTTCCCTTCCCCTCCAAGCACATCCCTCTGGGTGGAAACCTGGAAGCCAATCACACCCAGGCACAGCAGAAGGAAGTTAACCACCAGTTCCTCACCCAGAGGTGCCGGCACCCAAAGCTGTGCACTCAACTCGGGCTTCCACCCTAAGCCCCGGTGATGGGGGTGCAGGGACCCCGACTCTCTCTTCTCCACCCCCAGCATCCACAGCGTGGCCCTGAGGCAGCCCGAGGAGCAGCAGGCTCGCTCCGGAGCCAGCATTGAGCACAGCCCCGGTGTAGGGCTCAGCGCCATGGGGTGTAGACAGTCAGCCCAGCCACCCTGCAGCGCCACTACCCACTTAACTCCTCCAACCTTAGCAAGAGGTCTGATTGTTCCTCTGTAAGCGAACTTTCCCGACTTCAGCTCGACGCCGGCCAAAGTGCTGATGAGGATTCTTTTTCCTAGGGCTCCCGTGTCCTGAGGTTCAAACGAGATCGCAGATCCAGAAACGGGAAGAGTTTTCCGGTTATGTTCTTGGTGTTTCATTCTGACCAACCCTTGTCCATACAGATAACAGAAAATGAAGAAGAATCCCCACACACAAGCGTCTGTCGCCACCGCAGGGTCGGTCAGGCCTGTCCAGCTCTCCAGGCAGCTTCCTCACCAACAGTGCCAGGCGGACAGGAAATGCCAACTTCCTGACCTCAGAAGTGCATCCGGGTTACCCAGGGAGCCATGTGGGCTGCAGAGCCTGCCCGCCATGCCCATGAGGAATCCCTCCCATGCACCTCCGGATGCCCCAGAGAGATGTGAGCCCTTGAGGTCAAGGGCAAGGGGCATGGAACTGCCTCTGTCTGGGGGCTGAGGTTTTCAGAGCTGCCCCCTGGGGCCCCAGTGCAGGAAACCAAGCACATGTGTGTTAGTCCCGTCTCATCTGAGCCCACGCACACAGAGTGGAGTGGACATCAAAGATTTTCTTGGTTTTATTTATCTTTATTTTTTAAAGATTTATTTATGTATTAAAAGTCAGAATTACAGAGAGAAGAAGAGACAGAGAGAGAGATCTTCCATCCGCTGGTTTACTCGCTAATCGAACACCACCACCAGGGCTCGGCCAGGCCAAAGCCAGGAACCAGGTCTCCCACAGGGATGCAAGGGCCCAAGCACTTGGGCCATCTCCCCCTGGTTTTCCCAGGCCATGAGCAGGGAGCTGGATCAGAAGTGGAACAGCTGGGACTCGAATTGGCACCCATATGGGGTGCTGGTGTCATAGGTAGTGGCTTTACTGGTTAAACCACAGTGGCGGCCCAATTTTCTTGGTTTAAAAAACATTTGCAGGACTGGCGCCGTGGCTCACTTGGTTAATCCTCTGCCTGCGGCACCAGCATCCCATATGGGCGCCAGGTTCTAGTCCCGGTTTTTCCTCTTCCAGGCCAGCTCTCTGCTGTGGCCTGAGAGGACAGTGGAGGATGGCCCAAGCCTGCATGGGAGACCAGGAGAAGCACCTGGCTCCTGGCTTTGGATCTGCACAGCACTGACTGCGTAGCGGCCATCTGGGGAGTGAACCAACAGAAGGAAGACCTTTCTCTGTTTCTCTCTCTCTGTCTCTCTCTCTCTCTCTCACTGTCTACAACTCCACCTGTCAAATAAATAAAAAAAATTTTGTCTACTTGGAAGGTTTTGTTTATTATTGCAAAAACCTCAATGACTTTGGCCAACTCTGTGGCCCCCAAACGTGAGGGCAGCCCCTAAAGCAATTGTGGTGAGGGCAACTGGTCCAAGATTGCACCCCGGCTCCCACACTCCTCGGGCTGATGGCTCCTTTGAACACCTGCACCAGTCCCCCACTTGTATGGCTCCGTGTGTCCTGGGAGCAGAGGCAGTGGCCACAGTACTGCTGGGAGCCAGCAACGGGATGCAGATGAAAGAGAGACACTGGGAGCCCTGGAAAGACGAGGGAGCTGCTGGACCCCCCGCACCCTCCGCCCTGGCCCCTCTCGCACTTGTCCTGGGGGCAGGCAGAGGGTCACAGACCATGTTTGCATCAAGATCTAGGGAAGTGCCTTTGGATCTATAAAATCACTGTGGTTGCTCTTTCCACGTGGATGTGTGTGTGTGTGCACGTGTGTGTTAGGGAGACAGGAATGAAGAGATGAGGTGATCTCAGAAATACAGATTTGCTTAAGAATGTCCAAGCATTATTGCAAGACCCATCCGGCCCTCTGTGTGCGAAAGACCTGAAGAGAAGAACGAACAGACCAGAGGACCACAGGGGTCCTTTGGGGCCCAGGGAGCCGGGTGCCCTGACGCACAGGTGATGCCCCCTTCTCCTCTCCCACACCCTCCGTCGGGGTCTTCCCAGCCACAGCCCATGGCGAGCAGTGTCCTCGGACACGAGAGTCGCATCTCAGGCTCCCGCAGAGAGGATGAGAGCTGGACCCGTGGCCAGCTCTGCTGGCGCTGGGCGCTGAGTTCACAGCAAGCTCACGAAGAGCTGCAAGGCCCTGGCAGACGAAGCCCTGAGAGCGAGGGCTCAGATCTTGTCGCCCTCCAGGTCCGCGGGGAAGGAAAAGCAGCTGGAAGGGCCAGGAGACGCCGGCGCCCAGCGGCCCCCACTGCGGGCCCCTCCTCTGACAGCTCCCGAAACGTCTCCCCGAGCCTCCGAGATCCTTATACCTGCTCCTAACTTTGACCTTGTCTGTGTTACTTCACCCCTAACAAACGCACACGGAACCCACACGGCCTCCTGTTGCTATGGAAGTCAGGGCAGCCACAGAAGACCTGCAGAGGCCCCAGTGCCGCCCGTGACCACAGGGCGACTTCCTCCACACAGCACATGTGAAGGCCGCTTTTTACAGAAATGGATCGGACTGAGTGGGTCTGCCCAGTTGCTGTGAGACGTGCTCCCCAGAGCACTGTCTTCGAAGACTCCGTGTCCCTCTCCAAAGCCAACGGCTGCCGACAAGGCCCTCCCACGGCTCCCCCAGCCCTGGTCTGGGAACGGGGTGTGGGTCTCAGTGAGCACCCTTAGCATGCTACAGAATCCACCATGCACGAAAGCATTTATTAACATGATGCTTCTGAAATAGCGTGTCAGCCGCTGTCACATTACGTCTTTGAAGAACGATTGTCAAGAGCGCCAGCAGAGGGGTGGGGCATCAGTCAGCACAGTTCTAGGGACCCGAAGACCCTTCCCACCCACCGGCGACAGTGTCATCATCGTGGAGACCGGAAGTGTTCGCATTTTAAGAACTCAACAGGCAACACAAGACAAAACAGCATCCACACTACATGTGTTTGGAAGGCGGGGTCAGGGAGGGGTGAGGCAAGAGTCACGTCTGAGCGCTCTGGCCAGGCGAGTGTGTTCACTGATGGACCGACAGAGCTGCAACACTGATCTGCACTTTGGTGAACTGACCAGACGCTCAGCAAACTGAACCGGCCCTGCTGAGAGCCATATTAAAAGGACAAAATGCTCAGTGTGATGATATCACGGTGGAACAGGCAGGAAGGGAGATCCCACGACCACGCGGACTGTGAACACACTCACGCTTTCTGGCCAACTTAGGATCAAAGCGAGGACGTCACTCAGCGACCACATACAGAGTTTTTTCTCACACAAGCGGGCGTTTGAGGCAGGTTTACGTACTTTAAAACTCCATTTACTCTGTGCCAGTTAGGAGACACAGGACGGACTTCTAACACATTAGTCACACTCTGCATAGCTTGAGATTAATTCCCAGAGTCCTTTGCACACTTAGTCACAGTTTTGCTCTTCGAAAGGAAGTTTTTTTCATCCCTGTACCAACTCCATTGCGAAAGGATCTTTTCATAAACGCCTTCTCCAAGATGGGCTTTAGCACACCCAGCCCCTCGCTGCTGTCCGGCCTGCCTGCGTAGCTGTTCAGCAGGATGAGAAAGTAATCAGGTTTTCCGGACACCTGGTGATTCAGATGGAGAGGTAGAGAGAGGAGAGATTTAGGGTTACAAGCTCACTTTACGGCACAATTTTCAAAATCTTATGGCGACCAATCCAATACACTCGGTCTTTTTAAGGGTGGACATTTTTCTAAAACACCACGCATACTTCATGCAGATGCAGAACGTCACTTGGCGCCTAATTTCTACGTTCCTTGTGTAACTGCTGCTATTCAGTGTATCCTGCTCAGTCCTTGGTTCTCTCGTTGCTGTTACTTTATAAAGAACACTTAAAGTGGCAATGATCAGTCCTGGTCATTGTTTTTAAATTCCCCTAGAAAAATTACCTGTAATGGTCTAACGCCAGGCTTCCGCTGGAGCACTTTCCCCCCAGGCTGTCCTGGGCCGTTCACCAGGGTTCCCCGTGAGGAGGTCTCGCTCCCTAAGCACTAGCATCTGTGTCTTAGGACTTCGGTTCCATCGCTCACCAGTGGCTCCAGGCCTGGGCAGTGGCGGCTGGTGTAGGGCTGTCTAGCGGCACAGAAACGAGCCTGGAATCCTAGGGCTCAAACTGGCCTCGGTTCAGCCCCGTACCTGCAGATGAGGACACCAAACACAAGGGCACGGGGCAGAGCTCCGCGACCCAAGACTGGCAGGTGCAAACGGCTGTTCTCATCCAGGACTTGGTGAGAACTGTCCACGTCTGTACTGCTCCTCTCCAGCGCGGCTTCAGAATGGACAGCTGCACATATCATCCACAACGACATCGGGGTTTGTCCATGATCTCTGGGCTACAACCCGCTTCCTGTGCCCCAGCCTGTCTATTCCTACACACAGCCAGATGACGTCGGTCCTACTAGAAGCCAGACAAACCAGGCGCCTGCTCCAAGCCCAGGTTTCTGAACTTCCGTAACACAACCAGACGAAGAAGGAGCTGATGGATTGGACTACGCTTAAAGAGACACACTACACTGGACAGCCTAGCTACTCCCCAGCCCCACCCAGGGAACAAGCTTGACCTTGGAGTGTGCGTTTGGGAGGTGGGTGGAGCACAAAACACTCCCAGGAGCTCTTCTCTCAGAACAGGCTGGGGCAGCAGGAGCTCCCCAGGCAAACACTGACACTGCGGGAAATGTTGGGATTTTTTTTTTTCCTGATCTGGGAATATTCAAAGAGAGTTTCAGAAATATTGGTCATGGGAAAACCAATCAGAAACTTTTCAGCTGAACACCCGCTGTGTGTTGTGGCTGTGTTAACAAAGGAACTCTCACCACGCGAGATGCAATGCTGTCTGTTTCAAATTTAAACCCCGGCAGGAAGGGCCCATGAGTCAGTGCAGCAAAGGAAGCAATCTGGTTCTTTCCAGAAATACGCACGATGCCTCCAGACTGCAGAAGACGCCCAAGACATCCCTAGACATCCTTAAAAAGATACTGACCAGGCAGACTCGTTAGCAGAGTAATACCACGTGCCTGCCTGGTTGACGGACTTCAAGGAGTTCACAGCAAATACCACAGAAGCCTACACACCGCGTGCGTGCAAGACCATTCACCCCGAGCATCAGATCGGCATGAACACCATGCACACGGTTACTACATGACAGGATTATAATGAGAACAAAATTGTCAGAAATAGAGATACAGGAGATGCAGCGGAAGGAGAGACATTTCATTTACAGGCAAGAAAATCTCAGATGTATTTCAGGAGAAAACACATTCTTAGTGTTTTTAAAAGGCTCTAGACAAGTGGCTCTTGTTTAGCAGAGATGTCATGAGCAAATCTTTGGGGAAAGAATAGAAAGTAATTAGGAAGACACTTGGGAAAATGCATCAATTTATGGATGTGACTCATCAGCTTGATCAATGTGGTGTCTTAGGGGATCAATGACTAAATTAGTGTTGAAAGCTTATAGGAATAAAACAGAACAGAAGCTATATTAGGGAATCAAGAAATAGAAAAATGACGGATGCCAAGGTTAGAGAGAGGACCTGTCACATAAACGACCACATCACTATGTGTAGACATCATTTGTTATGTAGAACGTGCGCAAGGTCTCTATCCTACAAGTAGTTTCCCAAATTACTCTCGATTCAATAAATGCAGTGTGCCAGGTTAAGTTTCTGTGAAGAGAAGTTGAAGTTCAAAATGTCATCGGTGACAAAATATATTTTAAAATTTTACATGAAATATTGACATAAACAGCTAAAATTTCACAAAGAAATAGCATGAAGCATTCCACAGACTGACATTCACTTTCCAAATATCTTGAAGAGTTCAATGTGCATAGTTAGGCACTTAATCAATATTCTGCAATAAAATATTAATTAATATTTATGTGATATGTCATTGACATCTAAGATTTTGTCTATATTCTGAATCTGAAAAAGTTCCTATTTTTGTAAAATCAAAGACTCACTATTTTTGAAAATTTTTGTATTTTAATGTCTTCTGCAGTCTGGAGGCATCGTATTTCTGAGTCTCAATGGTTAAAGTTCACTTCTGCTATTATGAGTATACACGTGTGGAATCAACAAATTGTCATGGGCCCGAAAATTAACATTTTACAAGAAAAGCAATATTTGTGTGTGCAAGGACCAGCCCCCTATGTAATTCACAGCTAAGTGGTATTCATCGTTCCACAAATGCTTCCTCTTACTAATTCTTTGAGTCTGCTTACCTTTTTTTTTTTTCAATTGACAGCCCTAAAAATAAAAAATTTGCTGTTCTGTCGCATGTCCCTTGAGGTTATTTTGTACGTAGCCATACTGCAATTCTGGCATCTAATCTAGCGTCCAAACGGGCAGGAAGCCCTTACCTTAGACAGCGGAACAGGATAACACCAAACCCCGGGCATCGCGGACAGCAACAGAAGTAGGAGAAGACTGAGCTTCATGGAGCTGCAGAAAAGGAAAAACACAATTTAGATTTAGCTTCACAGAGGCAAGTGTAAGGAAAAAGCATATAAAATTTCAACATATTTCGCTGCAGAAAATACATCTTTTACCTAATCATTTGTGTTTCCCCGAGTCTGTGCAGACAGGTGGCTTTATTGCCAGATCCCTCACACTTACTGTCAGCACCGCCTTGGGTGGCCCTTTTATACCAGGAAAGTTCAGGAGTAAAAATGTCATCACGTCCCATCATACGTGACTAATTGGTCTGGCTGTGGCCTTTTGTTCTCGTTAAGTACGAAAAGGACAATCACACACAGGCATTGTCACCGAGCTGCCAGCAGTTGACTCCACTGAAAGTTTGCCGTTAAGGGCATCCTTCAAAAGCTGTGTCTTCTAGCCTGCCTCATGGGGACATACATGGCCAGGGGTCTCAAAGGGAACTGAAAGTTTTTACAGAGTTTAAAGATTTAAGAAGGATGACATTATCGCCATGACTCTCCCGGGTGTCGTGCTCCAGAGACGCACACAGGAGAAATCCTTAAAGGCTACACATCTGCCTGAGCCAGGCGTGCAGATTACCCAGGTTTTCTGGTTTGCTGCCGTTAGGGGTCCCACAGTTAACGCAGGGGGGTACATGCCACCCCCTTCCCACTCCTCGTCATCCTAATGGAGGGAGGGTGCGGGGTCTCCCTTTCCACCTGCACTCCCCAAGTCCCAGGCCCCGAGTTCTGGGAGCACCTGTGTTCTTGGCCTGCTGCTTCTCGTGAGGGTGTGGGATTCCTCTGGGAAGGCTCTGCTGTCCTTGCACTCCACGGCATCTGAGTTAATAAATTGATTCAGGAACACTAAGTGCGAACAGATGTTTCTGGAAGACACTTTCTGCTTAGATAACCAGTGCTCCTGAGGGGCTGCCAACATCGTCTGAACACAAAGCAACCGAGGAAAATCCTCACCGTCACCATCAGAACCTGGGGGAGGAAAGAACGGCTCTGCATCTGGGATGTTTGCAGCCGTGCTGTCTGAGCCCCGTACAACCGTCAATCACGCAACCACAGAGGCCCCTCCACGAGGAAAATCATGGGCCTGGAGCACCAGGTCACAGGGTCGGCACCAGGTCGGGTGCCATCAACCCCCATCAGCCAGAGTTAATCTGGGGGTGCCATACCCAGAGTGGAAAAGATTTTGAGAGCACCACGGGCATGAACCATGTTTGCTGTTGGCCTCTCCTCAAATCACTTAAAACAGAGGCACAGCTACAGCAAGAAAGAGGAGGACGATGGCAGCAACACCATCTGGTTAAGGGACGACCCATTGGCTAGGGAGTCTGAGACAGGCACTTACCAAAGACCCTCATTGGGCAGAACCAGGGACTCCGGTATGTGGGAAAGGTGGCAGCACCCGGGAAGATCAGCTGGAAGTTTGTTTCGCATGCATTTCCAGGCCACGTTCCCCTGCCCACTTGCACGCCTGGGCAATGCAGCAGACTAGAGGTTTATTCTAAGGAGACAGAAGAACAGAGACTCTCCTGATGGACGTCATCAGGCTTGGTGGAGGGAGTGGGGACCCCTCTAGGAGCAAGGGTGTTAGACTCAGCGCTGAAACCGTGGGCTTCTTCCTCAACACAGCCATCAGCCAGGTCTCCACCCTCAAAGCAAGTGAATGGAAGAGGAGGAGTCGGAGGAGTCTGCCCAGCCTAGTGGGCAAAGCCCAGACATACACAGCTCAGGGATTCTCAACAGAACATCTCTGCCGGCTGCCAGTTGCCAAGATCATCAGCTGACGGTTCCCAGCGACACACCACGTTACTCCATGGATGGGTGGGCCCACTCTGAAATGTGAACAGATGGAAGCAATGGGAGAGACGTCTACAGCAACAGTCATTTCTCATGAAAACAGAGACCAGGGCAGCGGTTGTGGCACAGGGGTTAAGCTGTTGCCTGGGTCACCTGCACCCCTCCTGGGTGCTGGGTGCTGGGTGCTGGGTGCTGGGTGCTGGGTGCTGGGTCTAGTCCTGACCTATCCACTTCGGCTTCAGCTTCCTGCTTTGTGCACCCGGAGGCAGCAGGTGGTCACTTCAGTTCCTGAGTTCCTGCCACCCATGCTGAGGCCCGGATGGTCCCTGGTTCCTGGCTCCAACACGATCCATCCCTGGCTGTTGCAGCCATCTGGGGAGTGAACCAGTGGATGGAAGACCTCTCTCACTTTCTACCACCCTTTCACTGTAGCTCTGCCTTTCAAATAAACAAGTAAATCTGTTTAAAAAATTTCTAGAACATTCCTATAACTTTCCAGATAGAAAGAGCCATTAACTGTCCAGCAGAGTGGATAAAGTTTGATTTATACTGAGATATAGCATCATAAAATTTCAGCAAACTGGATCTTACAGTCTTCAAGATTTCATACAAGGACTCAAAATCAGAAAAATAATCTGAGAATTCAGAAGACAATGAAAAATGCTCTCAAAAGTTGTTTGGAAAATATTTCCTATCTAGAATTTATTTCCAACAATTCAGGAGTAAGCAGAACTTCCTCTCCTATAAGAGTAAGATTTTGTACATTTTCAGACATATCTGATCTCAGTACTTTCCAAGAGCCTTTTCTCAGAAAGCTACTTAAGGAGGTGCTCCACCAACGTGAGTGTGTAAACCTGTGAAGAGTGACATGTGAGATCTGCCTCCTGGGAGATGAGCACAGGTGACAAAGTAGAGAACTCCCAGAATGAGAGCCAAGAGATCTGCAGCCGGACTCAGCAGGGGCAAAGCCACAGAATGCCTGAACAGAGGGACTGAATTGATGACAAATCCATAGAAGACTAAGCGGAGGAGAACGAGGGCTACATATTCACTCCAATGACACTGAGAGAAGTGAAAGACAAGTGATCACAAGGCCTGACTCCACTGGGAGTAGCATTTACATAGTTAGAACAAAAACCACTAATAGCCTGAACCAGAAATGGGGCTGTATTGGGCACTGCACTGTTCTGGGTAGGATGTGCTTCTGTGGGAGGTGAGTTGCCCAACTCCTGTAGACAAGTTCAACAGATAATGTTGAAAAATGCAAAAGTCAAAACACAGTGTTTAGAGATAATACAAAGATGATCAGCTTAGTAAATTGAAAGTGGTGACTCTGGGGGAGGAAATTAAACAGGCAGCAGAGACTACTGCTTGCATAAAAGCTCTTCTCAGAACGAGTTGATTCTTTAAATATAGAGTGCACCACTACTGTAATAAAATTAAGACTCTAAAAATTGTGTTCTGGGTGAGGTATGTCTGGAGACGACAGGCAGCACGTTTAGTACTGAGAGAGCTGCCCTGGTACAGAGGCCCCAATGGAAGTCAGAGTCTAGAGGTAGAGAGCGAGGGGGAGGGGAGGAGGAAGGGAGAGATGGAGACAGAGAAATGGAGAGAAAGACAGAGCCAGGGAAATGGAGAAAGAGAGATAGAGGCAGACAGAGGAGATAGAGACAGATGGAAAGAGACAGAGAGATGGAAAGACAGAGGTGGAGAGAGACAGAGAGAGAGCAATAGAGACAAAGATGGAGAGAAACAGATGGAGAGAGAGAGAGCTGAAGAAATAGAGATGAGAAGCAGAGAGATACAGAGATGGGGAGAGAGACAGAGAGATGAAGAGACAGAGAGAGACTGAGAAAGAGAGACAGATGGAGAGACAGAGAGACAGAAAGACAGAGGTGGAGAGAGACAGAGAAAGATGGAGGGAGAGACAGAGAGATAGAGACAGAGATGGAGAGAAACAGATAGAGAGATAGAGAGACAGAGATGGAGAGAGAGGTGAAGAGATAGAGATGAAAAACAGAGAGATACAGAGATGGAGAGAGAGACAGAGAGATGGAGAGATAGAGGTGGAGAGAGAGGCAGTGAGATGGAGAGACAGAGGTGGAGAGAGACAGAGAGAGAGAAAGAGAGATGAAGAGATAGAGATGGAGACAGAGAGGGACAGAGAAATGGAGAGGGACAGATGGAGAGACAGAGATGGAGAAACAGAGAGACAGATGGAGAGAAAGCCAGAGAGGGAGAGGGAGAGAGACAGAGAGATGGAGAGAGAGACAGCCCCAGTAGTTGCAGCTATTTGGAGCGAGAATCAGTGGATGGAAGATTTCTGCTCTCTGCACCCCATCCCCCAATCCCCCAGCCATGAAGTTCACGGAAGATTGCAGAGTTAGGAGCCTGGAAAGAATTGGGCCCCATCCAGGCTCACGGGGCTTTGCCTGGTCCTGGGTTGTCTTCTGGCGACTCATGTGGTGCCATTAGACCAGGTGGCCATGGTCAGGTTCACACCAGCCCAGCTGTACAGTCATTGGCCTTCTCATCCAAAGTCTCCCCTCATTCGTCATCTTAGAGTCACCCACTCCCTGTCCCCATATCTGGCCCTGACATCAGTGTGAAAGTAAGAGAGCATTGGTCTGTCCTACAGCACGCAGGGACGCGTTCTGAGTCACCCTCAGAAGTTCAAGGACGCCAGGAGAGGCACACCGTGGGCTGCAAAGATCAGAGGAGGCCTCGTCTGATTCCCAGCCCCTCCCACAAGGCCCTTACTCCTCCAGGCTTAGCAGCTGCCAAAGCCAGGACTTCGAGAGACGTCACAATGATTTTAAGGAAGCAAATGCCACGCTGGAGGAGCTTACAAGTTCAGTGTAATTTAGGGTTTCGATGTCTTTCAAAAAAAAATTCTACAATTGATTCCATTGGCCCTAATTATAATACCCATTAAGCCCCATGTCTTTCTGGATGTATGGAAAAATCAATTTAATTTTTACTGCTTCTTAATTTATACAACCGTTACATCCTCTGAAAGTATAATTAAAATGCAGAACGCGTCCGAGAGCGTTTTCTGGTTTTATACTGGAGTGGGAGAAATAAAGGCTTGTGCAGAGCTTCGGCTAATTTATTGAAATAAATTATCGCTCCAAGTCATGGCTGCTCCGAAAATGCTTCGTTGGAACTCTGCACACGCGTCCGGAAGGGGCCCGGCACGCAAGAGCGTCGTCCTGTGCACGCAAAAGGCAAGGGCAGCCCAGGGGTGGCGCTCTCGTGGCTGGAGGCAGGCGGCGGGCCGCCCTCTAGCCTGTTTGCTCCATCACTCCCGGCATTGGACTGCTGCGCCTTGGCTACTGGGATCCGCGCGGGGCAGGGCAGGACATTCAGACCTGCCCTGGGCTCTACCCACGAGCTTCCAGTGCCCACCTCACCAGTGGTATCAACAGCAGATGTCTCCCGGCAGTGCCCAGGGTCCCCCTGAAGGAAGCTCCACGCGCCGACTCCCGTGCAGGAAGTGAGCAATCGTGGCGTCACGGGAAGTGGCGGCCTGTTCCTCTTTCTTGGAGGTACATAAAAATGATTACCTTAAAACTCATAGGGTCTCGGGGCTGGTGCTGTGGCGTAGAGGGTAAAGCCGCCGCCTATGGTGCCAGTATCCCATATGGGCTCCGGTTCGAGTCCCGGCTGCTCCACTTTCGATCCAGCTCTCTGCCATGGCCTGGGAAAGCAGTGGAAGATGGCCCAAGTGCTTGGGCCCTGCTCCTGCGTGGGAGACCAGGAAGAAGCTCCTGGCTCCTGCTTCGGATGGGTGCAGCTCTGGTCATTGCGGCCACCTGGGGGGTGAACCAGAAGATGTAAACCGCTCCCCTCCCCACTTCTGTGTCTCTGTAACTCTGCTTTCAAGCAAATAAGTGATCATTAAGAAAAAACTGATAGAGTCTTCAGTGCAGTGAAACAGGCCATTTGCTTTACAGGGCACATGGGATAAATGGACGTTATATGAAAGCTTATTTAAACAATGAGGAAGAGAAATTCCACTGGGTTTTCCTTTTACTGACCTATGTTCTCACTTACGAATTCTACATAGGGCCGTATTTTCCCTACACGTTGGTTTCATTTTAATGATTTTCTGGTTTTTTTTTTTTTTTAAGAAGGCAGATATAACATTAGACATGGTTTGTCGTATCACGAGTGAATTCCGTCGGTCATTGATGGGGAACCTGCAGTTGACGTCTTAGGCACCTGTGAACAGAGCTGGCGCTATCCGGGTGAGTCCGTGACCTTTCTAAGGAAAGGAGAAAGGACGAGAGGGGAAAGGGACCAAGCGCGGCCCTCCAGCCGCAGGGCCACCTCACATTTGTCAGAGAATCAGTGAGGTTCCGCCAAATGCCAGGGACGGCAGGAAGCCCTGGGGATGCAGCCGTGGGTAAATGCCACGGGGGACGAGTGCTGGCGGGTGTCAGTGCCGAGGTAGGCGTGGGGCGGGGCAGGACCGGATGCCCACAGTGGCAACAGGGAAAGAGCAGCACACCGCCGGGGGCCGTCTCAGTGTGCAAGGGTCCCACCCTGCGGGGCCTGTGTGCTAACCCAGCATCTGCACTTGAAGGCGAGGGCTACAGAGGCCGTCCAAGGGCCACGAGCGGGGCAAGAACCTTATCCAATCCGAGTGTGGGAGAAGGATCTGGGAGCCAGGAGCAGGTGGCACGGTGGGGGCAGGGGGAGGTCAGTGCTGGGGCACAGGGAGGCCCCTGTGGAGCCAGGGCAGGGACAGTGGAGGCTGGGACAGGCATCAGCTGACAGTGACAATGGGCTGTGTGGGCGTGGAGAGCTGATCGGAGTGATCTTTTTCATGGTTCATCGCAGCCACTCAGGAATGTGCCACCCCCAAAATGTCAGCTCTACAGCTGACCACAGCCTCCACCTCCCGGCTCCTCTGCGCCTGTCCCCTCCCCAGGGAGCTCTCGCCCACGGACCTCCCAGCCTCTGCTCCAACTGCATCCTCCCCTCCTTCACCCCCAGGCCTCCGTCCCCGCCACCCAGCTCAGAGCCACAGGCCATCGGGTCAGCTTCTCTGTGCCCCTGTCCAACACACTCGGACAACTCCAGCCAACGCACCCCGCCTCCGAACCCCCCTCAGGGGTGGTGGGCGTTGTCGTTAGGAAACCCTCTCATCCGTGTTTCGGGGTCTCAGGTAACAGTCATGCCTGCAAATCCCCCGTGAACCTGACACAGCTGTGGGCAGGTCCACTCTCGCGGAAGACAACGGGTGGTTTCACGCCTTCCTTCCTTAAAGCTCCCTGTGGCGTGGTGGTCTCCTTACCCCCCCCCCCACACACACACACACACAGAGAGAGAGAGAGAGAGAGAGAGAGAGAGCGCTGGTGACTGCCTGTTACCGTGCTGAAAAATAGAAAGAACTGGTCAGAACTCCTGTCTTTTCACACTAAAACCATCAACCACTCACATTCTCTCCCTCTCCCTTCCCCTCCCCGTCCCCCTCCTCCTCCCTCTCCTTCTCCCTCTCTTCCCTCCATAATGAAAACAATAGCCCTCCTAAGCTCCTCCACCCTTTCCAGAGCAGTGACTCCATCAAGGCACCACCTGCTCAGGTAGCAGAGGTCTCAGCACACTGAGGGGCCTTCTCGTCACACGCTGTCTCGCCACACGCCCTGTCTCATCACATGATCACATGCCGTGTCTTGCCACACGCGTGTCTCGCCACACGCGTGTCTCGCCACACGCCACACTCTCCTGGCCCTGCTGTCTCATCAGCCTCGTTCCTTCTGGAAGCAGCTTCTGCTCTTGCCACTCGTGACCCCTCCCCCCCCCCCGCCCCGTGTTCCTCCTCGTCACTGACCGTCCCTTTGCCAGCTCTTGCTGGATCTTCCAGCTCCTGTCCACCTCTGAGCGTCCCAGCTGCCCGGGCTCCATCCTGGACCCTCTTCTCACCTCTCTATGCAAATGCCCTTCTGAGGCCGCCTCGATGCTCTAAGGACTCCAACGCGAATCTTTCCCTGACACTCTCTTGGGCACCGTATACCACAGACCCAACTGTCCCCTTGACATGGCCTCCATGTGTTCGTCTAAACAGTCTTGCCCAGTCTTCTCCATTCCTATAATCAGAGACATGACCGATCCCTCCATGGCTGAAGCCAAAACATTCCAACGTTTTCTTTGACTTTTCTTTGCTCACCCCCACAGCAGCGGTTCCTCCCGACTCTCCCTCCTCGATCTCCTGGAATCCACTCACTTCTTCCACCCTGCGCCATCACTGCTCAGGGACCTGGCCTTGCTGCCTCAACACTTTCTTCTCCGTGTCTCACACACTCAGTAGCCAGGGCGACCTGTAGCGATCTTTAACCAGGAGCACTGAGAATAAAGCCCAGGCTCTCGCCCCCAGCCTACGATGACTTGCTGGCCCCAAGGAGCACTGGAGACTAGCAGGTGCGAGTTTGGGTTGCACAGATACTTGGAGGCACCCTTTGCATTTGGTGCCCAAAGCCCTGGGGCATGGCCACACAATGCACGCTCATATGGCAGAGCGTCCACCACGCCCCAGCGCGGGAAGGCAGGGTCTGGCCGCAGCCTGTATTCCAGCCTGCTCCTTCTGCCTTTCTCTGCCTGGCACATAATCCCCTCTGGTTTTGCCTGCCTGGCTCTGCTTGCATTCGATCACAACCTAAATGTCACTTTGTCAGCAAAGTCACCAGTGAGTATCCACCAAACCCCAAGCGCCCTGAGCCATCACCATCACCATCACCATCACCATCACCACCACCATCACCACCATCACCACCACCATCACCATCACCATCACCACCATCACCACCACCATCACCATCACCACCACCATCATCGCCATCACCACCATCACCACCACCATCACCACCATCACCACCACCATCATCACCATCATCACCATCACCATCACCACCACCACCACCATCACCATCACCACCACCAATCACCATCACCACCACCACCACCATCACCACCATCACCATCACCACCACTATCACCATCACCATCACCACCATCACCACCACCATCATCACCATCATCACCATCACCATCACCACCAACACCACCATCACCATCACCACCACCACCACCATCACCATCACCACCACCAATCACCATCACCACCACCACCACCACCACACCAATTTCCCACCCTCACACTCTTTCAGCCTCAAGGCAGGAAATGGGACTTGAGATAGTTGGGATGGCCAATTAGTGTTGAAAGCCTGGGGCAAACTGGTGATCACCAACATGGAGCAGAGCTGTCGCCCGTCCCACACTTTCTCCAGCCAAAGGAAGGATCTAGAATCAGTGCTGGAGACAGGGCGATGGGCCCATACCCCAGGGACTGGTGAGAGGTGTCCAAGAGTCTTGAGGGGTGGCCCAGAGTCCCATGAGGACATTCTTGGGGCTCAGTGATTAGGGTCGGATGTCAGAGCCAGGTGGAGCCAGGAAGCAGTGATTGATTGATGATGACAAAGGGCCAGAGCGGGAGGAGGGCCCTGTGAGAGGAAGGAGAAGGAGGAATGGGGGGCAGTCAGAGGAGAGGGAGACCCCTTGCCTGGTGCAGCTGGAGAAGTCGCGTGGAAAGGGGGTCTGCGGCCAAGACGGGCAAGGCTGGACCGCACACAGCCTTCTCCCTCTCCTACAGGTGGACAGAAGGGCGGAACGGAGAGCTAGCACCATCCTGCTGCCATGGCCAACAGCTCTTCTCTGTATCACTCGGGGATGAGACTGAGGTTGGCTGGGAAGGGCAAGGCCACGTGCACCGGGCGTCACACTGGCCACTTGGCCTGCCTCCATCCTGCATGTTTCCCAGAGCCTAGTGAGGCCAAGGCCCTTCCCATCCTTGTTCACAGTTGTGGACAGCAGTGTAGACATCCTGAGGTCACTCTTGTGAGGTCCCAGCCAGGGCGAGACTTCACATTGTGGTGCCCAGGGAAAGCCCAGAGCCTGCACAGAGAACCCTACCTCCAACCCTGCCCCTCCGCCTTCCAAGAGAGAAGGGAGTAGGCAGGTGGAGCCCCTCCCTGGCCTCTAGTCCCTTCAGCCCCCAGGTCCGACATCCCCAGAGCTCGACCTGCCTGCCCAGCAGGGAGGGCACGGAGTGGAAGGCTCTCAACCCCCCCACCCCCCACCCCGGTGCAGGTGCGGGAGGTACAGGGCCGTGAGTTGCTGTGTGGAGGCATCGCTGGGACCCGGCAACCCCCCTAAATCCCAGCTCTTGAGATGAACCTGTGAGTATGTCCTTTCCTTTAACCTCGCTCCTCGTCGTTTCCCCCCAAGGTTTGAGACGTGTAGCCCATAGATTTTCCCATCCCGTTTTTATGAGCGCCATAGTTATTTTCCAACTGTGTGCCCATTTAAACTTTACAGTCTTTTATTAGGGTTGTATTCATGGACAAATAAATACCAGGCACTTGAAACTTTATCTACTGGAAGCTTCTGCTTTGGCCTACAAAATGATCCTAATCTTCCGGTTAAAATAATTTCACGTCATTATCTTAGAAAGATATAGCTTTCTGAGTTCCAGACTCCCAAACAGGGTAAAGATAAATTTCCATCTAATTCAAACTGGGGTTTTTTTATGGATTTTTTTTACCATTTTTGAATTCTTTTTATTTAGAATTCTCCAGCTACTGCTGAATATTAAGTATATTTAGCCTTCCTGCAAAAGTGAACCCTAAGGCCTGGTTATGAATAGGAAACCCACACTGCACAGTGTGGGCTTGGGGTGAGCCGTTTCAGCTTCCGGTGGTCCTGCTGCTGTGGGGTCATCTTGCGTATTTAGATGAATTACCTTAAATACATTTGCCTGTGAGGATTTCAAGGGCATCCAGCTAATATTTTAGCTATACAATTAGTAAGAGATACTACAATTCACTCCTGAAAAAATGAGACGTTGCTAAAGCCAACGAAAACATCTCCTTTGATCTAAATACAGGTGTCGTTTCTCGTTGGCAGATATTTCATTGAGAAAATTGTAAATGCGGGCCTCGAGGGAAAGTGGGAGTGTTTAGATGTGTAAGCGTGGGGACCAAGGAGAGAGCACTGGGCGGGCGGCATCAGACTGGGGCCACCCCTGTTGGCACCGCCGGGACAGGTGAGGCTGCGCCCCCAGCACAGGGAAGGGGCTCAGCTTTCGGCTGCGGAGACCTAGGGTGCTTGGCCCCGGGGGCCACTCAACTTTACTCCTGCCCCGATCCCCTCCTCTGCCAGTGATCTGGCCTACCCTCTCTCTTCCCTGCAGAGAGCGAGGGGGACGTGATGGCCACCACCTGCTTTCCTCACTATGCTGCAGGGAAGCCAATGTGCGGGTGCAGAACCTGCTCCCGTCTGAAAAGCGCTGGCAGCCCCGGGAGTCCCTCCTGCATTCCGCGGCATCCATCTCCTAAAAGCAGTTCCAGGCATCTGGTCTTCAAAGCGACGCTGTAAATCTGGAACTGCCTATTTTCACTTCGCCAGTGGGGCTGCCGAGGCGGAGCGGGGCCGGTGGGCTTGAACTCCTGCCTCGCTGTTCTCTCTGCCGCTTGGTCTTCAGCACCCCTCCAGGACGGGGTGGGGGGCACCTGTCAAGGGCTGCAACCTTGCCTTGGAGGAACGGAACTCAGCTGCCAAGGGCCACCTTCTGTCTACACACCGGCCTCCCGCTTACCGGGGGTGCTGGGGCGAGTGTTCCCTTGGCGTGTTGCCCCCGCTGCCTCCTGCTCCTCCCCAGGGGCACCTGGGTAAGGCCTCCTGGGACGATGAAGGGGCAGAGATTCCTGCTCATGGGCTGGGCCTTCCTGGACACCAGACTCTGTCCTCTCGCCACTGCGTCCTGACAGCCCCGTCTGCCATGCTCACCTGGAGCCTTGCCATGGGCCCGTCCTCTCCTTGCGCAGCTCAGCCCTCGCTGGGATGACGGCTTCTTCCCTGGTGCCTTCCATGCCTTCCACGACGCAGCTGATGGTGACCGTAGGCCCTCTTTCCGGCGTGGCAAACACTAAGCTGCACTTTCTATTCTGCGGCTGCCAGAGACTGGGAGAGGTCGGGCCGCTTGCTTTTGCGCCTTCCTGGTTCTCTGGGATTTTCCTACTGGCCCCCCACCACCAGGTGTGCACCGTGGACAGAGGAGAGGGGGAGGGAGATGCCGACCTCTCACCTGTGCCTTGGGGAACAGGAAAGGGGGTCTTTGTCCTCTTCCCTTGCAGGGAATCCCCTACATGACACCTCTGCCTTCCCACTCCCCTTCCCCAGAGAGTCGATGCGCCCTGGGGACACGAGTTCCATTGCCGGGCAACCTCAGACTGCACCGGTTGCTCTAGCTTAGACCGGTCCACACCACCTAACTGGCGGCCTCTCCGGTGTCCTGTGTCTGTGAGCAAAGCCATGGCCGCTGCAAAGGGGACAGACACTGGTGAAACTGGCCAGGCCTTGAACACTTGCTCCCGTGGCTGTGACGCGCAGCTCCAGGTGGGAGGGGGAAGTGTCGGGCTCTTTGTGGTTGACAGTGACACAGCCTCATCCCAGCCTTGATCGAGTTGGGTTAGAGCCGTGGGAGGTGTGTGGAGACCTGGATGGCCAGATGGGGCTGGGCTGAGAACCAGACAGTGGAATGTTCTCTGCCCGGGCCAGTTCCCTCCCAAAAGCTCCGCCCCCTCCCAAGCTTGCTGAGGCCCCGTTCCCAGGGGCCCGATGGGGACGCGCCTGCTGTGAATCTTCAGGCTCCCATCTGCCCCTGAACTTCTTAGGGATTGAAGGGTCCTGCCCTTGCCTCGGACAGACTGCGGGCCTGGTGTTTAGCTCCTACTGCACCTCCTGGGCTCCGGGAGTGCCCTGGGGTGGGCCCCTGCCCTGCCAGCCTTGACCACCCCAACACAGCAGCCGGCCGAGCCCCGATTTCTTCCATGGTGGCCATGCTGCCTGCTGACCACAGAGTGCAGCTGGCTCACAAAACAGGCAGTGACAACAGCCACGGGGGGCTTTGCGAATGCAAGAGGCCAGGCTCCAGCAGAGAGTAGGGGGCCGTGGAGATGCGAGGAGACCACTCCCTTGCTGCCCCCGCTGCCCACACAGCCTGGCCTCCCATGGGCCTCAATCTGCCTGTGTGAGTCATGGCCCCAGCCCTCTGCCCGTCAGCCCTCCCTGACGGGCCTTGCCGTATGGTTGGGGAAGTTTCCCGGCTCTCCGATGGTGCGCCGAGAGGGGGTGAGTCCCAGGAGAGCTAGCAGCCCTAAAGCCCTTTCCGCAGGTGCCTCGTTCCCGTCTTGTCAATGCGGATTTCAGGGTGAACCCTCAGGAAGCAGCAGCATGGAGAAAGGGTGCGCTGCACTGTGGGGGATTCCTAACTACGGCATCAAGGCAGCTCCTGTAGGAAGGGGAACCAAGAAGCAGACCGGCCTCGGACAGCTTCGCGGTGCCCACGCCCGCCTTCTCTCGCCAGGCTGCCCTGCCCGGGCCTGTCAATCAGGCCGGGGAGCCCTCCAGCCGCCGTGCCAACCTGCTGCCTGCACAGCACAGACAAGCTGGCTCCGCGAGACGTGTGAGGGCTGTTGAATGCTATGAAAGCCCGTCTCAGAGGGGCCCGGTTCAGCCTAGAGGATCCACATGGCACGTGGCGGATCTTGCTGCTCCTCTCCGTGTTTGCCTGACACGCTGGGGGAGAGAGGCATGTGGCAGGAAACGTGACGTTCCTGCGCCGTGTGGAGTGGGACCCGGGAGGCCCACTGTGCCGCCTCCACCTGGCCTCAGGGGGAGAAGCAGGGGGAGGGCCCGTCTGTGCCTGCCTGCCCAGACGGCAGCTGCGGGAGCCCAAGGTGCTCCAGGTGCTCCTGGAGAAAGATGTCGGTGCTGCTGTCAAAGACAAACCACCCCTCATTTAGAATAAAGAGTGCCTTTGTCTCTCAGCTGAGACGCGATAAACACGCACTTTCTCTGTAGAGAATGGTGGAGAATGAATTGTAGGTGATTCTGTGAAAAGCAAAGATGTGCAGCGTGAAGAGCATACACAGTCCTTAGCTTTGAACTTGCATGGAAGCACCGTCTCTCCCGAACACCTCCTGTGTGCCAGGTCCATGCCAGGCGTGAGGCAACCTCCACCTGTCACCATGATCCACACCGCACCATGGCCACCCCTGCTCTGCAGGTGAGCGCCCCAGGACTGGGAAGGACTGGGGTGGGCCCAGAGAAGCAAAGAAGTTCAGCAAAGATGCTGGGACAGGGAGATCCAGGCTGACCCAGGAGCCGGTGGCAGCAGGGTGGTGAGCCACTCAGCAACTCCGCCCTGGGCAAGGTTCCCATGGGAGGGAGTTGGGGGAGATTAGGGTGAGCGTGAACCCCGGCACCGGAACCATCCGGAAAGGGACTGCAGCCCTGCAGGGAGCTTCAGCAGAGTGCCGCTCCCACTGGAAGCCGGGAATGCTGGGTGCGCCAAGGCACAGAGACGCTCCTGAGAAGCAGTGGTGGTGGAGGGCAGACGCCGGGGCCTTGGGCTCCCAGCTCCTGGCTTTGCGACCTTTGCTGGGTCACTGCTCCTCTGTCTCTCCACCTCCTGTACAAAATGGAGCTGATGCACACCAGGTACCTCCCCTCCCACCGAGGCCTGCAGGGGGCAGCGCGAATGAACAGTGCCCAGTGTGGCCACCATCGTTGTCTCCATCATTGTCATCTTTATTATTGCCTGTCACCATTGTGGTCAACATCAGTTGTCTCTGTTAGTGTCATCACGACTGTCACCATTGTCATTATTTTCACCATTGTCATTACTGTCACTACTATTTCCTTTATTGTCACCATTGTTGTCACTATTAGTATGCCACTATTGTCACCATCGTCATTATTGTCGCTATTGTCATTATTATCACCATCATCATTAGTGTCACCACTATTTCCTCTGTTGTCATCATTGTTGTCACCTCTATGGCCACTGTCTTGTTGGAGATCCAGTGCCAGCTTTGCAGTTCACAGAGTCTAGTACAACATGAAAATATGCAAGCTTCCTGTTAAAAAATATTGAGAATTTCCAGGGCCGACGCCATGGCTCAATAGGCTAATCCTCCACCTAGCGGCGCCAGCACCCCAGGTTCTAGTCCTGGTCGGGACACCGGATTCTGTCCTGGTTGCCCCTCTTCCAGGCCAGCTCTCTGCTGTGGCCAGGGAGTGCAGTGGAGGATGGCCCAAGTGCTTGGGCCCTGCACCCCATGGGAGACCAGGAGAAGCACCTGGCTCCTGCCTTTGGATCAGCGCGGTGCGCCGGCCGCAGTGCACTGGCCACAGCGGCCATTGGAGGGTGAACCAACGGCAATGGAAGACCTTTCTCTCTGTCTCTCTCTCACTGTCCACTCTGCCTGTCAAAAATTAAAAAAAATATTGAGAATTTCCAGACATCAGCAGGATCTATTGGGTTCTATTGGACCTAGCGGGTCCCTTCTGGGCGTCCAGTCTGGTGAGAATGCATGGGCTGCACGCCGTGGAGCCAGCCTACCTGGACTGCTTGAGTCACCACAGCTGAAATCTTCACACTGGGCCTTCTCCTTCTGCAAGCCCCACGTCACTTCTCTGTGAGGTTGATGTCCTTTTCCAAAGAACAGCCTAAATGACCGGGCTGGGTCCTCGGGGGAGTAGGGGATAAGCAAACACAGGAGGAGGGGCGGGGCATGAGGCTGGCTACACCCTCCCTTTCCAGAAGGCGGTGGCAGCCAGCCCAGGTCACTGCTCAGCGGGCTCAGGGACCAAACCTGCTGGACCACCAGAAAGCCCACAGATGTCGGACTTGGGGGAGAAAGGCCAGCCGGAAAAGAGAGAGGCCGCCCTCTCGAGGGGACATGCTTCTCTAAGAAGTGACTGGTGCGACTCTGAATGTCAGTGGCGCCCAGGAGTGGACGCCGAAGTCACCCGCAGAGAGGTCCCTCGTGAGGAAAGGAGACAGCCCGCGCGACAGTCTCATCTGGCTGAGCTCCTCGCCTGAGTTCTGCTCCAGAGTAGATGCTCATCCAAGGGCATCTCCATCCCTCCCAGTCCCCTGTGCCACACCTGAGACTTCTGCTGGAGGGAGGGTCTCCTGCCCCTGGCTGGCTGAGCCACTGCTGTCTGGACAGCCATGTGACAAGCCTCTGCAGTCCACGGACAGCCAGCGCACTTCTCTCCTGCCGGTGTCGCCTCCCACGTCCCCAAGCCCACCACGTTCCCAGAGGGTACAATGATGCTGGCTTACCTTCTCATCTCAGCGAAGCTCCTTGCTGGTCCAGGTTCCCAGTGGGCATAGCTCCCCTTTCTTGTGACCACAAGCAAGTAGCAGTGCCCGCATCTCTTCCTGGGATTCCGAGCCCCTCCCATGGGCTTCCTTGGCCAGCACCCCCCACCCACCCTCCTTTGAGGCCAGTCCTGGGGCACAGAGCCAAGTGTGGGGATGATTGGTAATCAGGGGCTGTTCTTGCAGCGTGGTGACAGCTCAGCTTTCTGGTGGCCACGTGGGAAAAGAAAGAAACGTAGGTGCAGACATTTAGCCCAGCGGCTCCAACGCGAGCCTCAGAGCACCTGGGGGCTCATTCCTGGCTCCAGATCCCGACTCCAGCTTCCTGCCAATGCAGGCCCTGGGAGGCAGCAGTGATCGCTCCAGTCATCGTCTTCCTGCTACCGGGCGGGAGACCTGGCTCGAGTCTCCTGCTCCTGGCTTCAGCCCTGACCCTGGCTACTCTGGGCATCCGGGGAGTAAAGCAGTGAGTGGACTCTCTCCTTCTCTCTCTCTCTCTCTCTCTCTCTCTCTCTCTCTCTCTCTCTCTCTCTTCCCCTCCCTCTCTTTCTCTCTCTCCTCCTCCCCCTCTCTCTGATATATTCTTGAAAGAAAATAATACTAAAGTTTCTTTTAAATTAACGTGAAAATTACATTTTGTGAATGTCTCGGTATAAAGACAGAATCCAGCTGGGTTACGTTCTGATTTTTGAGAGATTTTCCCAAGCCCCAGCCAATGGCCCTGCTGTGTCCCGTGGAGAAGAGCTGACCCAGGAAGACGTTGGCTCTGGGAACTGTTGGGATAGTGTGGGACTTCCTCCTCCTTCATATGTGGGGTCCTCATCCCTCGCCCAGCTCTCCGGGGGCTCCTCCAGCCCACCTCTACCCTCGCCTGCCTGGAGTTCAGTGGAGTGGGCGGTTCCACATTGCTCATCCACGCGTGGGGCTGCCCCCCGCCTTCTCAGAACCCTGATACCAACCACACGTCCTGAGACCGGCGCACGGTGCTGGAGCCGTGGCACCAGTCTTGTCAGGTCCGCCCGTTCACTCCCTCACGAACGGTCCCTCAGGACAAATTCAAGTCTCCGGACACATCTTTCACCCGCGGCTTCCATCCCAAGGCGGGGAAGGCGAGGGGCATCGTCCTCTGACTTCCTTGTCGCTCTCCCCACTTGGCCTTGGAGGAGTTGTCTTCCAGAAAGACGAAAATTCATTCAGAGCCACAGTGTGAGTCCAGCGGGGAATAAAACCGAGCGACGCTGGGAGCCCACGAGAAGGGTTCGAGGAGTTTCACGTGAGACGGAGCTGCTTGAGCCTTCAGGGAAGCACTGGACGGCCGGAGGAGACCTGCATGGTGATGATCCTGAAAGCGACGGCCCCTCCAGGCGTGCGCCAGTGGGAGGTGTTGCTGAAAACCCCGTTCTCACCCCATTGTAACCAGATCTCGCGACATCTCCAAACCGCGGCACGTGCTGATGATCTGACGGTTCTTCCAATATGGCATGTGCTTTTCAAAGTTAACCAGATCGACAAAATTGAGTTCATGCAAACCGGTAGGGCCCAGGACCTCTCTAACGTCCTATTTCCATAGCAAAGCGTAAATGTGATGGAATGCACTTCACGACGCTCCCTTGTCACAGCGTCAACACCGGCAGGGGAGTTCTCCAGGGCACGAGATGCACAGGCCACCTCTGGCCCGGGGTAGGGGGCGAAATCTCCTTCCCAACTTGGCAAATCAGTTCAGCCAAGAGTTCCCCACCTGTCCTCTGTGGTAGCTCTTTGATGCTCTCAATCCTTGTTTTCACGTTGCAGTGCTAATTCACGGGGCACAAGGCTGGCTACACCCTCCCTTTCCAAAAGGCGGTATTAATTTCTTCCTTTAGCAACACTTCACAGCTCTCAGCCAGGACCGCACTTGCAAAGGATCCGCCCAGGGCTTCATGCAGTTGGTTTGTTTCTATGTCTTCGACATGGCGGCGCCACCCATAGCGGGCTCCGTGGCGATCGAGCTCGGCTGGCTCTGAATACCAGCTTCAGCACCACAGCCCCACGCGAGCTTCTGCTCACAGAAGCAGCGACAGCTTGAACAGGAGGCAGCTTTCCAAGATGCCAAAGGGATTCGGAGACACCTTCACGTGCATTGCACTGGAATTCCCACAGCTGATGCCGACCCGATTGCCACCGTCTCACCTGTCACAGGTGTACGAGGAGAAAAGATCAGGGTTGCTCCGTGGGACCCTCTGCCAGACAAGGACGCCGGCTGCCCCCGCCAGCCCCCTTCTCTTCTGCATAAGCAAACGTCGCTCACTGCTACCCCGGTGGGGTGGGGGAGACGTTGGCAGTGGAAGTTCGATTGCTCATTTGGTAAGACAGCTTTTCTCGCTCCTAGAAGTTTCTGGCGTTGTGAGTTTCATGTCTCCCTGTGCCCTGGGGAACTGCCAGCCAGTTTTTCAGGGCTGTGCATTGAGAGATCACATAGAGGTGGGAGAGGCGCACGGAGGAGCTGCAGGGGAGGCCTGCAGGGAAGGAGGCGCGGGGGCCCCGGAGCGGGTGACACAATCGGCCCACCGACAAGGAGGCTTCGAGGGCAGGTGGCCTGGCAGCACACGGGACACGGGGTCTGCACAGGGACGGACCCAGAAACAGGCCAGGGCTGAGATGCGGTTCCCTCTTCTGAGATGGAGCTCTGGAGCTCTGGCGTCAATGGTGCCCCCTCGAGGCTCAGCGTCCTGGCCTCTGCCACTCCTGCCTCCCCAGGTCCTGCTGGGCATGGTTCCTGCCTTGATCTCGTGGTCCTTTTGACACTGTCCTACTTCAAGTGCCCTTCACCTTCCATGCGTGTGGCGGGAGCCTCCTGACTCTTGCCTCTGCCGCCCGTCTTCCTGCCTCCATCCACCTGCTCCACACCTGTCAGCGCCCCGCTCTGATCTGATCATTGCTGTTTCAAGACATTGCAGGCTCTTCTTCGCTGTAGAGTCACGGGGCCAGGGAGCGTCTCCACCCTTGTCGTGCCCATCTTTGCAGCCTTGTCCCCAAAGCCCCGGCACACACTTTCGCCTCCCTCCTCGCCTCACTTGCCAAGCTGGGATTGTGCCAGTCCTTCCCATTCCCAGAAGAGGAACGGGCTCTTCTCTCCTGGAAACTGAGGTCTCTTTTCTAAGACCCCAGGCTGTCTGCATTTCCCTCCTCCTTTCTCCAGGCTCCTTTGCTAGCCCTTGCTTCCCACAGCCCTCCGACTGTGAGTGTTCTTGGGGCTTGGGTCCTGGCCTCGCTCCCCTTGCGCCTCCCACACAGGCTGCACTGAGAGCCACATACAGGGAGTCTCAGATGTGCGGCTGAAGCGCACGCTTCCCTTTGGAGCTCCAGCTTCAGCTTTCGATTTCTCCAGCATGTTAAGTGCCCCTGGGACAACGACACTTAACAGGCTCCAAACTGAACGCTGGCTCTGGTTCACACTCCTTGCTGTCCCTGCAGTGTGAGCGAGCCACGCTGTGAACCTGAGCATCCACCCCCACCCCACACGATGCAGCAGCAAGTCTGTTCATTCAGCCCCAAAGCACAGCTCACACTCATCTCTGCAGCACTAGGGTCCAATCTCCTTACTCCTTCCCTTTTTTTTTAAGATTTATTTTATTCATTTGAAAGACAGAATTACATACAGAGGTAGAGCCAGAAAGAGAGAGAGGCTTTTTTTTTTCTTTTTTTGACAGACAGAGTAGACAGTGAGAGAGACAGAGGGCAGAGTAGACAGTGAGAGAGACAGAGAGAAAGGTCTTCCTTTGCCGTTGGTTCACCCCACAATGGCCGCTGCAGCCAGCACTCCGCACTGATCCGAAGCCAGGAGCCAGGTGCTTCTCCTGGTCTCCCATGGGGTGCAGGGCCCAAGCACTTGGGCCATCCTCCACTGCACTCCCTGGCCACAGCAGAGAGCTGGCCTGGAAGAGGAGCAACCAGGACAGAACCAGTGCCCCGACCGGGACTAGAACCTGGTGTGCCAGTGCCGCAGGCGGAGGTTTAGCCAAGTGAGCTGAGGCACCGGCCAGAGAGAGATCTTCCATCTGCTGGTTCACTCCCCAGATGACCGAAACAGCCAGAGCTTGGCCAATCCGAAGCCAGGAGCCAGGAGCGTCTTCTGGGTCTCCCATGTGGGTGCAGAGCCCAAGGACTTGGGCCATCCTCTATTGCTATCCCAGGCCATAGCAGAGAGCTGGATTGGAAGTGGAGTAGCCGGGACTTGAACCCACTGCACCATAGCACCACCCCCACCCCTTACTTCTTTTCCAGGTCTCCAACACTCTCCTAGCTGGAGCACTGGCTTCTCTGAGCTTTTGTTTGACCCACTCTCCCCACCCTGCTGCTGGATGGCTTCTTTGAACTCACAGATGGAGTCTGGTCCTTCCCCTCCGCCAAACTGCAGAAAACAATTCTTGCATTGCCTCTCCGTAGTGGTCAAGCTGATCTAGAATCTGCCTCCTTTCTGCTTCCGGACCTTTGCACGCACTGTCTCCTCCATCAAACACGCGTCCCCTCCTCCCCACAGGCCCTGTTCCCTTGAATCTTTCAGAGAAGCACGAATACCATTTCTTCAGAAACACCTCCCTAGGGGACCGGCGCTGTGCGTAGCAGGTAAAGTCACCGCCTGCAGTGCCAGCATCCCATATGGGTGCCGGTTCAAGTCCCAGCTGCTCTGTTTCCGATCCAGCTCTCTGCTATGGCCTGGGAAAGCAGTAGAAGATGGCCCGAGTCCTTGGGCCCCTGCACCCTCGTGGGAGACCCTTGAGGAATCTTCTGGCTTTGGATCAGCGAAGTTCTGGCCGTTGAGGCCACCTGGGGAGTGCACCTTCAGATGGAAGACCTCTCTCTCTCTCTCTCTCCCCCCCCCCGTCTCTCCTTCTCTCTTTGTGCGTAACTCTGCCATTCAAATAAATAAGCAAATCTTTAAAAAAAAAGAAAAACACCTCCCCGTACACTCCATCTCAAGGATTGTTCAGAGGCGAGGCTTACGCAGTTGAGGTGTCCATGTTGCCCACAGCAACCGCTTCCCGCCGATGCAGACTCTGGGATGCAGTGGTGATGGCTCAGGTAGTTGGGCTCCCGCCCACTTGGGGGGGGCCTGGAGTCAGTGCTCAGCTCCCAGCTCTGGCCCTGGCCCAGCCATGGCCGCTGTGGGCATTTCAGGCTTGAACAAGTAATGGGAGCACTCTGCATGTGTGTCCAATAAAGAAATAAATAAACAAATAAAGCCAATGTGTATTATCGAAATTGCTGTTCCTGCAGCTTGTCATCGTTCTGTGTATTTTTCACAGACAGGACTTTCATCTGGTTGCTCCGTCACCCTCCTGTATCTGGATTGCTGGAAACCATATCCTCTCTGTGCCCTGGTACCCTAGAGGCAACAAGAAGAGCAGCAGGTATTTGCATGTGGACTTGGGAAAGTTCTTGCATGAGTCTGTCAGGGTGGGCCAGGCTGTAGAGACAAAGAGGCCAAGTGCTCACAGGTGCATGTGTTAAACTCGCCGGCTCTTGCTCGTGTGACCACCCACAGCATGCTCTTCGTGGGTAGGTGATTCCTGGCGGGTTCCTGGGTGGCCCCTGGTTAGCAGCTGGCTCTCCTCCATACTGCAGCTAAGTGGCCAAAGCTGCTTCTGTCTCAGGGCTCTGGCGCTACCCAGGGTCAGGGCTGGCACCGTGACGCAGCAATATCGAGGGCCTGGGGTCAAGTCCTGGCTCCACTTCCGATCCAGCTTCCTGCTAAATCACACCCTGGGAGGCAGCAGGTGAGGGCTCAAGTCCTGGGGTCCCTGCCACCCATGAGGGAGAGTAGGACAGAGTTCCTGACTCCAGCCTTCAACCTGGCCCAGCTCCAACCACTGCAGGCATTTGGAGAGTGAGCCAATAGGTGGAAGATCTCTCTCTCCTCTCTCTCTCTCTCCCTCTCTCCTTCTCTCCCTCTCTCCTTCTCTCCCTCTCTCTCTCTCTCCCTCTCCCTCCTTGCCTCTGAAACAAACACATGGGAACAGTAAATAAATGAGCAGCTATGCAGGGTCTTGCATTGTCTGTGTTCAGGTGGCACAAGAGGAAAGAGACACAGAGGACGCTGTTCACGTCTGGAAAGTGTTGCTCCATTGGTGACACCCCTGGAGTGTTACCTGGCGCTCAGTCCGCTGCTGGCACAGGAGGCTGGGGGAGGACTGGGTTTTCCTGCAGAACTGCCGTCTGTGCCCCAGGAGGAGCCGTGAGCACTTTGGGCCAGGATAAGGGATCTGAAGCTAGCCTCAGCTCAGCCGCTAGCCAACAGGAGGCCCTCAGTGTGTCAGTCTGTGAGAGTTCACTGAGACCACGCTCTGGGGGCCCTGTGAACGTTCCTACAGAACCCTCTGGAAGTGCCGGGGCCGAGCCTAGCTAAAGCAGGCCTCTTGCATCTGTTGCTATGAAAGCACCCCCTCCCCTTTGAAAACAATGCAATCGTGAGGCTTAACGAGCAGCATTCATTTTCAAGTTCTTTGCTCCTGAGTACTTAAGCCCCTGCTTGAAACCGCCTCCTCTTGTGTCATCCCCGTCTAACCATTCCCAGTTGGACTTCTAAGTAGAGATCATTGACACCGTATCTCGTGGCTGGGTACAAGTGGGGAACCCGCCCATCTGGCTAGGACGGTAGGCACGGTTTCCCTCGGCACTATACCTGCCTTCTGTAATCTGCACTGCAGACAACACCATCTGCTTCCAAAATGCACTTATCTCAGTTGAGCAAGAGGGTAACAACCTTCCTGGCCTGGTTTCAACCTGCCCCTCGCCCTGTCCAGCGCCCGGCTAGGGGCAGAAGGCTGGGAGCCCAGGACAGCCCTGCCTCCCTCCAGCTCAGGGGACGTGTGCTGTGCCCAACACTCACACCAGTCCTGGGAGAAAAGGGGCTGAGAAGGACCCCGGAGTCTGATGAATATGAAGACATTTCTGTTGCCTGGGAAACGAGTCCCTTTGAGTCCGGGAGCAGCACAGACGTAGTCCATAAATTTTCCTCTTGGCGAGACCCTCGTTGTGTGGGGTGCAGCATATTGAGATAACCCTGACATTTGGTGGAACTTGGATAGCTATCCACTAAATCTGATTAACCCTTGTTAGCACTGACTGTCGCTTCCCGACATCCAGGCAACGCTCAGAGCTCTCGGCATGAGGACAACTCAGTGCAAGCGTTAATCTAACAGCCTGGACACGCCTCCCTCACTCTCCAGCGTGGATCAGGGGAAACAGGGTTTAAACCATCTGGTATGTTCTTAGCAAACCGGAAAGACAGCTGGGGAGCCGTCACGCCAGAGAAAGGTTGGAGAGAATGAGGCTCTGTCTCTTCTCTTCATTCAGCTGAGTCATCTGTGAATGACAGTTAAACACCAAGGAGGAGAACGTCTTCTCTGACATTTGTGTGATAGTCGATTCAGTCTTAATCACACCAGGGTTAAGAACCGGGGATCATCATTTCTGCTAACTCCAGAGCAGCATCCACACACTCAGTTCAAAACCAGGCAATAAAAAAAATTCTATTAGCATGGACATACATTTTCTGTGGTTGTTTCTGAAAATTGCCAACCACCGATGCCTCTACCCCAATGAGAGATGCTATTCTAGAAGTGTAACCCCTGCGCCACGACTTGAGTGGCAGGATCAGATCTGGGCGATTTGTGTGTGTGTGTGTGTGTGTGTGTGTGTGTGTGTTAATCCCTAATAAGAGGCTTCTCATCTGCAGAGGGCGGGCTCAGAGGAGCTGGAGTGGGGGTGGGGAGGATGCTGACAGCAGCGGTCAGAGCAGGTGCCTGTGTGTCTGGGTGCTGCCGGGCGGCAAAGGCAGAGAGCAGACAAGGCTGCGCTCCGAGGGCTGTAGTGGCACGCAGCAAGAAACACTGGCTCCATCTAAGTCAGCATTGTGGTGTTCTGAGACTGATAAAGCAATTTACGTCTGTCGTGTTCTGAGACTGATAAAGCAACTTACGTCTGAGAAAACCTACTGTGTGCACACCAAGCCCTGTGCCGAGTGTCAGTGGCACAACAGAGCCTGGGTTCTGGTTTCTGCTTCAGAAGACTTACAATGTAGCTGGAGCCTTGTGTGTGGCAAGAACATGGACGGTGCAGTACAGTACAGCATCCCGACAGGTTGGTATACATGGGAAATTCCGTCTCCCACCCCTCACGCCACAGCAGGCATCGCTAATGGATTCTGGCACGTTTCTGTCTGAATGGAGGTGCAGGTTCATCCCCTAGCAGAGTCCTCCAGTCGCAGTTGTCAGGTGTGAGGGCTCCTGAGCCAGGTCTAGTGTAGACCTTTCACCCTGGGAAGGAGACAGACCTTCTCCACGGCTCCCTACCTGCTGGAATCCCAGAGGCCACTCAGCCCACCTCTCCCAAGCCAAGCCAGAAGCCACAGAGAGGGATTAAAACCCGTGGGAGAAAAACGCCCCAGTGTGGAAGAGTTGCCAAGCCCACCGCTGGCTCCAATCTGGTGACAGGTGAAGCTCCCTGGACCAGACCACTCACGAGGGGATAGGGTCAGGGGTCATACTTGAGTCCCATGAATCACTCCAAAGAGCGTGGTCTTGCCTGGGGGTGGGGCATCTGCACAGTCGAGATGAGTATCCCGGTTCTACCACGGGCCGGGATAAGGCGTTTCTGTGGGGAGGAAACCTGACCCGCAGCAGAGACGAGATGGGGTGACCTTGGCCAGTGTGCCACAGGAAATGACTGGGGGCCTGACAACCCCAGAGTGAAAGGTGAGATCTTGGGGCTGGCAGGGGCTGTCTTTGACGGAGGGGACGATCACTCATTCATCCAACAATTGTCTTCTGCATGTCCACTCCGGGAAGACTGGGACAGCAGGTGGGACAGCCTGGATCCCACCTCGAGGGGACCCCATCCCCCAGGGAAAGACAGCGTCAGTGACGTGGCCCCATGTGCCCACTGACAGTCCCGTTGACGGGTTACGGTGCTATCACAAATCCCACAAGCATCGTGACTTCCAGTTCCGGGTTGTTATCTCAGGATTCTGGGGGTTGGCGGTCCACGGCGAGTCATGCGGTGTGGCCATGCCACTGGAGGCTCCGGGGCCGAGCTGTCTTTCCCCAGTTTCTGCTGTGGGTAGGAGACCCGAACTCGGCTCTGGGCCTCCCACTCCAAAGCTCATCACTCGGACCATCGACTCTGCCCTCGCAGGTCCCTTCCTAATTCTGGACTCGTTGCTTTGGGCTTGTGAAGAGCTCTGTGTCCACTTCACAGATGGTCAGAGTGAGGCTCGGAGGAGTCGTCACTGGACCAAGATCTCACAGGCACAGTGAGGGGTTCTCCATCTGAGCGGAGTTCGTGCCTGGAGTTGCTAACAAAGGGATGTGTGCTCACACGGCTCTGAATGGCAGCCAGCCGGGACCGGGGGAGCTGACTGTGGGATCTGCCTGAGAGGCCACAGAGGAGGGAGACTCAGAGTCAGGCGTTTGGGGTGCTGAGTCCTGGGATGGAGGTGCAACCGTTCACCACTCTGACGCCATTGGTCACATGGGATTGGGCAGGGCAGATGCCCCAGCCCATCACGGCTCAGAGCAGAGCCAGAGACTCTGATGAGGGTGCAGCCACTCCTCCCCTGCAGTGTGCAAATCTGCCCAGAAAATGGGGTCCCCCTCACACGTGACCTGCGCACACCTCATCTCCAGATCACTTGTGAGACCTGACACAGTACAAAGTGCACAGTACACAGTAAAACTACTGGAAGTAGTCATTGTACTATGTGGTTTAGGGAATATTGGCAAGGAAGAGACCTGTACATGTTCAGGACGGAGGCAATTTTTTGAATATTTCTGTGTTTGCAGAATCTGTGGACATGGCCGGTGGGGGGGGTCTACTCTATGTGTCAAACTGTTTTCAGGACAATTAAAATGCTTTCTGGGGACTGTGTTGTGGTGCAGCAGGTTAAGCTGCTGTTGGTGATGCCAGCATCCCAACACTGGACAGATGTTTGAGTCCCAGCTGCTCTGCTTCCAATTCAGTTCCCTGTTCATGCGCCTGGGAAAGAACTCAGGACGGCTCTTTTCTAGGCCCATGCTCCTTTGTCCCCCCACAAGCAACGGAACGAGCCCTGCTGGCCCTCGGGGGGCACTGAGCACCACGGGGCCTGCAGCAATCACACCCAGGTTTCTGGTCGGCGCTGCTCAGGGTCGGGTTTAGCAGGCCTGGGGTTCTGCCGGGCAGTCTGCACTGTAGTATCTGGGGAGGAGGCTGAGCAGAGCCGTGTTTGGGAGGCAGGGTCACAATTCTTCAGAGCCAGCACGCCCTGGGGAAGGAGGAGGTCCCGCAGTGAAACGTGGACGACCTCAGCTCCGAGCCAGAGGCCAAGGCTGCCCGTCTCAGGTGCACGCAGACACACTTCAGTTCAGTCACCGTTCGCTGACTTACGAGGGCGTCCCTGGGGTTGGTGTGTGGGGGCCACGTGCTTGGACGCCATCTTCACAGTGCTCTACATGCTTGCGTGTCCATCACCTTCATTATGCTCTACACACGTGTGTGTTGCTCCCCTTCGTGACAGTCCACGTCCTACAACGCACGCAGCCTGTGCGCTGTGCGCTGCACTAGTTGGGGCTGATCTCACCACCTCCACTTTACAGAAGGAGAAAACAAAGCTAGAGCAGACTGGCCCGTGGCTAAGCCGCTGAGAACAGCATTTCCCAGTTCCACTCCTGACTCCGGCTTCCTGCAAGTGCACACCTGGTTCGAGTGATCCCTGCAGCCCCTGGGGAAACATGGCGGAGCTTCTAGGTCCTGGCTCTGCCTGGCCCAGCCCCAGCTGTTGCAAGCAGGCATTTGGAACCCGTGAATGGGACCTTGCGCACTCTCTCTCTCTTTTCTCTCTTTCTCTCTCTCATTTTTCCTCTGTGTGTGACTATCAAATATTTTTTTTAAAAGCTGCTAGGTGCAAAACCTTGAGAACACAGCTCACACCGGCACAGGCTCGAGACACAGGAACTGCAAGTCGCAGCCCAGCCCGGGCCTTGCTGGTGCATCACACAGCTCACACAGCCCACACACTCACACACTCACACAGCCCACACACTCACACACTCACACAGCCCACACACTCACACACTCACACAGCCCACACACTCACACACTCACACACTCACACTCTCGCACAGGGGCACTGCTGAGGCTCAGATCACTCCAGCTAGAGGATATTTGATGATTTCTTTTTAAATATCCACATGCGTCTCACCACTTGGCTTTGAGTGGCAGGTAGGTGTTGAGGGGTGGGGGTTAGGGAGCCGCAGAATCACTCTTTCTGGCAGAAGCTGGGTGGCCGTGGATCGATCTGCTTCCTGTGATATTCGTAGTTTACATCTCATTAAAATCCAATCTGAAGAGGGGAAAAAGCCCTTCAAAGACAGGCAGTTAAGTGAATCAAAGTTGCAGGGAGAGGGATAAATGGCTCAGGGAAAGAGAGAGTGAAAACACCATAACATAACACATATATTTAGGATGAGGCTTTCTAATTTACTGCAATCTGCGGTTCTCTGAATCCGACTTCGTTGGGTATAATTATTTCTGTCTAAATAATTTTGCAGACTTGCAGCATAATAACTCAGGATCACAAATAAGAATCAACTCCACTGCGCTCACAACACAGCAATAATTATGCTCTTGAGCTGGTACAGCTCCCTACAGCTTGGTGCAGAGTAATTATGTTTTTTCTTGGTGCAACGCATATTAACCTGTGGAAATTACAAACCATAGAATGCAAAAAAAGTCTGTGTTTCTGGTGGGAAAATACCAAATTTGGCCTACTGAAAACTCCCGGCTAAGTGCATCCGCTGTGTCTATGAGACTTCTCTGTTGGAGCAGCAGACTCCCACACGGATGGAGAGCACGCGCAGTGAACGAGGTATGAAAACAGCTACCGCGTGCCTGGTGAAGACAGACATGTGCGTTTTATGGTAGAGCTGCTGAAATCTAGCCCGGTTGATGTCAGAGGTTTCGTTCATTCATTCGGTAAACAGACCACAATTTGTCCATCAATGAGTGGCTGCCTCTGAGGTGGGAGGTGGGGGTGGGCGGGGCTTGAGGGCAGGTGACCAGAAAGGACCAACCCCAGGTTTGCTCTGCATCTGTGACACTTTTCTCAATAACCTGGAAGGTGATGGTGCGCTATTTCTTATGTTATTCTCCATATTTTTGTCCACCTGAAATAATTAATAATTTCTCTGTCTTTCCAAAAAAAAAAAGAAAAAAGAAAGAACACAATTCAGAGAAGAATGCAGGGGGCATATTGTTTGGTTCTTCCAGAATATCCACATAAAAACAGAGCAATTACAAAGCCAATCAAGGCCTGTGGATGAAATTCACAACAGCACCAGACAACAACGTATTTCTGTAAACCCCAAATGCAAGCGCGTGGAGCAAAGCTCCCCAGCGGCCACGAGGCTTCGGGTGTCATCCAGGGAAAAGCAGAAAAGAGGCCTGAGAACAGGAGGACCCAAAACCCAGAATGTGGTGGGCACGGCGTGTCCACCTGGGAACCGCGGCAGCAGCTTGCAGAGACAGCCTGTCCCTGTAACAGTGACAGCAAAGGGCCTGGGCCAGGACAGTGCCGAGGGTCTGGGGCTGGCTGACACCTGTGTGCTCTTGACCCTGACCCTCGGGACTCCTGTCTAGGACAGAGCTGCACGTAGAGGATATACCGTTAGAACTGCACATAAAAGCGAGGAAGGAGTGCAGAAAGGAAAGTGAGATAAAATCACAGGGGTGGGAGACACGGGCAGAAGGTGTCACAGACAGAGCAGCCACATTTTGAACATTCTATGACAACAACAGAAGGGGCATTGTGTGGACTTAGGATGCTGCGTCTGGACCACGCTTCTTGAAAGTTCAGGGAAATCAAATTTGTAGTGGAAAAAATGACAACATAATATCATCAAGATCAAATTTCATACAATGGGCTGGCGCCGTGGCTCACTAGGCTAATCCTTCCCCTGCGGCGCAGGCACTGGCACCCCAGATTCTAGTTCCGGTTGGGGCACCGGATTCTGTCCGGTTGCCCCTCTTCCAGTCCAGCTCTCTGCTGTGGCCCGGGAGTGCAGTGGAGGATGGCCCAAGTGCTTGGACCCTGCACCCCATGGGAGACCAGGAGAAGCACCTGGCTCCTGGCTTCGGATCTGCGCAGCGTGCCAGCTGTAGCAGCCATTTGGGGGATGAACCAATGGAAGGAAGACCTCTCTCTCTCTCTCTCTCTCTCTCTCTCTGTCTAACTCTGCCTGTAAAAAAATTCATCCAACGTTACAGTAGGAAAACAAATTATGGAGCAGAGCAACAGCCCTACAGATAACAAAAGCATTTCCGAAAGCCATACTAGGAAGAAGGAAAACCATCTCAAGTGGTGCTAAAGACGTTAAGAAAACAACGCCGCACCCAAAAAAGCAGCATAAATCAGAATCAGAAAAACTTAGGGTGAGATCACAGAATTCAAGGAGCAATTTGAAACAAAAAGTTAAAAATTTAATTAGAAATGGGGATTAAGCTAGAAGGAACGCAAGAGTAAATGAGGAAATAAATCCCAAAGTAGTGAGAAGCAATACGGTCCTAAAATCAAAGGAGGAAGAGATTTTAGTAAGAAGATCCGAGAAGAGTTGGACAAAGAAGACCCAACATGCAGGTAATAGAGATCCCTGACGAAGAAAACAATAAATACTACAAACACCACTGCAAGGAAACTCTCCAGGAATTAAAGAAAAATCTCAATCGACTTAGTGAAATGGCACACTTTTTACCTGAGAATATTGACAGAGAACAACCCATAAAAATATTCCACTAAGGGCTGGTGCTATGGCGTAGCAGGTACAGCCTCTGCCTGTGTTGCCAGCACTGGTTCAAGTCCCAGCTACTCCACTTCCCATCCAGCTCTTTGATAATGGCCTAGGAGAGCAACAGAAGATGTCCCAAGTGCTTGGGCCCTTGCACCCACATGGGACACCCAGAAGAAGCTCCTGGATCCTGGCTCGGCCCTGGCCATTGCAGCCATTTGGGGAGTGAACCAGCACGTGGAAGATTCTCTCTCTCTCTCTCTCTTTCTCTCTTTCTCTCTTTCTCTCTCAACCTCTGCCTTTCAAATAAATAAAATTAATCTTTAAAAGAAAAATTCTGATGAAGTTACTAGAATTATTGAAAGATATAAAGGAAAAATCGCTTGGGTATCTAGGAAAAAGAACATGTGACTTAAAAAATGTTGTAGTTATACTATTATCATACATTTTTTTCCAACACTCTTTTATGCAAGAAGAAAATAAAGTAGTGTATTTCAGATATTTAAGGAAAGAACATATGAGCCAGAATTTTATATCCAGCAAAGCTGACCTTCAAGTGCAGAGTCCAGGTGGTTACCAGGATGAAAGAACAGGTGGCTGCTGTCCCTGTGAGACTGTGCTAAGGAATCAAATAGAGAAGAGATGCCACAGAATACAAAGACCCAGAGACTCATGGGCTCAGAGACTAGCACAGAGATTTACATACATTTCCCTGTAAAACAAAGACTCAATAAGAGCTAAAAGGGAAATATAATTCTGTGATGGCTAAAGGTAAAATACATACACAATGAAAAATTTAAATGTTTTCAATAACCATAATTGGTGGTAGTATCAAGATTGTGATAAACTAATATTTGTAAGTAGGATAAAACAAATGGGGTATTCTCATTTGAAAGAGAGAGGGAGGGAGGGAGGGAGGGAGGGAGGGAGGGAGAAAGAGAGAGAGAGAGGGAGGGAGAGAGAGAGGGAGAAAGAGAGAGAGAGAGGGAGGGAGAGAGAGAGGGAGGGAGAGAGAGAGGGAGGGAGGGGGGGGGGCTCTCCCATGAACCAAATGCCCGTAACACTAGGACTTGGTCAGGCCAAGGTCAGAGCTAAGAAATCAATCTTGGTCTCTCACTTGAGTGGCAGGAACCTAATTGCTTGGGCCGTCATCTGAAGTCTCCCAGGGCACGTGTTAGCAAGAAGCTGGATTCAGGAGGAGCGCTGGAATCCAGAGGGGGCACTTTCACAGCCTGATACAGGGTGTGAGCATCCCAGATGATGTCTCAGCTGCTGCACGACCCCCAGGCATCTGACTTCACCACCCCTTGTGCCCACGAGAACCAGGACTCTTAATAAAAAGAAATCAGATTCTGATACAAGTTGGTAGAGGTCAAGTTAAAACTCTGTAGCTTTTAAATACTTTGGAAATATCAGTCCGAACTCATAAATTATCTGGACTTGGGAGAAGGAAGAAGAGACACGAATTTGTATTTCCTAACTCTCCCCACTGAAACCATGAAGATCCAGTAGCAATGATAATTGCAGCAACCCAGAATGAGGTCTTAAAATTTCATTTCCCAATAAAAGAAACCAGGACTCAGAGAAATAATTGATTTCAGGTCTGGAGCAGTAGCTGTATAAGATTAATTTAGAACATCGTGTAATACTTAATAGCAAGGAAGCTAATAAGACTACTTCCATTGGTCAAATAAGAGACAATTAAAGTGAGTTATCAATAAGGGTAAGACTTGCAAAGTATTGAACTCCAAGAAATATGTCCAAATCCATGAATTTATAATGACTTTTTAAACATTAGTTGTCACCTTTGGAGAATAGGAATCCATTCATTATAATCAAAGCTAGAAAAAAATTAAGAAAAGAATCACGCATTCACTCTGCCTTTTCTTTAACATCCATGGAAAGTCAAATGGCAGGTGAAGGAACCATCTCCATAAAACCATTGCAACAAATATAAACAAATGGGGTTGGCAGAGTCAGAGCCTCTCGTCGGCAATCCCAGCGGATTAATGATCTAGGCACTGCGAACCACGGCTCCTCACACTTCTATATTTCCACTTCTTTATTTTAGCAGATTTTATTTATCTTTTTTTTTAAAAGATTTATTTATTTATTTGAAAGTCAGAGTTACACAGAGAGAGGAGAGACAGAGAGAGAGAGAGAGAGAGAGAGAGGTCTTCCATCCGATGGTTCACTCCCCAGATGGCCGCAACTGCTGGAGTTGCACCGATCCAAAGCCAGGAGCCAGGAGCTTCTTCCGGGTCTCCCACATGGGTGCAGGGGCCCAAGGACTTGGGCATCTTCCACTGCTTTCCCAGGCCACAGCAGAGAGCTGGAATGGAAGAGGAGCAGCCGGGACTAGAACCGGGGCCCATATGGGATGCCAACGCTTCAAGCGAGGGCATTAACCTCCTGTGCCACAGCGCTGGCCCTGATTTTATTTATCTTATTTGTGAGACAGAAGGAGGGAAAGTCAGAAAGAGAGAGAGAGAGAGGGAGAGAGAGAGGGGGGGGGGCCTACTACCCACTGGTTCACTCCCCAAATACCTGGGAAGAGGGAACCCAATTAAGGCATCCCGTACGCGTGTCAGGGACCCAGCTATTGGCTGCTGCCTGCTTCCTCCCAGGTGTGCACTTGCAGGGAGCTGGAGCAGGAGCGGAGCCAGGATTCAAACCCAGGCACTCTGTTACGGGATGGGGGCGTCCCACTCAGAGCCTGGCTACTGCACTGGATGCCGCCCGGCTAACATTTTAAAAGAGCACCAATCAGGTCTCTGCTTCTCCTGATGACGTAGGATCTTGGCAAAGGAGACCAATCTGCGTCTGACACAGCTTCAGCGTCCAAACACCAGATTTCAGGAAAATCCGGGGGACTGGAAGCAGGTGCATCCGCACTGTGACGAGTCCACAGAGCCCCGTGTGGAGGAACTGCGGGCCTCGTTCTCACACAGACCGCAGGAGAGGGAAAGGGCATCGGTTACAGGAAACCTGAAATGCGTGTCAAATGTCAGGACATGGGCAGGATTAAACTGCAAGGTGTGAAAATGACTTGCATTGTAAAATCATAAAGGCCCCCGAGGGTCTGAGGATAGACATCAGAGTCCTGACGTTCTGAGCCAGGGGGGACCAGGTCTGGAATGGACACGTGGAGAAACTTAGAAGGTGACCGCCAAGTTCTGGTTTGTGACAGAAGTGATGGCTGCAAGACGATTTGCCTTAAAATACTCCGCTAAGCTATTCAAGGGAGGAGTGGGCAATGGTGAGAAGATCAGCCAGCCAGGACTAACATCTCTGCTCCACCCGCTCAGCCATTCCGTCCGTCAGCTGAGACTTCGCTCTCCTCATCCTCAACACGGAGTCCAGCTTGCAGTGTCACGGCAGAAAGGGCTTGCCAGCTCCCTGTTCTGTCAAGATGCAAGCACGTGTGATGATGGCAGTGCGTTCCCCAGAGCCACACCGATGAGCACGAGGCGCGATCTGGGGTCGAGATCCCGGAATCCACCTGTGACTCCTGAGCGCACAGAGGCCGCTTTGCTAGGAAGCGGGAGTCACGCTGAGGGATGCGGATGGTAGGGCGGGAATAGAAGCAAGACCTGCGGCCTGGGGGCTGCAGACAGACAGGCGGGTGCCGTGTCCCAGGGAGCTCCCACTTCCTGCACACAGGAAGTAGTTGTCACCGTCCTGGAGTGGTGACCTGCCTGGTGGGTCTACGGACTGTGTCCTGTGGGCCACTGTGGTCGATGCAATGTTTTAAAGTCCCCTCTCCCCTTTTTAATGTATTATTGTTTTTAAAATTATGTATTTATTAGAGAGAGAGAGAGTGAACAAGCTCCTATTCACTGGTTTACTCTCCAAATGGACTCAACGGCCCCCAGCTGAGGCCAAAACCAGCGGTCGGTGGTCAACTCAACCTCCCACGGTGGTGCAAGAACCTAACCACAGTCATCACGGCTGCCCTCCAGGGTCTGCGTTAGCAGGAAGCCGGAGTCGGGGGCCAGGGGCCAGCATCAGAATCGAGCTCTCCGGCCGGCGCCGTGGCTCAACAGGCTAATCCTCCGCCTTGCGGCGCCGGCACACCTGGTTCTAGTCCCGGTCGGGGCGCCGGATTCTGTCCCGGTTGCCCCTCTTCCAGGCCAGCCCTCTGCTGTGGCCCGGGAGTGCAGTGGAGGATGGGCCAAGTGCTTGGGCCCTGCACCCCATGGGAGACCAGGAAAAAGCACCTAGCACCTGGCTCCTGCCATCGGATCAGCGCGGTGCGCCGTCCACGGCAGCCATTGGAGGGTGAACCAATGGCAAAGGAAGACCTTTCTCTCTGTCTCTCTCTCTCACTGTGCACTCTGCCTGTCAAAAAAAAAAAAAAAAAAAATCGAGCTCTCCAGTGTGGGACACGGGCATCCCTAACTGGTGTCTTAACGGCCCTGCCAAATGCCCCCGCCCCACGCCCAGGTTTATTTACTTATTTTTTTTTTTTACCGTCACAGGAGCCCTTTGTTGAGGGATTGCTGTGATTCAGGTAGCAGTGAGGGACAATTCACAGGACTAGAGCATAAGCTGGGGCACTGTTAGCCTTGGCTGTGAGTGGCAGGACCCAATGCAGAGGATTAGGTCACAGGCTCAAGAGAGGAGCCAGAGGAACTCAGAGCCGGGCTGGCTGGCAGCACAGCCGGATCTGCCTCTGAAGTGGCTCGGGAAACATGTGAGCCTGGAAACACCAACAGCCTCCCCGGGCCTCGCCCACTCCTCTCTCGATGGTCCCGGCCCAGCCCTACGCCCACCACTGCTGGGGGGGGGGGACCGTGCCCAGGGAACCCTCAGCCACAGCTGCGCCTCCTGGCCGCCAGGACTGCCTGCCGTCCTCAGCATAGGATGGCCTTGGGACAAGACCTCTGCTCAGCCGCTGGTCACTAGATCACCTTCTGCCCTGGCACCCACGCTGGCACATGCTGGGCCACAGCTCTGTGAGCAGACGGACTCTGCAGATTGTGCTTGTGGGAGAATTGCCGCTCCAGGCAACCGCTTCCCTTTAAAGGTGGAGGCAGTAGCCCCACGGGGAAGGGCTGGGATTGGGGGTTTAAAGAAACTGGGGTTCAAATCCCACCTCCATTCCTTCATGTGCTAGATGGTCTTGGGTATGTTTTCTGTGTGCCTCAGTTTCCCCATTGGTAAAAAGGGAACAATACCGCCTACTTCATAGAGTTGATGGGAGGAATAAGCATAAAGCGCTTAGCTCAGCACCAGGCTCCCAGCAGTGCTCAGTAAAAGGTTAACATTATTATTATTATAACAATGAGGTCCCCATTGAAAGAGCTGATTCTCCCCACCTCTTAAATGCCATACAAAGTACTGAGAAGAGAGCTGTGCAGCTTAACACTCCCCCCCCCCCGCCAGGCCAGTGACGTGCTGAGCTCTGCTGGGTCCCCAGCCACCCCCTGGCCTCCTCTGCTGCTTGTGGGTTTGTTTGCTGAAGGGGATAAACGGGGTGCAGCCTCTTCCCTTGAATGCAAAGGTCCCTTCCGCAGAGGCTTTGAGCCCTGATAACCACAGCTGCTGGCTGCAGTGGACTGAGGGCAGTGTGCTCCCTGGGTTGCAGGATCGAGAAGGCAGCCGCTAATGCTAAGGCTGTTGAGAGAGTGAGGGGTCACAAGGCCACAGCAGAACGGCTAAGGAAGCGAATCACAGCTCTCAACAAGCAGACAGGCAACGAAGCGGCATCGGGAAGAAATTCGAGAACCGAATGCAGTCCCACGACATCAGCCGAGATGCACGAGATGCACGTTCCTTAGAGGAATCCAGCGAGGGAACAGGCAGATCCGAGAACTGCAGAAGGAGAACGGAGAGTGAGTCCCTGCCAGGAAGCAGAGGAGGCTGCCCTGGAGCAGGTGCTGAGAACAAGCGTGTAGGTCGCGGATGGCAAGCAGAGAGTGTGACGACGAAGCTAAAGGCAGCATTTCGAGGACTGACAAGCACAGGTTGCGCAGATAACCGGCACGGCAGCAAGAATGAAGAAAACTCCATAAATGCACGAGACAGGAACAAAGATTCCAATGGAATGCAAAGCCAAAGCCTTGAAAGAAAGTCTTCCAATAACTCGAGAAGCACGTTAGAGCCTCAGGCGAGATGCAGGCGCGTGTCAATACCGCTGACCAGCGGCAAGCGGAGTCTCTGAGCACAGAAGGACTTTCCTCCAGGGCCTCTCCCACGGCTCCCAGGGGGCGTGAGGACCAAATGCGTGAACAGAAAACTCAGCCCCCGCAACTCTGCTTTTGTTCGTGCTGTGTAATACGCACGGTGCATCTGTTAAGAGACAGCGGCGCAGCGTGCCGACCGCGGCAGTCATTGGAGGGTGAACCAATGGCAAAGGAAGACCTTTCTCTCTGTCTCTCTCTCACTGTCCACTCTGCCTGTCAAAAAAAAAGAAAAGAAAAAGAGAGAGAGACAGCGCCCAGAATGTATCGTCAACTGTCATAGACTTTATTCCCGACACAACTGGAACGTAAGAACTCAGCTGGGCTCATCCCTGAATGCTGAATCCATCAAGAGGCGTCAGCAGCGCTGCTGGCTTTCCGGAGAACACTTAGATAAAGCTGGATATTCCCAGGAAGTCTTGGGGATTTCATAGAATTATCTCAGTGTAAAAACATAAGTTTTGCCACGGTTGTGTGAGTGGAGAATCCCCATACTAAGTTTTATTCTTCCTGTTTGCTCTCAAAGGTAGCAAGTAGTTTACATCCTGTGAGACTTCAGCTTCAGTGACTGCCTGTCTAGTTTCCATTAACCTAAATTTTTGTCAAAGAGAACTCATATTGAAAGGCTGTAGGCATGTTTTGTATGAGCCTAAACAAAAGAGGTAATTTAATTACAGCTAATTTTTGATCACTGGTACTTAGCTAACAGTTGTCCATAACTTACTTAAGTGTGTGAGCCATTATTTCAACAATGAAAGGCCAGGGCTACATACTGCTCTGTAAGGAGATCTTATAGACAGTTACTTCTTCAGAAGGAGAAGTTTTGGTTCTAGGTCAGTGGCCATGAGTTTTCTCTTTTGTGCTTGACCTGTAAGGGGATTGTGAAGTGCATTTAGCCAGCAGAGTTGAAATGTGTGAGACAGCAAGTGAACTGGGAATGCCTCGGACCCATAGAATCCTTTTCTAAACTAAGTTACTCTCGGTTTACGGAAAAAGCAAATTAAATTTTAAAAACAAATTACTGGATCCCTTTTTATGCTCCATCAGATTTTCCTAACTTGCAAGGATTTTTTAAGATCTTTATCTTACTTATTTGAGACTTAGAGTTACAGACAAACAGAGGGAGAGACAGAAAGAATAGTCTTCCATCCGCTGGTTCACTCCCCAGATGGCCACCACGGCCAGAGCTGGGCTGTCTGAAGCCAGGAGGCAGGAGCTCCTTCCAGGTCTCCCACGTGGGTGCAGGGGCCCAAGGACTTGAGCCATCTGCCACTGCTTTCCAGGCCATAAGCATGGCTGGACTGAAAGAAGAGCAGCCGGGACACAGACCAGCGCCCGTCCGGGATGCCAGTGCCACAGGTGGAGGCTCCCCTACCACACCACCATGCAGCCCCTTGCAAGATTTCTGTAACACTTAGTTGGAAAGGGGAGCAAGATTTGTGGATCTAGATGTATTTGTTTTTTAAAAAAATATCAATAGACAGAACATAAGTTTTGAAAAGCCACCAAATACAAAAATTGTGGTTTATCAATTAAATCCTAAATTTTTTCTTATTTTATGGTCATTAGAGAATAAAGAATAAGAGTGTCAGATATGGTCAACTATATTGAATACATATTACAATTTGCATGCCTACAAATTTGTACTTTTGAATATAAAGACATATTACTTCACATGGAAATTTTAATGTATAAATTCATATATTGGTAAAATTCAAAATTGCTTTTCACTTCAGAATTTTTGCATTTCAAGTTTGGGGGCAAGGGGATGACTGGAACTGTCTGATTGGGAAAGAGCTGATGGCCCAAACTTCAGACAGATTTCTTTGCTCATTCAGAAGCCTTAATTAATATTTTATAGATGACAATTTTTATTTTTAAACTTCTCTGTTGGGTTTTTCAAAACCAACACATTCATTCAAAATATGAATGATACATTCTTTCCAAAAAAAAAAAAAAAAAGCTTTTATCCCACGTAAGAACAGAAGGAAGAAAACAAGCTACAGCTCAGACTAACACTGAGGCAGCTGTCATAAAACATTATAAGAAATTATCTTTGTAAACAAATATGTTAATTTGCTCTTGGTTTCCTTCCCTGGATATAATTTTAAGGTTTTGGTGTTTAAAGACACTTTTACTTTGTTTTTAGCAACGCTTTTCCATCCCATACATTAAAAAAAAAAACAGAACCTTTAATTTATGTCTGATAGTGTGCTCTTACTTTATCAATAAGAATGAATGATTAAAATTGGGGAGAGAGACTGGCACTACAGCATAGGGGAAAAGCCACCGCCTGCAGCGCCAGCATCCCCTATGGGTGTCATATCAAGTCCCGGCCGCTCTTCTTCCAATCCAGCTCTCTGCTGTGGCCTGGGAAAGCAGTAGAAGATAGCCAGAGTCCTTGGGCCCCTGCACCCACATGGGAGACCTGGAGGAAGCTCCTGGCTCCTGGCTTCGGATTGGCTCAGCTCCGGCTGTTGAGGCCATCTGAGGAGTGAACCAATGGATAAAAGACCTCTCTCTCTCTCTCTCTCTGTCTCTGCCTTTCTGTGGCTCTATATTTCAAATAAATAAATAAATATTTTAAAATGAAATAAAACAAAATAAAATTGGAGAGCAAAAAGCCAGCATCACGGCGCGATGGGTTGAGCCACCCCCTGTGATGCCAGCATCTCGGATGAGAGTCCCGGCTGTTCCTCTTCTGATGCAGCTCCCTGCTGGTTTGCCTGGGAAAGCGGCAGAAATGACCCAAATCCTTGGACTCCTGCATCCACATGGGAGACCCAGAGGAAGCCCCGGCTCCCGGCTCCAGCCTGGCCAAACCAGTTATTTGACCAGTGAACCGGCAGATGAAACATCTCTCTTTCTACTTCTGAATCCACCTCTCTTTCTCTGTCACTCTGCCTTTCAAATAAGTAAATAAACCTTTTGAAAAGTTAAATTAAATCTAAAAGGGTACCAGAAGAAAAATCAAATGCAATCAATGAAACTACACAGCCAGTTGTTAAAACAATCCTTGTTGCATTTGGACATAGTACTCGGGTTGTCCGTATACAATGAGTTCATTCACCTCAAGAAGAACAAAAAGGAGAGTGAAACTCACTTAATGATTCTATGGATCGAAATTCATTGGTATTGTAATTTCGAAACAGTATAACATACATTGCAGGATAAAGCAAATAATAAAAATATCAATGTTATTAGAAATTAAGATATCCATTGGAAGAGCAAAGAGGTAAAACTTCAGGGGAAAAACTCGAAATCTTAAATTGAAATTGGAGTATCAATAATATCTCACTGTACAGTTTTAGGATTCCAGCTTTACCTACTGATTCACCTGGGGGGGGGGGGTGATGGGATTGCCACGGCAACTGGCAAACACCAGGCCTTGGGCTCCAGAAAAGCAGGAAGGTGTCTTGAGACTGAAGTCACATTCAAGATGAGAAAAAATGGATTGACAGCCCGGAAAGTCACTTCTGAGCAAAAAAGCAAGGAAACACCCAAAAATTAAAGGGATTGACCAAGACGTCACCCTGGAGCCCCTGGCGAATCTGAACATAAAAAAATTCAAATTCATAGATTAGATAAAAATCCATGAATCCACAGCAACACTCTGAGAGGTGGCTGGGGCAGGGGTGGCACTGGCCATGCTGGAGGTGGCTTTGCACAAACTCCTTACTCGGAAAATTGCTAGTGGAAGGGAGGAAGCAAGGACGATGAGTTTTTTGAGAAATTCCAGTTTTCTTTGCTTTATACTGACAAGCTCATCTTTTTCTTTTTTATTTAAGATTTTTATTTATTTGAAATGCAGAGTTACAGATGCAGGGGCAGAGAGTGAGGTCTTTCACTGGCTGGTTCACCCCCCAAGTGGCTGCAATGGCTGGAGCTGGGCCAATCCAATCCCAGGAGCCAGAAGCTTCTTCTGGGTCTCCCACACAGGTGCAGGGGGGTGGGGCAAGCACTTGGGCCATCTTCTACTGCTTTCCCAGGCCATAGCAGAGAGCTGGATGGGAAGTGGAGCAACTGGGACTAGAACCGGTGCCCATATGGGGTTCTGGCACTGCAGGCTGTGGCTTTACCTGCTACGCCACAGTGTCAGCCCTGCAAGTTATCTGATAAGAACAGTGACTAGTGAGTGTAGAAGTAGTGATACAGACAGAAAGTCGCCATTCTGCAGTCCCCACAAAAGTAACTTATCTGTGCAAGGAGACCAGAGTGATGTGAAACCACTCTGAAACACCAGGCAACAGGCGCTTGCAGGATGCCAAATGAGCACTCACGGGAATGGGGGGACCAGCCTGTTCCTGGCGAGATGCCACTGTCACCCTCAACCAAGTGAAATGACAGTGTCATTCATAGGGAGTCAGCCTGAGTCTCCTGATGGAATGAGACGTGACCTACACTCTAACACTACGATAGCATTCTTGCCAACAATGTGTAACCAGAATCTGGTCCAGTCCTTAGACCTAGCTCTCAGTTTTCAGCCACTTTCAGGGATGAAGGACCACATCAGAAGTAATCATCCTGGGGCCAGTGCCCTGCCCTGAAGCACCGGCATTCCATTTGGATGCCGGTTCTAATCCCAGCTGCTCCACTTCCGACCCAGCTCTCTGCTGTGGCCTGGGAAAGCAGTAGAAGATGGCCCAGGTGCTTGAGCCCCTGCACCCACATGGGAGACCTGGAAGAGGCTCCTGGCTCCTGGCTTTGGATCGGTGCAACTCCAGCCATTGTGCCCAATTGGGGAGTGAACCACTGGATGGAAGACCTCTCTCTCTCTCTGCCTCTCCTCTCTCTCTGTGTAACTCTGACTTTCAAATAAATAAATTAAAAAAAAAAAAAAGAAGTAATCACCCCAATCCAAAACGGTATAGGAGGGAGCGGAAGGTTACGCTTACTCAGTTCGTGTTCCTAAGCCTGTGCAGACCCAGAGGCGTCAGCCCTGCCCTGGGAGTCCGCAGAGGTCACAGCGTGGGATTCACAGTGTGCGTGGCTCTGGAGAACGTAAGGGGTTGAAGCCTGGTGCAGCCATGTATTCCATAGCCTTGGCAAAGTGATGGAACAAAGATCGGCACCCTCCGTGGTGAGATGGGTGTGATACAAACCAGGAGTCTCCCTGGGGAATTGTGCGGGGATGCTGTAGACAACGTGCATAGCGCAGACCGGGCTCAAGGTCCCATCCTCTTGGCTTCCCGTTCCCACTCTCCTCATTATAAAAGGCTGAGAGCCCGGGAATGTGTAGAGAAGCCAGAAGCCTGGGGGGTCACAGCTCAGGTGACAAGTGCGTCCCATCACACCTGCCAGCCCTGAGGTTCTAGACGGGGGAGTTTTTAATCTTACATCCGTGTGCGATAGACACTGAACTCAGGGAAGGAATCGCCGGAACCCAAGTCTAGAGCACCAGGAAGGACGTCCTGCGGGTTCTCCAGACGTTCTGGGCGTCAAGGTAGATTTGACACAAAGGCGGGGCAACCTTAGTCACCGTGGAAACTGTACCACTTCCTTTCCTCCCAGGTGTCATCCTCTCTCTGTATGCCCAAATCTGATGGAGCTCATGATGGCATGGAATCAAGTTGGGGTTCCCGTAAGTCTGGAGAGAACCCATGTCGAGCTAGTGCAGGGCCCACAAGGTGGCAACAAGTCTTACCCCCAGCAGCACCTTCCAGAATGTTCCTTGGTGAGGGGAGCAGATTGGGGAGGGGGCAGCTTGCCATCCGAGATTTGCCTGTGGTTTTCTTTCAGAAGTAACCCTCAGTTGAAATCCATGGAGGAGGGCTCAGGGGAAGTGCTGTGAGTACCAGGTGTCTCCTCCCAAGTGCCCTCATACCACGCTTCAGCTAACACAGGCTGACGTAGGACCAAAGTTTGAATATTGATCTCTTAACTAATAGCTTATGTCAGCTTTGGCAGGCATGACAAGGTCAGAGGATTCAAGTGGATGCATTTGAAACACTCGTTTAAAAATTCAGACAGCACAAACTGTACTTAATAAAGTGCAGGCCTCCTCAGGGCCAGAGTTGTGACGTAACAGTTTAAGCACTGAGACACCAGCATCCCATGTGGGCGCAGGTTCAAGTCCCAGCTGCTCCACCTCCAATCCAGCTCCCTGATAATGTGCCTGGGACAGCTACAAAAGATGGCCCAAGTCCTTGGGCCCCTGCACCCACATGGGAGACAAGGTGAAGCTCCTGGCTCCTGCCTTTGGCCTGGCCCAGCCCTGGCCATTGTGGCCATTTGGAGAGTGAACCAGTGGATAGATTTCTCTGTATATCTGTTCTGCTTTCTCTTTCTGTAACTCTGCCTTTTAAATAAATAAAATAACTTTCTTTAAAGTAATCTTGCAGTCCAGTGCTAGAGCAGGCCACTGTCAGCCGTCCCTTTGGCTGCTCTCAGATGCCGCCCACATGTATACAAGAATCGTACACGCTTGTGCCTATGTACGTTTACACAAGTGACAGTTTATCACACGCGTTAGAAGCCTTGATCTTGCAAACATATAGAAATGACACGTAAAATATACCATACGGCCTTAGAAAGTATACAAAGCAAACATCTGGGCAAACACCACGCAAGTTAAGAGATAGTATGTGAGTACTCCACAAACCTCAGGGAATGGGCCCAGCACTGTGGCACAGCGGGTTAAAGCCCTGGCCTGAAGCACCAGCATCCCATATGGGCCGGTTCGAGTCCCGGCTGCTCCACTTCTGATCCAGCCCCTGCTATGGCCTGGGAGAGCAGTGGAAGTTGGCCCAAGTGCTTGGGCCCCTGCACCCATGTGGTAGACCTGGAAGAAACTCCTGGCTTCTGGCTTCAGATTGGCATAGCGCTGGCTGTTGCAGCCATTTGAGGAGTGAACCAACGGATAGAAGACCTCTCTCTCTCTCTCTCTCTCGCTCTCACTCTCGCTCTCTCTGTCTCTACTTCTCTCTGTAACTCTTTCAAATAAATAAAATAAATCTTAAAAAAAAAAAAAAGCTCAGGGAAAACAAAGTTAAAAGATCAATGGGGGTGGGTGCTATGGTGTAGCGGGTTACACTGCTGTTTGAGGTGCCTGCGTCCATACTGCAGGGCCTGGACTGAGCCCCTCCTCTACTTTCAACCCAGCTCCCTGCTAACGCATCTGGGAGGCATTGGATGAGCCTGTGTGCTGGGTCCCTGCCTCCCACGTGGGAGAGCTGAGTGGAGTTCCTGGCTCCTGGCTCTTGCTTTGGGCCTGACCTCGCCTCAACTGTTGACTCATTTTGAGAGTGAACCAGCAAATGGAAGATCTCTCTATGTGTATCTTCCCTCTCTGTCACTCTACCTTGCAAATAAATACACTTTTTTAAAAAAAGATAAGTTTATTTTAGTGCAAAAATTGTGGAAATCCATGCATAATTTTTTCATAATACACATTTTCCAAAGATTTTTGAGAGCCCTTATATGCATGCATTTAAAAAATTTTTGCACCATAATAAACATCATTGAATACCATTTCGATGACCTTTTTAAATTCCTCTCATACATAACCAGCAATTCAGAGGCTCCTCTTCCTGGGAAGGCAGTCATTATTATGATAATCACTTAGAATGATTACTTCATCGCTTGTCTCCTGATTTTAAGACATAAAAATGCATCCCTAGGGGCCAGTGCTGTGGCACAGCGGGCTAAGCCACCGTCTGGGATCCCCACGAGTGCCAGCTCCGTCCCAGCTGCGCCACTTCTAATCCCGCTCCCTTCTAACGCGCCTGGGAAAGCAGCAGCCCAGGGGCTTACGCCCCTGCCACCCGCGTGGGAGCCCTGAGGAGTTCCAGGCTCCTGGCTTCAGCCGGGGCCCAGACCTAACCATTGTGGCCATCTGGGGAGTGAACCGGTAGAAGGTCCCCCCCCCCCCCACTCTGCCTTTCAAATAAATTAAGAAAAGGCGGTGGGTGGGGAGAATGCACTCCTAACACTGTCTTTTAGTTGCTGTGAGTTTTTGAACTCCATGTGGACAAACGCAGTATATGACTTTTGTACGTGGCTTCTTTTTCCCACGTGACACCTGCGAGGTTCATTCGCGCTGTCGTCTAGTTGCGACTCATTGGTCTGCCTTTTGTATGGATGGATTCCGCTGTGTGGCCCCGCCTCCTCTGATGATGGCCATCTGGCTTGTCTCCAGTCCCTGGGCTGTGAACAATGTCTCCACGAATATTCCTGGACATCCTCTAGCTGCCTGTGTGCACCCCTGGCGGGCACCGGCCCAGGATGCCATTGTCAGTTTCTTGGCGGTTGGTGGTGCCAGGATGTTTCCAAGGTGGTTGTACCAACGTGCCCTCCTGCTGGCCGCGCCTGGCTTCCCATTCTTGCCAACATCTGGCTTTGCCGGTCTTTTTCATTTTAGCTCTTCTGTTGTGTATTAATAGTCTTAATTTGCATGTCCATGAATAATGAAATTCTAATATGTGATTGGTTATTCAGTTTCCCCACCCTGTGACATCCCTGTATGCATTTCTCACCTGTTATCTGCTGGGCTATTTGTCTTTTTATTATTAACTTATGGAAGTTTCTTTTTAAAAAAGTCTTTGAACATCATTTGGGTGCAAACATCTTCTCACTTTTTTTTCTCTTAATAATGTGCTCCATTGTGAACGTGGCGTATCAGGACATCAGCCGGTTTTTCTTCGAGGCATCTGTCTTCACTATTTTCTGAATGACAGCTGTATTCAGACACAAATGACGTCCGATACAACCTATGCATTTAAAATGTACAACTGAATGTCTTCCTGTACTGTGCAAACAGCATCGCAATATAATTTTACAATATTTTGGCCCCCAAAGAAACCACACTCATTAGCAGTCAGTCCTCACTCGCCCGTCACTCCCCCATCCCTTCCCTAAACACCACTCATCTCCTGCTGTCTCTGCAGATTTCCTACCCTGGAAATTTTATATAAACGGACACAGACAATATTGATCCTTTGTGGTTGCTTTTTTCCGAAGTGTGATGTGTTTAAGGGCAATCCCTGGATAGCATATGCCCATCCTTTATTCCCTTTTATGGATATTCATATTTCACTGTGTGGTTATACATCATATGTGTCTATATCGATCACTCTGGAAACAAAGCTGCCGTGAACATAGAAGTCCACACAATGAGCCATTTTATACCTAAAATAATAACCTAGTATTGGAATGGTAAGGTCGATGTTTACACGCACTATGACTTTTGATAACCACTGCCACGTTACCATCTAGGACATTCCAGGGCAGCGTCGCACAAGGGTGGAAGAGTGGGCATCTTGGAACTGAACTGTGTCTCCCCGCATTCATATGCTGAGTTCCCAGCCCCAGTCCAGGCAATGACTGTGCTTGGAGAGAAGGACTTCAGAGAGGCGACAGAGGTTAGGTAATGTGGCAGGATGTTCAGAGGAGGAGACTCACACAGACCCAGCTGTGACCAGGAAGACGGCCATTGGGAAGCCACGAACCACAGCCTCAAAAGAAGCCACACCTGTCAGTCCTTAATCTGTGGGCTTCCAGGCTCTCAGGCTGGGAGACAACAAACCCCTGTTGTCCAGAAAACTGACGTGTGGGCCTCTTTACGACAACTCTATTAGAAGTGTTTTTCATGGCTGGATGCTGGGTCTTGGTTTCCTGGTGTAGGTGAACTCCCATCCTTTCCTAGTTCATTAAGAAGTTTTCATGTTGGCCCCACGGCTCACTAGGCTAATCCTCCGCCTGCAGTGCCAGCACACCAGGTTCTAGTCCTGGTCGGGGCGCCAGATCCTGTCCCGGTTGCTCCTCTTCCAGTCCAGCTCTCTGCTGTGGCCTGGGAGTGCAGTGGAGGATGGCCCAAGTGCTTGGGCCCTGCACCCCATGGAGACCAGGAGGAAGCACCTGGCTCTTTGCTTTGGATCGGTGCAGCGCGCCAGCCACAGCAGCCATTGGAGGGTGAGCCAACGGCAAAGGAAGACCTTTCTCTCTGTCTCTCTGTCTAACTCTGCCTGTCGAAAAAAAAAAAAAAGAAGTTTTCATGTTGTTAACATCGGATGCTAACTTTGTAAACATGCATATTTTGCATTTATGGAGAGGATCCTCTGATCCTTCTTTAATCAACTAACATTGAATTATATTTGTGAATTTCCTGTCATATCACTCAGACATTTTTGGGAAGAAACACATTTGATAGTGCTAGATTGAGTTTTTTAGACTGCCTTGCTGGAATCTATTGCTAATATTTCATCTTAAATGCCTGCATCAATATTCATATGTGAGATTGCCATAGTCTTTTGCATCTTCTCTCTGTGTTTGTCAAGTGTTGTTTCATATCATTCTGGTTTCAATAAAGAACTCATATGTATTTTTGAAGTTTTGACAAAATTTGCCTCTGAATCTTATTGACAATCTTCTTTCTCTCATGGGAATTTGTCTGCTTTAATATTGTTCATCTTTGTGTCTGTTCCCCACGGCTGATGTAACAAATTACCACCATTTTAGTTGCTTAAACAACACCCATCTATTATCCCACAGGCTCCAGCTGGGGCCTATGCTTCGGGCTGTGCGAAACGGAACTCATGGTGTCAGCTGCTGGGCCTGACCTGGAGGCTCTGGGAAAGAAGCTTCCACGCTCCCCCAGGTTGTTGCAGAGTCAGTGCCTTGTGGCTGCAGGACTGACGGCCCCACTTCCTTGCCGCCTGTCCCTAGGGTCCACTCTGCCTCTATAGGCCACCTGCACTCCTTCTCGAGAGTGTGACCCCTTCCGCCTCCAAACCAGCCATGAGCAGCAGGCACGTTGGGTGCCTGCACCTCGAATCACGTCTTCACCACCAGCTGGAGAAACGCCCTTTGCTCTTAACGCCTCCGTGACTGATCCGCCAACCGTGCCACGTAAGAGAACGCGATCATGGGAGTGATGGTTCATCACGCTCACAGACTCCAGGGATTATCGTGGAAAACCGGAGGTGGGGTATTTGCATACGTTCTACCAGCCTTCCGGGCCAACGTCGGGAATTTTCATTTTCCAATAAATTATTCATTCCATCCAGACATTTCATAGTGTCGACGAAATACATTCTTTCTACAGCAATTATTTTAGTTGATTCTGTGTTTGCCTTTAATTTTTCACTCTCATTTCTGAGGTTTTTTTTTATGCTTTCTGTGCTTTTCTCTCGACTATTTCCTAAGGTTTATCTCTCCTGCTGCAAAGAGCCATCTCTTAAAGTAATTGATTAGTTCTATCGGTCTTATTTTTCTGATACATTAATTTCTACTTTTATCTTTATTATTGCATTATGGCTTCATTTGTCTTCCTTGTTATTTGCTTTTACACCTCATTATTTCAACAGTAAATTCTTTTATTTTCAGTTTTTCTTCTTTGGCAACACAGGGGCATTTAAGGCTACAAAGCTTTTTCTTAACCCTTTAGCTACCGACGTGTTTTGAAATACAGGCGTTTACTTGAGTTTTTCAGATAATTCTGGTTGTGTTCTCCCCTTTAAGTTGTGTTTAGGAGAGAGAATTTCCAGGTGACAAGAAGTTTTGTCTTTATACTTTAGTTTCTTTAATGTATACTTTAGTTTCATTTTGTCCCAAGCACGCATTCTGTACAATTTCTTCTTTTTATGGATTTGTCACGTTGAGTCACAGGGGGTTATTTTCAGATTTTATTTTTCAGATATTATTCATTTAAAAAGTAGAGAAACAAACATGAAGCTTCCATCCAGTGAGTCACTGCCCAGAGCCACGGGCAGCCGGGGTGGGGCTGGGATGCAGCCAGGAGCCAGGGACTGGGTCCAGACCTCCCACGTGGGCAGGAGCTTCGCTCCCTGAGTCCTCACTGCTGCCTCCCAGGGTCTGCACCAGCAGGAACCTGGAGTCAGAATCAGACGCGGCAAGGTGGGACAGGGCATTTCAACAAGGGTCTCCATCGCTGCCACGCCTGTGGATTTTAGCTACTTCTATTGCTTTTTAAATCTGTTGGGAGTGACCCATGCCCTTATGAGATTTTGTGACATGTATATTTGGTCTTGCTCCCACTTCCTGGCATACAACTCCTAAACCCTTGGGAATCCCCAGAGTGCTGTGTCTTTTTGTAGGCTAATGAGTTGACAGGTGGCTACAGCCCCTTGGCAGCTTAGGTTGTGGGCGGGTTGCAGGAAGGTCTTAGCGTGTTGCTTGCCCCCTCCCCCTTCAAACCCTGGGCAGGGGGAGAGGAGCTGAAAGCTGAGTTGATCACCAATGGCCAATGACATGATCAATCATGCCCATGTCATGAAGCCTCTATAAAGCACCAGAGGACAGGGTTTGGGGAGCTGAACACGCTGATTCCTGGAGGGCGTTCTGCCTGGGGAGGTCACAGGAGCTCTGCACTCCTTCCCACGTACCTTGCCCTGTCTATCTGCCCATCAGGTGCTTGCCCAGCTCCTCTTTGATCTCCTTCACACCAAACCAGCACACCTAAGTTTTCCCTGGGATCTGTGAGCATCCTGGAAAATGAAGTGAACTCAAGGCGGGGTCCTAGGGAACCCCTCCATCCCCGCCCCATGCGCCGTGTAGAGCTTCAACAGCCCAGGTAAAACGAGCTGGGGCTTAGAGTGGGCACTGGGAGTCGGGAGCAGTCTTGTGGGGCTGAGCCCTAAGCCTGTGAGATCTGAAGTCGTCAAGACTGTCAGAATGGGTGTGCCCACTGCAGAATCTGCAGCATTGCCTGTTTGCTGGAGAGAAATCCTTACATGTTACATGGTGACCAGAAGTCACAGAAATAGTCTATACTGCAAGAACATAGTAGGAGAAACTGAGTTGATTTTTCCTCTATCTCAGACCTTAATGGACTTAGACCTTTATTTATCCTCTCTACTTGATTTATCGTCTGTCAAGCAGCGATTGAAAGAATGAGAATTCATGCATTTGTACCTCTCCCGCCTCCAGGTCGCCTGTTTATATTTCGACGATTTTACATAGACTTGGTGTACTTTTCATTATTTGTAATATTTATTTCATTCTGCATGCACAGCTATCAGATGGAGATGTTCTGTGAGCCAAGGAAATTGGGCCATACCATCTAACCAAATTGCACCACGTCTTCCCGTGCAACTACCCTGAAATGGAAGTGCACCAGTAAGAGAAAGCTCTGGTGACAGAGGGACGGATTTCAGTCTCCCCAATGGCATCCAGAAAGTTTTCCTGACACAGCATCATGATGGCAAGAATGACAGATACGGCAAATGATTGTAGGTCAGAGGCATTATCAGAAATGCTTAGTGTCTAGATCTGCTACTTATTTTAAGTACATAGGTATTTAAATTTTTTTTTAAATTTTATTTGAAAAGGAGAGACATGCAGAGAGAGACAGACTGGCAGAAAGAGCTCTTACATCCACTGGTTCACTCCCCAAATGCCCGCAACAGCTAAGCCTGGGCCAGGCTACAGCCAGGAGCCCGGAATTCACTGAGTCTCCCACATGAATGGCAGCGACCCAAGTACTCGAGCCATCACCTCTGCCACCCAGGCTGTGAGAGGTGGGAAGTCAGAGCAGAAGCAGAGCTGAGACTCAAACCCAAGCCTCCACTATGGACGTGAGTCCTAAGTGCTGACCAGACGCCTGCCCTGCTACCGTGTTTAGATCATTAAATACCTTCAATGCTCACTGCAAATTCTTTCAGTCTGATTTTTCTCATTTTGTTACATTTTTTTCTTTTAAATAAGAGCTCAAATATGTATTTCCAGAGTTCTTGTGTGACCAGATAAATGATTTGATTTTTATTTCCTTTTGTCTGATTCCTATGCAATTTATCCTTAGCTTGCTTTTTTTTTTTTTACAGGCAGAGTGGACAGTGAGAAAGGTCTTCCTTTGCCATTGGTTCACCCTCCAATGGCCGCCGCGGCCAGCATGCTACAGCTGGCACACCGCGCTGATCCGAAGGCAGGAGCCAGGTGCTTCTCCTGGTCTCCCATGCAGGTGCAGGGCCCAAGCACTTGGGCCATCCTCCACTGCACTCCCTGGCCACAGCAGAGAGCTGCCCTGGAAGAGGGGCAACCGGGACAGGATCCGGCGCCCCGACCGGGACTAGAACCCGGGATGCTGGAGCCGCAGGGTTGAGGATTAGCCTGTTGAGCCGCAGTGCCGGCCCTTTGCTTTGTAATTTCAGACTGTTATTTCCCAGGTGTTATTTTTCCTGTATTTGTTTCTGTTCCTCTTTCCAAGCTCTTATTTACCTTCTCTGAGGAGCGTTTTCTTGGGGTGTTTCTTGCGATGTATTTTCAGTTCCACTCATTCGCCTCTCTGAAGACATGGATTTTGTACGGCTTGTATCTCCTCTGCCTTCCCCAAAGAACACGTCCCCTAAACTCCTTTAAACCCCACTCTTCTCCACCTTATCTCAGGTTTGGTCTTCACCTCCCTGCTTGCCATTTAAGCCACGTCAATCCTTTTGTTTTGGCATCGACTTGATCTTCCCCTTCTGTCTTTCCCTGAGCCCCTCCGGCCCCCTCCTCACCACCCCCTGCTCCTGAGTTTCCGTGGCTCCCTTAGCTGTGTTCAGTCCAGCAACGGCCACTGCCTTTGACTGGTTCGCAGTCATGGGGAGGCTTGCTTAGGGCACAGTGCCCTGCACCTGTGTGTGCAGCCTGCCTTGGATTTCGTACGTTCTCTACGGCTCTCATGGGTAATTGTGCTCCTGGGACTCACACAGGTGCTTTTTTGGTTGTTTCTCATCCTTGAAGGATCCTCTCAAGGCCACGCATTCGCTGAGGGGCAGCATGGTGGGGGCCAGTGTGATCAGGGACAAGGAGACTGCTGGGCTGTCCACCCTCCACACTGACTCTGCCTGGGCCAGCAGGGCAATTGGCCTGGCTCACAGAGATGCCCAGTGGCTAAAGGTCTTCCTGGTGTTGACACAATTGTTTTTTTCTGCTGATGAGACCAGCCCCTCTTCCACTGGGCCACCCCCACAAATGTCTGCATAGAAGCTGAGGCCCTGCCATGTCGCACAACACCCCCAAGGATGCTCCCCCGGACGCCATCTTGGCAAGACTGGTGTTTCTGGTTGGGCCCCTGGACGCTGCAGAACCTGGTCTACTGCCTGGCACCTGCATCCACCCTACGTTCTCCTGCTGCTGGTCGGCAGGGGCGCCAATGTCCATCCCCCAAGCAACGAGCCCCTCTCTGGAAATCCACTCATTGCACAACAACAGGGCCCTGTGGGAGGGGTCTCCAGCCTCCCGGTTTTCCTGACAAGCCCTTTCTGTCCTGATTCAGGCACAAAATGTCCCCCAGAAGTGAGAAGGCAGCAAATCTCTGCTCTCCGAACACCCCGTGGCATCACCGCAGTTCCCATTCGCGTCTGGGCTGCAAACGGGCTCCCCTGTGGGCCCTGGGCCCCTGACATTCACCCCCAGCTGCCAAACTCCACTCCGCGGCTGCTCGGGCCCCACGCGGTGTTAGGAGAGGCCTGGAGACACAGCCGCTGCTGGGTGCTGTGCGGATTAGCGAGAGGACAGATGGTCTCCACCCTGGAAACACTCGCAATACGCTCAGCTCAGCGAGCACGGAGACGTGACATCCTGGGCGGGCCCGGGTCTCCGCTGGGCCCGGCTGCATGGGGCGCTACCGGCCCAGATCCTCAAGGATGCGATGGCACTCCTCACCACTGTCTGCGCGCTGCTGGGGCTGGAGGCTGAGACGCCTCTTCCATCTGACAGTGAGATGAACTTTCGAGGGGCAAAGCCAATGGGGAAAGGAAAGACGAGGTGCAGGGACCTCAGGGGAGCAGGCTCCTCCCACGGCACACCGGGACCACGCCCAGGCTCCCCTCCCGTGCCCTGGACCCACAGGCCCAGATCAGGCTGCAGATGCGCTGTAGCCCCGGCAGCTGGGGCTTGGCTGGTGAAGGGGGCACCCGGGCGGAGACACAGCCTGGGTCCAGCCCCAGCCACTTACTCCCCAGCATCCCGACAAACAGCTAAACACCACCAGCCGGAAGGGGCAGGAGGGGGCGGTGTCTGGAAGGGCCTGAGTGGGGCGAGGAGCTCAGCTAACGTCCGGGAGCCTCTTCAGTGGGCTTAAGGCACAGCCAGTGACCGCGCATACGGAGTTGGCGATTTCCAGTCTGCAGAAGCGTGGCTGGGCTGGGCTGCTGGCAGGCAGCTCCTGGGCGAGAGAGTGGAGAAAGCGCGGCCGACTCAGCTACCAGACGCCGCTTAGCCGTGGTGGAGCTGAGCCGAAGTTCCAGGGCCAAGGACGGAAGGACCTGCAAGGCACAAAACCGGAGTCGGACCAAGTCCAACAGGCGGCTGGGACCAGGGAGGCTGATGGGCAGCCTGGAGGTAGGGGTGAGGGTGGGAGGGATCCAGGTGACACAGAAGAGGACAGCAGCTTTTCTGTGATTTGGGAGCAGGACCACACAGCGCGACTTGCAAGAGCCGGAGAGGGCCCAGGACGCAGGCAGACGTGGGGGCCTAACCCGCTGGTTAGAGGACTGGGAAAAGCAGACGTGGGCACTTCCCACGGGGCTCCCCAGCACGGATTGTTAGGGCTGTGCCATCAATCTGTGCTCCGCGAGGGGGTGTGGGTGACATCACATACAAAGCCCTCAGAGCAGCCCCGGCATAAACCGTGGCCTGTAGTTAGTAAAAACACACCAGTGTGGTTCCTCGGCCGTGGGTTCGACAAACGCACCACAGTCTCGGCGGCACTCAGAGGGCGGCCAGGGCAGGGAGACGAACAGGAAGTGCGTTAAGAAACGTCTACCCACTCGAGAAAGTGACCAAGAGCAGCCTCCGAGGAGCCAAGAGCACCCGGCTGACCACGAGCCGCCCGCCCCTCACCGCACCGGGCTGTGTGCAGACACCAGCGGCCCCCTCAGCTGGTGGCCCTGGACCCAGCACTGCAGGATGAGCTAGCTTCTCCCCTGTCCCGGGTTCGAGAACCCGTACCAGATGGGCGGGCTCTCCCCCAGGGCTGAGTGGGTGCCTGTCCCCGGCCTGATGAAGGGCTTCGTTTTCCTGTTGTATACCTCGCTGCTGGGGAGACAGTGCACGCGTGAGTGGCATCTTGTTTCCATGTGCAAAGAACACGGGCTTCGCCTGCACTCACCTGGGATTGCTCCTGCCAATCACCCTGTGAGGACTATATCTCGCTGTTGAACTTGTCATTAAATAGGCATTCAGTAAAATCTCCAAAACTTTCACAGCGACAGTTCTGCAGTCGACTCACAAATGCACACCCGGAAGACCCAGCGGAGCCCTGATCTGGCGAAAATAATCAAAGATAAACAAGAAACCTGTCTTACGTGGCTTAGAGCCAGCAGACAGCTCTGCACGTTCCAGGGAGCCAGCACGGGCGGGCTCGGGCTCGGGCCTCCTCCGGGTTGCAGTCTCCCGACCTGCCCTGCTCATCGGCAGTGGTGTTAAGCCTGGATGCTCTTTCAGACAGGCTCTGTCCTCCAAGGAACAGAGCTACGAGCGGCCTCTGCACGACTCGCCCGCCACCCGCAGGGGCATCCGTGACCCTGCTCTGCCTGCAGAGTCCCCACCACCCTGCTCCCTGCTCGCTGGCTGGATGAGGCCCTGCTCTGGTCTGCAGGGTGTTATTCTCCCAGCAGAGCGAACTGCAGAGCACCTGACAAGCACAGATCCAATCGGAACGTAACTTGCTGAGCAGGAGGATGAGACGTGGATGTGGTCTGAGTGCCCGTGTCACCCACCCCCGAAATCACCACCCCCGGAGTTGATGCTGCCAGCAGGTACTGGGAGGTGAGCAGTCATCGGGTGGGGGTCAGTATCCTACAACAGGACCCCAGAGAGCTTCTCACCTCCTTCCCCATGTGATGAGCAGGGGAAGTCGGCAGTCAGCAACCGAGGGGGGCCCTCACCAGAGCCCAGGCGTGCTGGCTCCCTGCCCATGAACTTCCAGCACACGGAACACTGAGAGCCGACTGCGGTGCGGGCTCACAGCCACGTGCCAAGAGCCGCTCCCACATTTCTCACGCTGATTTTCCTATTCTGGTTTAGCAATTATGCATGTAGCTATAAGGCCTTAGGAACGCCCTCCCCCAACCACAGACGTCCGTGACCTAATACCCAGGGTCTACGAATGTCAGGCTTCAAAGCGAATGGAATTAAGGTTGTCAGCTGACTCTGAGTAGGGAAGTCCCCTGGGCTCTGGGTCCCATCACAAGGGCCCCTAAACGCGGAAGGGAGGGGCCCAAGAGGTCAGAGAAGTTCTTGGTGGGGGTTTGGCCTCTGCTGTTGGCCATGCACCCAGGAGGCCTCCAGAAGCTGGGGAGGCGAGGACGTGCCCCCCTCCCCCCCGGAGCCTGCAAAGGGAAGGCAGGCAGCCCTGGGGAGGTCTTGGCTTTGGCACAGAAAGACCCGGACCAGAGTCTGATCTACAGACGGCTAGATGGTAAGTGTGAGTTCTGTTAGGCCGTGGTGCTTGTGAGGATTCATTATGGCAGCGACAGAAAGCCCACACAGGACGGTCATCACCGCAGGGTGGCCGAGGCCACTTGAGATGCCAGGTCCCCTATGAGAGTGCCGGGTTCACGGGCTGGCCCTCTCTCCACTTCCGCTCCTGTCCGGCTCTCTGCTGTGGCCTAGGAGGGCAGTGGAGGATGGCCAAGTGCTTGGGCCCTGCACCCCATGGGAGACCAGGAGGAAGATCCCGGCTCCTGGCTTCGGATCGGCACAGCTCCGGCTGTTGCGGCCATCTGGGGAGTGAACCATCAGATGGAAGACCTCCCTCTCTCTCTCTCTCTCTGCCTCTCCTCTCTCTATATAACTCTGACTTTCAAATAAATAAATAAATCTTTTAAAAAATAGTGAAATTAGAAAAGAAAAAGAAAATGCAAATAAAAACCAAAATTCCCTCTAGAGTCTCTCCAGAGTCTCCTTTGCTGTGAATTTTGAGCTTCTCTAGAGAATCATCACCTAAGACTCATTGAGGAAAGACGAAAGCACCCCCCCACCATGGGAAAGGGCTTCCATTCCAACCACAGACAAACACGCTCTCCTCTCTGGACAGACGTCACGCACTGCCGGCTACTGCAGCAGAGGAGGCAGGAAGGGAGCCGAGGCAGGAGGAGGACGGACGGCGGCCACGCAGGCACCTGGGAAAAGGCACGTCGCCTGCAGTGCCCATCTGCTGTGACTGAGGGAACAGGGCCTTGAATGTCAATGACACCCGATGCGGCGAACCCAGCAGACACCCCCTGGGAGCCTGCAGAGCCCCAGCCCCCGCGCAGGCAGAGGACGGACGCAGAGACAGCTCCGCCCTCCAGGAGCCCACGCCAGCAGGGAGGCAGCACGGAGTGCACTCCAAGCAGAGGCAGAGCACGGGGACCCGCGGCTGCTGTTCATTATGTTAAGAGGTTAAACGAGAGCACCATATGGTCATCTATCCGCACGTCCTCTTCTGTGGCCAGGGAGTAGAATGAAATGTTCCAAATTAATAGCATCTATTAGACACATCCAGCATCCCACTTCATAACAAATCACTGCCCACTTCCAACAGAGTAGAAGTGGCCAAATGGCCACCAGCTCCTCCCATCTCCGCTCAGTGTGGCTTTGCCCCTGGTCCCACTAAATGGCTGGGTCACTGTCCCCACCGTGTGAACACAGGCCAGCCTCGTGACATGTCTTGGCAATGGAGTGCGGTGACCCCAGAGGCCTGGCAGTGTCTGCTCATGCCCCCACGGGCACCGTGTGAAGATGTGGGGCTGGCCCACGGCTGCACGCCAGGCCACGTGTGGAGGAGCCGAGCTGCCCCCAGCTGCCGGCTCCCAGGTGACTGAGGCCCACTGAGGCCACTCCGCGCTGGCCCGGCTGCAGCCACCTGAGGGACGCTGTAGGGGAGCAAGAAAGACAAGCTCAGGCCACATGCTGACCCACACACAGTGCACAAGGCCACGCGGCTCTGAGCCCGAGGGGCGGGGTGCGTTCTGTGCACTTGTTTGCTGGCTCCATGCATCAGAGCACACGTGCCAGGTAGCTGAAGCATGGAAGTCTGGGAGGCCGCAGTTCTGGGCGCTAGAAGACTGGCATCAAGGCGGACAGGTGCCTCTCCGGGGGGCTGGGAGGGAGGGTCTGGGGTCCCAGGTGTCCCAGGCTCACCTGTTGTCTCCTTGAAGGCGGGGCTCCCATTAGATCCCCTTACCATGCATGCAGCGGCCATACTGAACAGCAGCCTGCCTTAAGGACCTCATTTTGCTCTGGTTGCTTCTATCTGCGGATACAGTCACGTGCTGAAGCACCGGGCACTGGGCGTCGGCACAGCCACCGTCCAGCCCTCACACACAGTCAGCTTTTGTCTGAAGGTCCCGGCTGACATAGCAAGGCCAGGACAAGAAACATGGTTAAACACTGGAAGAGGAGATGGTGGTTATTGGAAGACCACCTTGCTGTCCTCCGGAAAACCTGAGAGCATAAACTGCAAGTGTTAAATCCTGGAGCATTCCTCCAGATTTCTGCCTACAGCACTAACAGTTTCTGAAGCAGCTCTCCTTGGTGCCCGTAACAGCCAGGTTGAGAATATGACTTGAACTACTATATTCACAAAGACCTGTAAGTGAATGCTCATATTAGCTTTATTAATAACACAAAACTATTTGCTTATTTATTTGAAAGGCAGAGTTACAGAGAGAAAGAGGGGGAGAGACAGAGAGAGATCTTCCATCCACTGGCTCACTCCCCAAATGGCCGCAGCCAGGACTCGAACCAGTGCCCCTGTGGGATGCCAGCACTGCAGGCTATGGCTTAACCTGCTACGCCACAGCGCCAGCCACACACAAAATATTTTACTCTAAAATGCATGAAACTCAAATATTCAACAGTGAATGTCTAAATGGTGACATATCCATGCGATTATTATTACATTCAACAATGCATGCATGAGAGGCCTACACATTTTAACGTATGTTACATTAATATCTATAATTTAGTGCCCATACATTTTAATATAACAATTTATCAATAGTAGTATAGTACTCATCAAGCCTATAATTAATATGGGTACATGATTTTACTACATGTAAATTACACTTCAACAATAGCTTTTAAAAATCAAATTTCATCAAAAAGATAAATATTCTAAAAATAGCCAACAATGAAATGCTCAAAGAAAATTTAGAAAATATTTTCATAATCTTGTGGTGAAAATAACCTGATAGAATAAATCAAAAGACATTAATCAAAAGACTAAACATTTACATTATAGAAAACATATGTTAAATGATTTGCATGTCTAAAAACACCATCAAAAAACTTTAAAGAGCCAGCGTTGGGGGCCGGCGCTGTGGTGAATAGGTTAATCCTCCACTCGTGGCGCTGGCATCCTATATGGGCGCCAGTTCTGGTCCCAGCTGCCCCTCTTCTGGTCCAGCTCTCTGCTGTGGCCCGGGAGTGCAGTAGAGGATGGCCCAAGTGCTTGGGCCTTGCACCTGCATGGGAGACCAGGAGAAGCACTTGGCTCCTGGCTTCGGACCAGCACAGTGCCGGCCATTGCAGTCATTTGGGGAGTGAACCAACAGAAGGAAGACCTTTCTGTCTCTTCCTCTTGCTGTCTGTAACTCTACCTCTCAAATAAATAAACAAAATCTTAAAAAAAAAAGAAAAAAAAAAAAGAGCCAGTGCTGTGTAGCAGGTAAAACACTGCTGCAGTGTCAGCATCTCATATGGGCGCCGGTTCGAGTCCCGGCTGCTCCACTTTCGATCCAGCTCTCTGCTAACAGCCTAGGCAAAGCTGCAGAAGATGGCCCAAGTACTTGGGCCCTTGCACCCAGGTGGGAGATAAGGATGATGCTCCTGGTCCTGCCCAGCCCTGACCGTTGTGGCAATTTGGGGAGTGAACCAGTAGATGGGAGATTTGCACTCTCTCTGTCTCTCCCTTTCTATATGTAACTCTGACTTTCAAATTAATCAATTAGTCCATTTTTTTATAAACTTATGAAAATGACCAACTTGGAAATGCTACAACATATATTTGGCAAACAAGGGGATCCCTTCAAAGATACTGGGGCATGGTGTGAATTGAGTAGAGAAAACCTCTTAGCTCCACGGGGGCTTGGGAGACCCAAGTACAGGGAAGGCAGCAATGTTAGATCCACGGGGATGCTGAGACTCTAGGGGCTGGGGAGACAGCAGGAGCGGCTGGGAGGAGGCTCCTGCGCTAGGGCTCACCACCCAGCCACACAGGGTAGAAGCTGTAGGTCACATCCTGCTCTGTGGCCCAGCAGCACATGGGACAGGAGCCTTGGCCCATCAACTCCTGTCTCCTCCTCCCCAGATCAGAGTGAGGATGAGGAGAAAGAGGAAGGGTGCCAACAGCTGTCTCTCTGGGGGATGCTTGAGTCCGCCTGGCTGTCGGCGTCAACTATGTGGAGATGAGCACGCAGAATGCCTCTGTCTGCTAAGACCCTTAAAAATGATAACAAAGCCACGGCGTGTTCGCACCAACTATTTAGATAGAAGTATCTGTATTTTCCAAAACAGAGCAAGAAGAAAAGAGTGAAAATTTGCATATCTCTTTCCTGTCTGGCTTGACAGCCAGGTGGGATTCTAGCCCTCGCCTGTGAGCTGTGTCCTGTTGGCTGGGAATCGGGCCTCGTGCACAGATGTGGTCGCAGAAGAGAAGAGTGAGCGGAGGCCTTTGCGGACGGTGGGGATCCCCTTCCAGAGGGCAGCAAGGCTCCAGGACGTTGTAGGAACTTCAGGGCCATGCCAGGGGGACCAGAGAGTCCACCCGCACGCTCTCCCCCTTCGCTGCTCTCAGCCTCATCGCTGCATCGTTGATTGTAGAAGGATTTTCCCCCACACAGCCGCGGGCCTCGGTCCACATTGGAAAAGGCTGGGACTCTGAGCTGCCCACCTCTCAAGCTGACACGTCCCAGCCCACGGTGCTAAGTCAGCTCTGCTCTGAGTCGCCACGCAGCACATGAGCGTGGCGCATTCCAGCCTGGGAAGCTGCCGGGCGCACGGAGGCCGGCACGAGCCTTCCCAAACTCCAGTTTTCACTTGAAAGCTCGAATTTGATCACCGGCAATGCGTGCTGTCAGCTGCTTTCCTTGGAGTGACAGGCTCGCTCCGTTCATTTTTGAGAAAATGTCCAACAAACACCCAGGGCTGAATAGCCACGGTGCGCCCGTCACTCATTCATTCAAGTAAAAATGATGTTTCGAGGAAGACGTTCATTCAGCTCCCAACAGAAACAATCACACAGGCGCCTCTCCTGGCGAGGAGACGCACACCAGGGTGTGCAGTGCAGCAACTCCCAGGATACCACGCAGCGGCGCCACCCAGGAAATCAAAAACGCAGACATAAGGGTCAAGTTTAAGAGATGTTTTTGCTGCTTTGTTAAGGACATGTTTAAGTATCCTTATTTTTTTTTAAGATTTATTTATTTATTTCAAAGTCAGAGAGACAGGGAAAGACAGAGAAAGAGAGGTCGACCGGCGCAGTGGCTCACTAGGCTAATCCTCCGCCTGTGGCCCCGGCACAGCAGGTTCTAGTCCCGGTTGGGGCACCAGATTCTGTCCCGGTTGCCCCTCTTCCAGGCCAGCTCTCTGCTGTGGCCCGGGAGTGCAGTGGAGGATGGCCCAAGTGCTTGGGCCCTGCACCCCATGGGAGACCAGGAGAAGCACCTGGCTCCTGCCTTCGGATGAGCGTGGTGCGCCGGCCGCAGCACGCCAGCCGCGGTGGCCATTGGAGGGTGAATCAATGACAAAGGAAGACCTTTCTCTCTGTCTCTCTCTCTCACTCTCACTGTCCACTCTGCCTGTCAAGGAAGGAAGGAAGGAAGGAAGGAAGGAAGTTAGGAAGGAAGGTCTTCCATCTGTTGGTTCACTCCCCAAATGACCAAAACAGCCAGGGCTGGGCCAGGCCTACCTAAGCCAAGAGCCAGGAGCTTCACCCAAATCAAACAGTGGCAGCAGCCTGCCCCGCTGGGCATGGTAAGTGCTCACGGTTCTGAAACAAAGCCAGAGTTAGAAGGACACTCGAGGGGCTGGTGCTGTGGCCTAGTGGGCTAAGCAGCTGCCTGCAGTGCCAGCGTCCCATGGGAGCTCTGGTTCAAGTCCCGACTGCCCCTCTTCTGCTCCAGCTCCCTGCTAATGCACCTGGGAAAGCAGTGGAAGACAGCCCAGGTGCTTGGGCCCCTGCACCCACGTGGGAGACCCGGAGGAAGCCCCTGGCTCCTGGCTTTGGCCTGGGCAGCCCTGGCTGTTGCAGCCATCTGGGAAGTGAACCCACAGATGGAAGCTCGCTCGCTCTCTCTCTCTCTCTCTCTCTACCTCTGACTTTCAAATAAACAAATCTGGAAAAAATAAAATAAAACAGGCCCCAAGATGGCCTCTGCTCCCTGTCACCGGCTGGTCACTGCAGGGCTGTACCTGGGCAGGGTCTCCGGACGCCACACCAGCCCCTGGGTTGGGTTTCACTACCAGCTCCAGGAAGGGCAACGGGTGCTGTTGTTAGAAGCGACCGTGGGCAGCAAGAGACAGCACCCAGGCATGCTCCCGAAGGAGGGGAGGCAATCCTCTAACATCTGATAAAGACAATGTTTCTAAGTGAAGGTAACAGTGTGAGCCCATTTTCTGAACAGAGAGAGAGAGAGATTTCTCAGGCCCTGAAAGGTGAACGATACACTGTTCGTGGTGCTGAGCCCGAGGGTGGCATCAGGGGAACTGTCTTCTTTAACAGTTGCTGGACTCTTCCATGAGTGTTTAAATGATTGCATGTTGCTTTTGTAGCCATTCAAGCACTTCCAGCCTAAACAAGCGAGCGTGATGGAGATGCTGCGTCCATCACAGTGTCGGGACAGACGGGCCTGTGCCCCTCAGCAGCCCAAATCCACCTCTGAGAGAGGAAACCCCGACCAGAGGCAAAGGAGCTCAGGTCGCCCACAAGGCACCTGTGCCCCAGGACAGGAATCTTGTGTTGTGCTGCCCACTGCCCGGAGCGAGGCAGTGCCCACGAGGAAGAGGAGGAAACAGGAGCGAGGAAGAAGGCTGGTGGCAGGCACAAGGGGAGGCAGAGGGGAGAATTCTGAAAGGGGGGCAGAGCTCAGGCGGAGCCCAGAGACAGCTCAGCGGCCGGTTCAGGCAGCACAGGTGAGGTGTCCGGCTGCCGGGGGAAGGAGAGAGCGGGACGAGTGGGGCTGGGCACGGGGGAGTCTGCAGGGCATCCCAGGGCAGGACAAGCAGTGAGGCAGGGGCCTCTGTGGGGCTGAGGAGAGTGATCTGGTAATTCCAGATGCAAGCTGCGCCCCCGCAAAGTCAGCCCAGCAGGGCCATTGTCTGAGACACAGAGGAGTGAGGGAGCAAGTGCAAGAATTAGCTAATGGGCTTCAAGAGAGAACCGAGCCCTTAGGACAATTTTTTAAAGATTTTTTTTAACTATTTGAGAGGCAGAGTTACAGACAGAGAGAGGGAGAGAGAAAGAGAGAGAGGAGAGAGAGAGAGAGAGAGGTCTTCCACCCACCGGTTCACTCCACAAATGACCAAAATCACTGGAGCTGGGCCGATCCGAAGCCAGGAGCCAGAAGCTTCTTCTAGGTCCCCCACGTGGGTGCAGGGACCCAAGCACCTGGGCCATTGTCCACTGCTTTCCCAGGCCACAGCAGAGAGCTGGATCGGAAGGGGAGCAGCCGGGACTTGAACCAGTGCCCATAAGGAATGCCGGCACTGCAGGCAGAGGCTTAGCCTACTGCACCACTGCGCTGGCCCCAGGATAAGTCCTGCAGCTATTGACGGGACACTGATGCACTGCTCCGTTCTGTGCCCAGTCACGGCTGCTGCATATCGGATGCTCAGAGAGGGTTCCTTCCACTGCAGCTAATTCACTCGGCCACAAAGCACACGTTTAGTGAGCACCTACCACGTGCCGGGCTGGTGTTTGTGCACAAAATATGATGCAGCTTCTCCTTTCGGGCCTATGACAACGGCCACGGAGGCCATCAGAGAAAACTCACCCGGCATGCCAAGAGGCTGAGAGGCGGAGTCCTGGGCTTCTTGGAAGGCTCCCAGCTTCGTGTTATTTAACCCTGGAAACACAGAGAACTCACTTTTGCCGAGTTGTTTCTCGAGTGACTCATGCCGGGAAGAGTAGGACCCACGTCTCAGGCTGCAGCGTGAGCAGGCTCGCTGCTGCGAGGAGGGGCTGTCGATGGCAGGGTCTCCCGCCCACCAGTATGGCACCAGCAGGGAGGCCGAGCCAGGCCGGGGATGCTCCCCCCCGCCGAGAGGAAGGGCCTGGGAAGAGGCCATTCCAGGGAGAGGGCACAGAGCAGACTCCACGGCCGCCAGCTGCGAACTCTGCACTGGAGCACCCACTGCTCCCGGAGCACACACCCCAGCCCCCAGCCTCACACAGGCTCCTACTCTGGGGCCACGCGAGAACGGTCCCCAGTCTTGGGGAGCACAGACATCCAGGAAGTCCAAGACCCACAGAGCCGATGTGCGCCGCCCCCCGGAGGGTGCTGCCCGTGCGTGGCGGAGGGCTGCAGAGGCGGCAGGGTAAGGACTGGAGTGTGCAGTCTGGAGCCCGGCATTTCAGCTGCGCCGTGGACCAGCGGGCACGACAACGAGCCAAGGCAGACGCTGCCGTGGGAATTCCCGAAGCGAGAGGCGGTTTTCCCTGTTTTTGAGCATGAAATCCTTGCAGCCGGCCCCTGAGAGAGTGCGATCATGCACTCGGGTGGCCCCTGCCCCTCCTCCACACTCCATCTGAAAGCCCGGGAAGGACGCATTTTCCTAACACGGTGTTTTCCTCCTGTGACCCCCAGATCAGAATCCCCCCGTGACTCTGCATTTAGAGTTTTTCCTAAAATCCATGGGACTGAGAGCACGGGGGAGGATTGCCTTGGGGGGGGGGCGGCGCTCTGCTGAGAAAGGACCGGGAGCGACTCAGACACTGGTCCTCTTAGAGCCCCTGCAGTGACCTCTTGGGGCCCGGGGCAGACTGGGCCTCAGGCAGGCGGGACAGGATCTAGACCCTGGCGTCCTGTGAGTCTCCAGGGTTGCTTCCCTCCAAAGAGGGTGACATTTACAGAGCGGGTGTGGGGGAAGGGCTTGCCAAATAGAGGACCTGTAAGGGGACAGAGAGGATCCGAGGGGAGCCTCGTCACCATGCAGGGGGAGACCAATGGGCGAAGCAACCCCACAAGGGCCTGTGGGCAGGAGCTGGACCCCAGGGAAGGGGACGTCCCCTCCTGGCTGTGGATCCCAGGAGCAGAGGAAGGGCTAGTGAGTAGGAGTCCCTGGGGTGGCCCTGGGCTCAGTAACGGGGGCTCCCTTGGGTAGATGGTGGCACACGGAGCTGAGACATTGGCCTGCTCAGCAATTCTAACCCCCCTGGTTCTCCTGCGTCCTCGCTCCATGCTTGGTCTCTGTGGCCGTGGGGGAGGAGAAGGAGTGTTGAGGTGCCGTTATGTGCTGGTCCCCACGCTGGGCACACAGGTGACCAATGCAGACACTGCAGCCCTACCTGCACGAGCGGTGCGGCGAGGTCCAGAGCAAACAGCACCCTCGGGTCCAACCCGACTGCACCTGCTCTTGTCGGGGCCTTGTCGCACGCAGCACGCTCGTCTATGGCTGAAGGCTGGGCTGCTCCCAGCTACACTGGCGGGCTGGGTAGTTGCAGTGGGGACCGTGTGGCATTCCTAAGGCGTCCATGGTTGGTACAAGCTTGCCAGGGCATGCCGAGGTGAGAACACGTGCTGCTCCCAGCTGGTATCCAAGTGCCACTTCCCCCTGAGGGGCCTTGGGATGAGGACAGGGTCATTGGTGTTAGGTGCCCACCATGACTCTTGTCACAAGCAAGTGTCTAACGAATCATCTCTTGATGGTGGTGATGAGAGCAGACCTTGTAGGATGCTCCCTAGAGCAACCCTGCAGAGGGGACGCCAAGCCTGGCAGGGAGGGGCCGCTGGGGGAAATCCCACCTCGCCCCTCACTGCCTGCCTGTCCTGGGAAGAAGCTGGCAGTGGGGGTGCGGAGTGGGGGAAAGGCAGAGAACAGGCGGTATGGCCATGGTAACTCGGAGGTCCCCAGGGATCCTGGTGGCAGAATTGCCCACCTGAAGTCCAGAAAAGAGGTCTGGGCTAAAGGCACTGTCAATCAGCCTATATCCAGGACAGGCGGAGAGAAGCCCCACAGAAGACCTGCAGAGGAGCTGGAAGGGGGGTGTGGCTCCCTGGAGGCCCCAGGAAGGGCAAGGCCCACAAAGGGAGGGGGAGCCCCGGCCCTGCTGGTGAAGCCAGGAGAGCAGCATGGACGCAACAGAAGAGGCCCTGCCATCGCCTCGGCAGTGAGACGGCTCCTGGCTAGAGCAGGATAAGCTGCACTTGATCTCAGCCGCGTGGGAGGAGAGGAGGCACAGGTCAGGTGTGGTTTGGCTCTGAAGTGGACACCTCTTGTGGAGGGGTTCCCTCCGCTCGTGGCAGGTGTGGTCCAGCAGTGGGTTCAGAGTCAAGAACCGGGCTCCTGCCTCCCCTAGGAGCTGAGCAGGGCAGCGATGGGGCTGGCCAGAGACCCCCCTGCTTTCCGGTCCCAGGAACCCTGCAGCTTCTGGGAGTGGATCCGAATCAGCCACAGAAACTGTAGAGTAGAGGACAGGTGGGCATCTCATTGTCCCAGTGCTGTTTCCATACTGGGGGAGCTGAGACGACCTGGGGGGGTCACTCCACAGGCACAAAGAGAGTGGATGTGCAAGAGGAGGCGGTGGCCACAGCCTTGAGGACCCTGGGACAACACTGACCATGTGAGCCCACAGGACTCTGAAGGTCATGTCCAAACCCAAGTGATGGCAGCCGCTTGGTGGCCTGGCCTTGAGAAAAATCCTCAGCCCTCCCAAGACCCTCCCCAACTTCATCTGTTAACTCGAGGTCATCATATCCTGGTCATAGCTTCATGGTGACAGTTAGGTGGGGTGACGATGGCCAAGTGCCAAGAAGGCACTGGCCCGTGGCAGGTACACAGTGCAAGCTAAATGCTTCTCCCACCTCCATGTGTGTTTCTGGCAGAGTTTGTCTTTCTTCTTTCATCAGCTAAGATTTAAAGGCTGCAAACCCAAAGACAGCACATGAACAACAACGTTGAGGGGGGAACGGCTCTCCCTTCTCCTAAGGTGATGCTGTCACTGAGTCCCTTTGTGGGGGTTTTGTCGGCAGTCATTCTGGTGATGGAATTCTTTAATGATGCAGAGAGCAACAACAACAATAAGAAGGGAAAATGCACCTCGTATTTAAAATACAAATGGAATAAACCTTTTTCTCAGGTTGTTCAATTCTTGTTTCAATGTTTGTTTTAATTAGTCCAAACTCCAGCTAGCGCAGTTTCCAGAGGAAAAAATTAAAGCAGGCCTGCTAAGAAAAGACGTTCAGCTGCCAGCTAACAACTAAGGAGAATATTCTATTTTTTTCCAGTATCTCTTAACTTTTGTGGTTTGACGAATGATTTTATTGTCAACAGATTGGCTGCAAATTTATGAACCATTTTAGCCTCTTTCTGCTGCACCAGGAATGTCTTCTGGTGAAGGAGAGTTGGAAGAAATTGTTTAAGCCGAGTCTTCGCAGGCAGCTCCCCAGCCTCCCCCAGAGAGCTCCTGGAGGACGCTGATCCCCGTGGAACTCACCAGAACAGCCCCTTGTGTCTGTGAACCGCAGCCCCGAGCTCAGGTATCTAGACATCATCATCTGAATAGTAATTAGGACGTGAACTCATCTGTGCCTAGTGACCTATGGCGGTGAGAGAAATGGTGCGAGCACATTAGCAGAGGAGAGAAGTCACGTTCCCTTCACAGAAACATTTCTTAAACACTTGACAGTCTGTCTTCGGGCGAAGACCCCAAAATTCCTATTACGAGCTTTCTCAGCCAAAACTCACCTCTGGCTCTGCATAGAGGGCGCAGCTGCATCCATTAGCGACTTCGGAGAAAAACACGCGCGTCCCGTGAGCTGATTGCGTCGTGTGCTGTGGGCAGTGATCTCTGTCCGCCGGCTCCAGGACAAGAGAGAAGGCTCACACGGTCCACATCACTTTGACTGCACAATGAGGTCAATGGAAACGTTTTCTTCCAGGTGTAAATGTCATCCCCTCACTTGCAGCTCACCGTACGACTGTGGAGCCAGGGAGCCCGCCCTTTCTGTCCTGCAGAGCCAAGGCTCGCAAGGCAGGTTCTCAGGGATGACTAGACACTTCCCGTGCAGGGCGCCCTCGCTGCGGTGACAGCGAGGACCCAGGGAGTCCCTGAGACACCGTAAGGTGGCAAAGGCTTCTCAGCGCTCAGGACGCTTTGTCACGCAAAAACCATCCAAAGGGAAACTCTCCACGTTGGAAGCCCCTGAAAATGACTCAGTAGCATAAAGAAGGAAACGTTGCAACCTTAGCTCCTGGGTATTAACACATAAAAAGGACTGTCCCAGCAGAACATTCAGGAAAATAGAAATTGCTTTGCACACACCCCGTGGAGCAGCAGCAAGACCAGCAGGAAAGCCCTGGTGGCAGCTCCAAACCCAGCACTGCAGGGATCTTCCCATGTCCCATGCGCAGAGGTGCCTCCAGCCATTCGCCTAGCCGGCTACCTGCAGCAAAAGCCAGTAGGAGCCGTCGTAACCCCCAAGTATCATTGTCAGAAATGATGAAGCTTCACAACACAGAGACTGACCAAGGTTCCTAACGGTGGATCTGCTACGAAGTAGAATTTTAGCAGAAAGGTAGTCCAGTGCTTTGATGGGAAAGTTGGCTAATTTGTGTGTTTTTCTATAAAATAGCACGTTTTGCAAAGAAAATATGTACCTAACTGACAGGCAAGTCAGTGACCTTGGAAATGGTCAACATTTACCCGGTCACCACGCCATGCTGAACACAGCGTTCATGTGTGGGACTGCAAAGAGGAGGGAGCCAGCCACAGACCCCCTGGGACAGGGTCACTGCAATGATGATGCTGTGGCGGGGTAGTGGGAGGGCCCAGTGACAGTCTGGGAGGCTTGTTTGTGGGGCTGCAGCTCGGGAAATCTCTGTAGAGGAGGATGTTAGCTCGGGTCTCTGAAGGAAGACCAGGTGTGAGACAGGCAGAGCGGGAGGAGGGGCACCTGAGGCAGGCAGGACAGGGTGCAGCAGACAGAGACACAGGTGCGTCTACGCAGACGGTCGTCTCCCTGCCGAGTCTGCGGGTGCTCACAGCCCTTGCAGAAATGACGCAGTGTTTTCATAGAAGAGTGTTTGCACATCCTCCTTCAGATCATCAGCAGACACACGTTGAGTGCCGTGCAAACAGCGGTTATACCGTCTCCTTTAGAGCCATCAAGAATGAGGCTGGGCTGAAACCGGGAGAGCAGAACTCCATGTGGGTGGCGGGGACACAGGTACTGGAGCCATCGCCTGCTGTCTCTCAGGCTGCACATTAGCAGGAAGCTGGACTGGAAGCAGAGGAGCCAGGACTCGAACCAGGCACTGTGATATGAGACATGAGCATCTCGGGCAGCGACTTAAGCACTGCCCACTGTATTATTTTAAAACATTCATAGGTTGTGCATAAAATTTATAAGTTTTTTTTTAAAAAAACAAGATTTATGTATTTGAAAGGCAGAGTTACAGAGAGAGAGAGAGAGATCGAGAGAGAGATCTTGCAGGAACTGGTTCACTCCCCCAGATGGCTGCAACAGTTGGAGCTGGGCCAGGCTGATACCAGGAGCCAGGAGGTTCATCTGGGTCTCCCACATAAGTGCAGGGGCACAACCACTTGGGCAGTCCTCCACCGCTTTCCCAGGCCATAGCAGGGAGCTGAATCGGAAGTGGAGCACTGGGACTGGAACTGGCACCCTTATGGGATGCTGGCACTTCAGTCAGTGTGAATAGTTTTAAAAGTAAAGAATGTTTAGGTCATCTTCTAAACATTCCATGATGCAATAAAAAGACCAAAATGTAATAAAACTACAAATGCATGTTTTTACAAATAGTAAAAATTTAACTGTGGATGTAAAACATTTCAATCCTATAGATAATGCTTGAGAGAAGAGAAAATCAAAGATTCAATTAAAGAAAATTTGCATAATAATGATGGGAACTCTAAAGGTAAATAACTTTAGATGGTCCTATTCTCATTTTAATTATTAACTCAAAATATTAAAATATGCTTATTACTCAATTGAACAAATGAGAGAAATCTCAAGAAACCATGATAACAAAATTATAAATAAAAAAATAAAACTGGAATATTTAAAAAGGCTCAAAGGGGCCGGCACTGTGGTGTAGTGGGCAAAGCCACCGCCTGCAGTGCCTGCATCCCATATGGGTGCCTGTTCAAGTCACAGTTGCTCCACATCCGATCTAGCTCTCTGCTGCAGCCCAGGAAGGCAGTGGGAGTGGCCAGAGTTCTTGGGCCCTGCACCCATGTGGGAGACCTGGAGGAAGGTCTTGGCTCCCAGCTTCAGATCCACACAGCTCCAGCCGCTGTGGTCATCTGGGGAATAAACCAGCGGAGGGAAGACCTCTCTCTCTCTGCCTCTGCCTCTCTGTAATTCTGCCTTTCAAATAAATAAATAACTGTTTTTTAAAAAAGAAAAAAGGATCAAAATCTTGATGGGTCCAAGCAAGGTTTCTATGCAAAGCCACGAGACAGACACCCTCTGGAAGATCTACCCAGGAAAGATGACTGACACCAAAGGCATTGTTGTGAACAGGACTGGGACAACACAATCATCCTGTGTGTTCTGTCAACAGCTCCACTACAAGGATGCTTTGCAGTTTGAATGTGATGGGTCATTTTCTAAGAAAACTACATGAACCAAAATCAATTTCAGAGGAAGTTTCAAGTTCAAACAAGCCAAAATAATTTTAAGTATATAAAAAACAAGAAATTCAAATAAACCAAAGAGACCCTCTTACATCTGTCAAGGACCTACTTCCAAAAGTGAAACAAACACTCTTGTTCCAAACGGATGAGTGAGTCGCATCAAACTCACAAGAAATGGGTCGTTTCTGTGTGATTTTAACTAGTCCAGATTATAGAAAAATATGGGAAATACTGTTTATGTATTTTTCCAATGTAATAGAGCTATGTTAGTTATCCATTATTGTATAACAGAGTAACCCCAAACTGAGTGGATTTAGTTATTTATTTTTTTAAAAGATTTATTTATTTATTTATTTGAAAGTCCAAGTTACAGACAAAGAAGGAGACAGAAAGAGAGAGGTCTTCCATCTGCTGGTTCACTCCCCAGATGGTTGCAACAGCTGAAGCCAGGAGCCAGGAGCTTCTTCTGGGTCTCCCCCGTGGATGCAGGGGCCCACGCACTTGGGCCATCTTCAGCTGCTTTCCCAGGCGCATTAGCAAGGAGCAGGATCAGATTAGAGCAGCCAGGACGGTATCTCGTTCCCCTATGGGATGCCGGCATTGCAGGCAGCATCTTTTCCCACCAGGCCACAGCACCGGCCCCAAGCGGAGTGGTTTTAAACATGCTCTATCAGTGTAACTCATGGTGTTTGTGGGTCAGTAACTAAAGAGCACGTTGCATGGGTGACGGTGCCTCAAAGAGTCTCCCGAGACTGCAGCCAAGATGTCGGCTGGAGCTTCGGTCACCAGGCCTGACGGGGGCTGGAGCATAGAGCTCCAAGGCCGCTTGGCCCCGGGGCACTGGGCAGAGGCCTCCGTCCCCCTGACTGTGGACAGGTGGCCCCCGTTCCTCACCAAGGACGGCTCTCCGTGGGGCTGCCCAGGCGTCCTGTCAGAATCAGCGACGTGGACAAGGGGAGGGTGGCAAGGACCCAGCTGCGTCTGCCTGATTCTAGTCAATCAGAGGGAATCACGGAGTCCACGCCTGTGTGGGGAGGAGCCGAGGCTCCACACCTTGAGGGCAGTGCAGGAAAGGAGCGGTGGAGCTACCACAACTCCAGCATGGCCTGCCTTCTGGTTCCAAGTGACTGACAGTTCCCTCGCTCCTCCCGGGGCTCCTCCCGGGGCTCCTCCCAGAGTCCACGCTTGCCGGGCTGGCTCTGCCTACAGGAGGTTTTCCTCCAAGCACAGGCTCCATGACGCAGCTCCGAGGGCAGCACAAATACGATCGTTGTAAAGGTGTGATATAAACCAGGAGAAAGGTCCTCTGTCCTCAGGCAGCCAGCGCCCCGGCGGCCCTCTTGCTCCCAAGGGGTCTGTGCGAGAGATTTGCGGTCTCAGTTTTGAAATCCAGCCAGGGGACGTGGATTTCCCAGGACTCAGTCCTCCTCTGCCCGTCTCGTGGCCCTGTCCTCCGGGCCTGCACTGCCTGTCTGCAGGGGCGGAGCTATCTCAGCCCGTCTCCTGCCGGGGGAGCTCCTGAGGCTCAATCCTGTCTTTTCATTCACCAGCATCCGTCTCTGTCAGCCCAAGCTGGTGACACCTGTGCCAGTATAGGAGGGTCTTTAAAGAACTCATGGGTAATGTATGTTACAAAAAAATGGATGGCTTTCAAAAAATTTTACACCAAAATAAACATCTTTTAATTTTACTTTCCCTGAACTTTTTTAATGCCCCCCTGCTTTTTTTTAATTATAAAAGTTTGAGGGCTCCTACAAACCTTGTTGGAGGATCATACCATTAAACAGAAGCTGTAGGCACAAATATCCCCGAGACAAATTCTTCTCTGCCTTGGGCATCTGTGAAGGGACAGCTCCCTTAAGCTCCGTGGGAGCCCTATTATGGGCTCAAATAATTCTCTGTGGCACCACATTAAGTCTGAGGTCGAAACAGGATTTTCCAGTCATCTGCTCAGACTCCCCTGCAGATCCGAGTGCCCTGAGCTGGATCTGAGAAGCCTTTTTCTTAATCTCAGCAGCGTTTGCCATGCAGAGAGGCCAAAGGTCTCACAAACAGCAGTGCCGGCTCCTCGAATGGGGAGCGGCTCCTCCTGGACGTCCTCACTCTCCCTCGCATTTCACTGTTACTGGCAGAAGAGATCAAGCTGTGGGACCAGCGTTGTGGAATATCGGGTAGAGCAGGGCCGGCATCCCATATGGGTGCCACTTCCTGTTCCGGCTGCTCCACTTCCGACCCAGCTCCCTGCTGATGTTCCTGGCAAGCCAGCGGAGGATAGGCCCTGCACCCAAGTGGGAGACCTGGAAGAAGCCTCTGGCTCCTGGCTTTAGTCAGTGCAGCTCTGGCCACTTGTGGAGTGAACTAGCAGATGCACAATCTCTCTCTCTCTCTCTCTCTCTCTCTCTCTCTCTCTCTCTCTCTGTCTCTCTGTAACACTGTCTCTCAATAAATAAAATAAATCTTAAAAAAATAAAGAAATAGAGGAACCCAAGCTGCGTCTTCACCCCGCGGCCGGGAAAGCTCCTGGGCTGGCCCTCTGGACCGCTGGTCCACTGGCCGCGTTACCACAGGTGCTGCCGCAGATGCAGCCAAACTTTCTCACACCACGCGGCCAAGACCCGCTCTCCACCAGCTCTAAATCGCGTTCCTCGATTTCCCGTAGTACAGACACCATCGTGCTTCATCCCCAGGAGGCTTCTTCCGGCTTTCCTCAAAGTCCAGCCAGCTTCTGCCCACTCCTCAATTCCAAAGCCACGCCCACATTTTGAGCTTTTCTTAAGAGAACATCTATCCTTCGCACCCAAGTCCGTTGCACCAGCCGTGGTTCAATCGCTGTGGCAAACTACACGTACCAGGTCATCTATAAAGGAATTCACCCTTATCGATGGGGAGAACTGCCTGAACTGTCTCCCGTTATCGTCACGTCTGATGATGGAGTTTGAAGACCATGGGGCAGGCTGTTGGGAAGAGCATGGATGGGAAGGAAAAGTACAGTGAGCCCTTGAGCACACGCTGGCTTGAACCTGTGAGTTCAGACCAGAGCCCATGTCGGCCCCTGCTGGGCTTCTCCGTCACACACCCACACACACATCCAGCCCCAGCTCAAGAGAAGCCGAAGGTGGACTCAGGGTGGGTGGAGCGCCTGCAGGTCCAGCTTCTGCCCCACGTCAATGAGATGACCTGCAGGCCGGGCACACAACACCTGAGCTTCCAAAGCATCTGCCTGACTGTCCAAGTATGTGAAGAAAAGTGGCTGCTGCTTCATTAAACTGCACGCAAACTGTCTGTGGCCCACCCTAGCCCACCCTTCAGAGGAGGAAGTATGGAGAAACTTGGTTCAGCCCAGGCACATTGACATATTACAAAGCCACACTCGGGCCGGCACCGTGGCTCAATAGACTGATCCTCCGCCTGCGGCGCTGGCACCCTGGGTTCTAGTCCCGGTTGGGGCGCTGGATTCTGTCCCGGTTGCTCCTCTTCCAATCCAGCTCTCTGCTGTGGCCCGGGAGTGCAGTGGAGGATGGCCCAAGTCCTTGGGCTCCTGCACCCGCATGGGAGATCAGGAGAAACACCTGGCTCCTGGCTTCGGATCGGCACAGCGCGCCGACCGTAGCGGCCATTTGGGGGGTGAACCAATGGAAGGAAGACCTTTCTCTCTGTCTCTCTCACTGTCTAACCCTGCCTGTCAAAAACAAACAAACAAAACAAAGCCACACTTAAGTCCTAATACCAAATTGTGAAACTGTCAGCACATAGTCCAGCCAAAATAAAACTCCAAACAAAGTGCACTTACAACAGAGCAATTAAAAATTCTAACTGTGATATTCCCCACTGGAATGTGTGAGTTTATTAAATGAGCATGCACACCACTCCATGACCCAAGCAGGTGGTTGCAGAAATGAAACAATGTTGCAATATTAGGAAGCCAATGAACATCTTTTTCTTCCCAACAAATTGAGCAAATTATCCAAAAATTGATTTGGAAAAATTAATAAGTGAAAGGCGACATTAGTAGCAGGAGCTAAGGCGAGAGATTAACACTAGAGAAATGAGAGGGCCTTGCTAGGTTAAGATCTCTACAAGGAGGCAATGAGATTTAGAACATTCAGCAGCTGTCAATCATGTCTGGGGCCAGACCGAAACTGCACAACTAACCCCTGTTCTGAAGTCGACACCGAGAAAGCAGCGTGGGGTTGGCTGCTTTCTGGAACTTGAGGCAGAGTCTCTGAAACGATGAAGCCTCCAAACCTTCACTCCAGCGCGTCCAGTTCCCACCCCCCGCCCCCACCAGCATGCATGGTGATCCCCCTGCACCTGTCCCTCTCCCCTTCTCCCTCCCTCTGCCCTGCCCCGTCTGTGTCTCTCTCTGCCTCCATCTCCCTCCAGCATCAGCTCTCACTGTCTCCATAAGCTGCTGTCTCCCACGAGCTGTTTCACAGGGATGTTGAGGGCCACATACGTGTACACATGAGTGACATGGTCCTTATACATGCGCTGCGTCTTTCCTTGTTTTCTAGAAACCTGTCTAGAGTCTTCCTTTCACAGCCTATTTCCTGGTTTATTTTACAGTGGAGGAGTCACTGCGGTGAGCCAAGCTGGGAAGGTACGAGCAGTCACGTCTGTGAGAGTGAGCGACGTCCCCATAATGCTTTATTTACTGCAATTTGTCCTGACAAGATTCGGCTTGACTCATCCAGATTTGCTTGACAGTGGATTTCCAAGAACACATTTGCAGCCCAAACCTGCTTATTTTACAACCAGTGGTTCCAGCAGGACTTGCTAGCTCCAAGGCAAACCGTCCGTGCTTGGCCGGCCTGTTCTCCTCGGTGTGTCAGGGGCAGTGACTGGTGCCACGGAGCCGGCAGTGGCAGCCCCGAGCCTGGAGCTCTCTGGGTCACTTGCCTGGGGAGGGGTTCTCAGTCCTGGCTGGATCCACTCAGAGCAGAAAAGGGCAGCAGGAGCTCTTTGAAGGTGGACTGCGATGGAGTCCTTTGGGCCCAGCCTGCCTGAACTCGGCTCATTATTTCTATGTCCAGGCCAAGAATTCCCATCGCTTTCCAACCTAGTCCACTTTGAAGATGCTGTTCAAAGCCAAACCTCCATCCACACATCCATCGTTTTGACCAAGCACCTGTTGCAGACTTAGGTCCATGTGCTCACACAGCTCACCTGGCCTGGCCTGGGAGGTAGACGGGCCCCCTGCAGAGGCTGACAGCACCTGGCCTGGCCTGGGAGGTAGACGGGCCCTGCCGAGGCTGACAGCACCTGGCCTCCCACTTTCCACTCCCCAAGGACTGGTGATGCTCGCACAGGTGCAACCCGCCCTCTTCTCCTTTGTCCGGCACACAGCCTCCCTGGGCCGGTGAGGTCTGCAAACCCCATCTGAGGACACAGCCTGCTGCCTGCTGCAGCCCGTGCCCGGAGCTGGGCAGAGTGTGCAGCATCAGGTGTGTCTCAGGGCGCTGGGAAGGAAGGAGCCGGCTGTGCTTGAGACCAGAGACCAGAGACCAGGGACCAGGGACCAGGGACCAGGGACCAGGGACCAGGGACTGCCCGGGAAACCTCCCTGCCTGGGGCGTGGCTCGGCTGCCAAGTCAGTACCAGTATTGCTGGGGGAATACTGAACCACACAGAGTCCTTGCCCAGAGGCCACTGCCTGACCAGAGAGAGGGGCCTGTCCAGGGCCCTGCAGAAGGCCCTCGAAGGAAAGCAGGAGTCGGAGGACAGTCTCTGGTGAGCGTGGTGGCCAGGGACCCTGGCTGGCGCCCACCAGACCAGCTAGCCCCCTCCCCAGGTGTTCTCTGGTCCATGGCTCCCAGCCTGCTCTTGGGTCTGAAGCCGTCACCTGCTCAGGCCTTGAAGCAAGAATCCCTCAGGCAAGCAAGTTCCAGGACAGGCGGAGGGGATGCTGGGGAGGCTGGAGCGTGACTTGGGGTCCAAGGTGGTCCAGAGTGTCGCCCTGGACACATGGCACTGACCATGGGTGTGGAGCAGAAGACCTGGAGCAGAAGAGGCCTGGTGCAATGCGTGTCTCTTGGTAAGACTCACCGTATCAGTCCTGGCCAGGCAAGGTCCCTGCACACGTGTCGTAGGCTCTGGCATTCAGTACAGTGGAGGAAGGGCATGAGGGGGTGCGGGGTGTCTGTGGGAGGGGAGGGAACTTGGGAGGGAGGGCGAGTGGGGGAGGGGAGGGCATGTGGGGGAGGGGAGGGCGAGTGGGGGAGGGGAGGGCATATGGGGGAGGGGAGGGCGAGTGGGGGAGGGGAGGGCATGTGGGGGAGGGGAGGGCGAGTGGGGGAGGGGAGGGCATGTGGGGCAGGGTGTGCAGCCTGCACCAACCTGCAGAGGCCCTGGGGCTCGGGAGACCCCGAAGCCCAGCCTGCAGGGAAGCCAGGGCCACAATGTGCCACGCGTGGGCCACTGAGCCCTGAGAACTGGTTATCTCCCTCTGCAGACTGTGGCAGCCCTGGTTTCGGGTTCCTCTGCTGGCTCACGGTGTGTCCCACAGTGCACCTGCTGTCAGGCGATCCGGGTCCTTGCTAAGGCAGGAAGGGGGCGGGGCTGTCTCTGGAGCGCTCATGGCCTTACTGCCCCCCACAGGTGGAGGAGCCCTCAAGTGTGGGCCGCAGGCTGCCAGTTGGCACGTGCCCCTTCCCCGTCCCCACCGGTGCCCAGGCAGCCTTGGCTGGCCTCCGCTCCCAGTGTGCTGCACAGCCCCAGCAGCTACCCCTCCCGGCAGGTCGGGGCCTCCGCCCACATCCATCCTTAACGCACTGGGCCTGCAGCCTCAGTATAGCCCAGGTTCCCCCAGCGCAGCAGAGCCCGCGATGAGGGGTTTGCTCGGGAGGATCTGAGCACCCTGGGGAGGAGGCGGTGGAACCATCCCGGCTCCTAGGCGAGTGTCTAAGCCAGCCGGGCCTCCGTGCTGCTGAGACGGACAGCTGCTTAGCCCGCCCCTGGGCACCGGCACACAGCAGGAGCAGCTCTGTCTCTTCTGCACTTCGAGCTGCCAGTCATGAAAGGCCCCCTCTGTGATGCTGTGCATGAGGCCCGGGCCCTGGGGGCGGCTGGGGGAGCCTGGAAGCAGCGCTGGCTTCCAGCAGGTGCAGGAGGGAGGGACAGCATCACCTCCTGGGAACAAGGAGCCAGCAGGGTGGAGGGAGGCCGAGGGGAAGCCGGGGCGGGGTCTGGAGGAAGACTTGGCTCCAAGCTCACTCCCTCTCCTGCCCGAATAATGCAGAGAAAACATCTAGTGTCCAAGGACGAGAAAGCTCACACTCAACAAGCGCGTTTCTGTCTGAACAGCTATTTCTGAAGCACGCACAGACGTGCTCAGACTTACAGACACACGTGGACACACATAGACACACACAGATACCTACATTCCCAGACCCAGACACACACACATATGTAGCACAACATACACACAGAAGCACACACACACACATAGACATGGACACACATACCCTACCATTGCCAGGGAGTGACCGTTTGGGATGCTTAGGGCTGTGAGTCGCAAACACTGAAGAGCGGACCTAAGCGGAAGCAAGCAGAAGGAAGGAATGAAGGGGAGAACAGGAGAAAATGGAAGAACAGAAAATCGATAGAGAAAGCCAATAAACTCAAAACTTGGGTCTTTGCAAAGAGCCACACCAGTGACAACCCTTTAGCTGAACCAACCCCAAAAGAGAGAGAAGCACAAAGTCAGGAAGAGAAGACTGGACGTGGCTGTCCCGGCCCTGCAGACAGCAGCCCAGGTCCCTGGTGCACAGGGCAGTCGGCTCAGAGGACGACAGCTGGCGGGCTACCCAGGGCCTGGCCCGCTCCCCTCTGCTCCCAACACTGCGGCCCCGCTCCTGATGTTTCGAGCAGCTGGGCACGGCTCACTTCCAGAGTCTGTTCAAGGAAGCCCCTGGTTGAAATGGCCACAGACTGCATGGGCCGACCCCTCCTCTCCTAGGTGGACTATGTGGTGGGGCTTGCAGCATGTCTGAGAATGACAAGCATTTAAAAATTATTTATTTATTTATTTGAAAGGCAGAGTGATGCAGAGAGAGAGAGGCAGACGGATCTTCCTCCTGCGGGTTCACTCTCCAAGTGGCTGGAACAGCTGGGTCTAGGTCAGGTCAAAGCCAGGAACCAGGACCTCCATCCGGGTCTCCCACATGGGTGCTTGGGCCATCTTCTGCTGCTTTCCCAGGTGCATTAGCAGGGAGCTGGACCCAAAGAGGTGAAGCAGGGACTGAAACTGGCACTTCCATGCAGGATGCCAGCGACACAAGCAGCAGCCTATGTTGGTGAGCAGCACCATCTTCTTTCTCACTCCCATCAGGACAACAGACCCTGCCCCTCAAGGATACGTTTGGGTAAACATTTTCATTCACTTGTGGATGGTGGGCGTGGCCAGGGGACGGCCACACTGCCTGCTTGTGATGGTGGTCAGCTGGAGCATCTCCCCCAGTCCCCAGTTTCTTTTCTCAAATGCTATTCCTGCTGCTCACGTTGTCACCGATGCTGATGACGACAGTGATGAGATTGAGGTTCATTAACTTGCTCAAGGTCATGAACATTTACACACGCAGCAGGTGGTGTAGGTAGAATTCAACCTAGGCCCTCAGGTAGCAGGCATGGGGCCCCGACCCCCGTGGAGCATGGAGGGGAAAGCCCTCCGAGTCCTGTGCCGAGTCCAGCTCCATCCATCGGGTGCAGCCCTGAGAGGACCAGGAGGTGTTGCCCGCTCGAAGTGACCGGGATGCTGGGCTGAGCGGCCACCAGCCCGTGCAAGGTCACAGCCACGTGTCACAGCATGGGGAGGGGGATACCTCTCTCTTCTGCTCTCCCTGTGACCCTCTGGAAACCCAATTAGATCACGAGTGGGAGCCTATTTTAGACAGCAGAAAAATGACTAATGCAAGCCAACATTATCCTATTCGACCTACAGGAAGAACTCAGCAACACTGTAGTTTTCTTGGCCAGTTACAAAGTGGCTCTCGGACCCTGGTGATTTTAAAGTTTTAAGACATTTCTGCTTTTCACGTCTCCACGCTCGAGGTGGCAGGTCTCGTCCCATCAGGGAAACTTCGCAGGGAGGGACAGGGTGAGAATTAGCCTCGTCAGACAGAGGCAAGCCCGGGCACTGGGGGCGCTGGGGGCGCTGGGAGCGCTGTCTCCCTTTTTCTCTCCTAGGCTGTGAAATCAGTGACAGGCTTCTGCTGTGTGCAAATTGGTCCTGCTGCACCTGGGCCATGGGCAAGGCCTTTATCTCATTCTTCCTCTCCTCTCTTCTGTCTTCTCCCTTCCTCTTCCTCCCTCCTCCTCCTCCTCCTCCCCCTCCTCCTCCCCCTCCTCCTCCCTGCTCACTTTTCCCCCTCTGCGGCCGGGTCTGTGCTCACCTCCGCCACACGGGGCACGCCATGCTCTCATCAGCCAGGCACCGGCGCCAAGGCTGCTTCTGCAGCCCCTGCCCTCCCTCGCCCCCCGAACTGCTCCTGGACGGCGCTGCACTCACGGGGGCCCTGCACCCCTCTTTCATGGAACCTGCTTCCTCTTACACCCCAGAGACCCCAGGGCCAGGGGTCGACTCCATCCCTCTTCGGCTCCCAAGGAGGAGTGGTTGGGAGGCCCTGAGGGGCTGTGGGAGTGGGCGGCCCACCCTTCTTCAGCCTCATGCTGGCGCTCCCTCCTCGATCGATCCTCTGCTGACTCCAGCCCTTCTCCGTCAGTGCCAGCCACTCGGGCCCCCGGGGCACGGCCTCTCTGGCCTCCTCAGCCCCGTGCTCGCTCTGGGTGGCTTCCCCATCCCCGCTGGCGCCTCGCTTCCTCTGCACATGCACAGCTGACGCTGCACCTCCTACGGGGGAGTCCGCAGTGAGCACCCCACGTGGTGTCCTGCGGCCCGGAGGGCGGGCAGCAGGGGGCAGGCAGCGGCCGGAGGAAGGAAGCAGGGGGTGCCGAGCCCTGTCTGCACTGGCTTTGGCCCTCTGTCCCCGAGGGACACGCTCCCTGGGGCGGGAGCCAAGGTGGTGCCAGTGCATCTCCGGGGGCGCCCTGCCCCCACCCCTCTAGCTCAGCTGCCGGGAAGCCTCTGTGGGCATCAGGCAGCCAGCGGGACCCCGGGGACCAGGAGCTGAGCCCTGGAGGGGGGGCACCTTGGAAAGTCGGGAGCTGAGCAGGTCGAAGCACCTGGGAACAGGAAGGGTGTGGAGGGAACTGGGCTTGGGGGCAGGAGTACTGCGCACAGCTGCTGGGGAGAGGAGAGAGAGGGTTGGGGGTACAGAGAAGACGGCTTTAGGCTGCTTTGTGGGGCTTCCATGAGTCCTGTCTGCCTGCTCTCCTCTCTCCTCCCCTCCCCTCCCCCATGTCCTGGGGTTTGTACGAGACCATGGTTTCCACTGTGTTTTCCCAACCCAAATGTGTCTGAATCCAGTTTTCTCAAACTCTGGCTCATGGAGGGCCCTGGACGCACCTGCTTGTATTAAGAACTCCTTCTTGATTGCAGCCCAGTGGTGAAGATGTGGAGTGGGTATCCCCTCCTCCTGGGAAGGACCCACCTTTCTCTCTAGGGGTCAGCCACAAAACGTCACAGAAAGGATGACCCGCAGCCCTGGGCAGGACAGTGACTGGGAGCTTCTAACCCCACGTGAGTTCTAAAGCCATCATCAAACGCAAAAGCAGCCGTGCGCCTCGGCAGATGGCCTGTCTCCACTGTGCTTTGAGCCTCTCATGCTCACATTGGGGACTCTGCAGGTGAGGGCACTGGGGGGGGGGATCTGGCTTCAAGGGGTCCCTCCTAGGACACGATTCCGGGCTTTGTCTGCTGCTCCTCCAAAGCCCTAGCCAGTCCCCGTTGTGGGCAACTCGCTCCCTTCCTTCATGACTGCAAACTCAGCGGCAAGGACCGAGGTGGAAAATGCCTTTTGGGGACAGTGTTCGCCTGCGCTGGAGGCTTCGGACCTCCCCGATGGCTTTGCAAACGAGGCAGGGCTGTGGGAGACACACTTGGTCTCTGCGGGCACATCCCTGACCCCAAGCTGCCAGCGGCCAGGCCTGGGGTGATCCCCCCGTAGTCCAACGCCCTGCACAACTGCACACAAACCTCCTGCGGTCTCAGCACCATTGGATTGCTGCTCTGCACCCCAAGGCTGCAATCAGACGGTCTTGTCCAGAACATTCTATCTTCGCCTCCCCGAGGTGCTGTGTGCTCACCCCCATCGTGTCTGTCACTGCTGTGGCACCTCCCAGAGCTCACCTTTCCTGGGAGGGGGGCTTCGGTGAGGCCGTGGAAGCTCACGGAGAGGCCGGTTGTGCTCCCTGCTGGGGAACCAGGAATAGGTAGGAGCTTAAAAATAACCCAGCACCTTGCAGGTAGCTCCGTGTTCCACATTAAGTGTCCTCTCCAACGCGAGGGCTCATAATGCTAAATTAACTGTTAACAAGTGTTCGCAGAGCTTAATTTATGCTAATTCAAAACCATTCGCTTTCTCCAGCTGCTTCTGCCTCCCTCCTAGGTCGCTGCACTTTCCAGCGGCAGCCGCCGTGGTGGAGGCAGGAGTCAGATGCTACGTGCGGGCATCTCGGGTGGTTCCTGGGCCCTGGGCCTTTCCACGGGGGCTCTCCACTGCACAGCTGGCCCCCGAGCTCCGCTGAGGGTATGATCTATGCTGAGGGCTGGGAGGCTACAGGGACACTGCAGGCTCTGAGCCACAGGAGTGGCCCTGTCCTTGTCTCTCGGGTCAGCACAGCACCACAGAGAAGGTTGCCCCCCACCCTGCTTCTGCTCAGTCCTGGCAAGAACCTCAGGGACCTTGATGCTGGGGACGAGACCCCAGAGTTACACAGAGAGAGGAGAGGCGAGAGAGAGAGAGGTCTTCCATCACTCCCCAAATGGCCACAATGGCCAGAGCAGTGCCGATCTGAAGTCAGGAGCCAGGAGCTTCTTCTGGTCTCCCACGTGGGTGCAGGGGCCCAAGGACTTGGCCATCTTCTACTGCTTTCCCAGGCCGCAGCAGAGAGCTGGATTGGAAGAGGAGCAGCTGGGTCTCAAACCAGCACCCATGTGGGATGCTGGCGCTTCAGGCCAGGGCATTAACCTGCTGTGCCAAAGCGTAGGCCCTGTCCGATGTATTTTTATCATCCTGAAAAAAACCCTGTACCCATCAGAGGCTGTCCACTGGGGCTGGGGGTCTGTGGGCCCCTAGATGTAGGTAGAATGTCTTTCACCAGCAGGCTGCCAGCGTGGCTGGTAAGCTTGTTTACAGACCAGCCGGCATTTCCCCACTAATAGCTTCTTGTGCTGCATGTGTGACCACGCAGCAATAAATCACACCTTCAGGGTGGGTACAGCCTCACCCAGAGCTAGCAGAGGAGGGGGCTGAGCCTCTAAGGCTGTCTCCAAGAGACCCCCCCAACACTCCTGCAACTGCCCTCCGCTCCGCGCCCAGTGACAGGGTCACCCCTCCCAGACCCGGGACCCCTACTCTGCTTCCTGCTTATAAGAGCTGCTGATTCTGGCCATTTCCTAGAAATCCATTCTCACCATCCATGCCAGCTGTGTGACACGTTGCCTCTCGGTTGACGTTTGGCAGATGCTTCCTCGTGACTCTAGTTTGGCATCTTTGGTAGTGCTATGGTTCGGATATTAGTCTGAGCATTGCCAGAGTACCGTCAGTGGTTAATGGGTTAAAGGTGGAGCTTTAACCCAACCATGGAATGCAGGGCCCTTGGGATTGGTTAGTTTGGATGAAGTTAGCCAATCATGGAGGCACTCAGAGAGGACGTCTGTGTGCCCTGGCTTAGCAGGTGCTCCTCCGTCTGCACCTGTCCTGCCGTCCCACGTCCATGGCAGACACCAGACCAACAAGATCGCCCAGTCTTGGACCATGACCCTCCGAGCCTGTGAGCCAGAGGAATGCTCCCTCTTCCTAAGTCGCACCTCTCCTGCACTGGTTGCAGCGATGGAAGCTAATCCAGGAAGGAAAACCCCACGCCGTGTTCTTCACAAGTCTTCCTGTCGGGGCCCAGGTTTTTAATTTCTCATTAACAAGATGCTCTCTTTCATTTCTTGATCGAGGCAGTGTCTGCCAGCATTTTCTGCTGTCAGACTGTTTTTGCCCTTGTAGTAAGTGTTTTGTGAGAACACGCTTTGGAACTGTCAATACTCTGTTTCCCATCCAACATTCAATTTGCTCATTTATGGATTTGCATCTATATGGAGTCTAGAAAATTCTTATTTTATTCAATGAGTCAAAATCTGGCATTGTTTACCTTCGATGTTCAAACTGTCCAGAGTCAGACAGTCCCATCGCCACTCCCTGCCCCCATGCTCGCTCGCTCGCTCGCTCTCTCTCGCTCTCTCTCTCTCTCTCTCTCCTGAGCAACTCCTCTCATGCTGACATGAAATGCTCTAGGTTATCTTGTATCCCCAATCATGGAGTCAGATATTTCTTGAAGAAGCCTGGATTTGTTTTACTTAGAAGCCAGAGAGTAGGTAGAATTCAGTGCCTCCCAACACTGAAGACACAGTCATTCATCAATAGCAAGGGCTGCGTCCCAGGTGCCAACAGGTGAATGCGGATACAGGAGATGGGGAAGTAACGATCGGTGGGAATGGATAGCAGGGCTCACGGCTGGTGGGCGACTGCACGACAGACCCTGGAGTCAGTGTCGTGGGCGAAGGTGGTTGGCCAGAGACCGAGAGCAGTGCAGACTTCCGGGAGGCCCTTTCCAGGCCCGGCAGGACCCAGGCCACTGTGTTGCAGGTCAGTGCCCTGAGGACAGCGAACCCAAGAGCAACCAATGGAGTAGGATGGGGTGCACGTGGACGAATGGACCCTGCATGGCTACGCGGTCACAGCAACGACCCCCAGAGGGGAACCTGAGCACACAAAGCAGCCTCCAACACGTCCACCAGCCCTGGAGGCTGCCTGCCAGCCCCCGTGCAGCACAGGTGGAGGGGACACCCTGTCAGCTGCAGCCCCAGACACGTGGACGCCACGGTGGACGCCCCAGCCGTTGGTGACAAGGCGGGAAGATGGCATTACCACTTGGCCCCTGGGGAAATCCGTGCTGCAGAGGCTGAGTGTCTTGTCCAGGGCCTCAGATTCTGGATTTGCTTCCTGGAATCTGAGCTCTAAAGCTGCCTGTCTAGGGGAGACTTTCTCGAACCACTGAGTGGAGACGGAGAGAGAAGGAAAGGGAGGGAGAGACATTTTTTTTTTAAGCTTTGTTCATGTATCTGAAAGGCAGAGTTACAGAGAGGAAGGGAGGGACAGAGAGATCTTCCATCCACTGGTTCACTCCCCAGATGGCTGGAGCTGGGCTGATCTGAAGCCAGGAGCCTCTTCTGGATCCCCAAAGTGGCTGCAGGGGCCCAAGCAGTTGGTCCATCTTCCGCTGCCTTCCCAGGTGCATTAGCAGGGAGCTGGATCAGAAGCGGAGCAGCCGGGACGTGAACTGGTGCCTGCACGGGATGCCGGCACTAGAGGCGGTGACTGTACCCGCTACACCACAACACCAGGCCTGAGAGATTTATTCCAAGTTCCTGGCCACTCCTGGCTCTGCAGGGTGGAGTGACGGGAAGGTTGGGGACACAGAATTTCTTCTGCAGGAAACTTCAGTTCTGTGTGTGAGCTCCTGACTGGACGAGGTCCACTTATACTGCCAAGCGCCACCTCCTTGACTTGAAGTGGGCTGGTCATTAGCCACATCACAGAATCAGCACACAGCTACACCCATCAGTGCATCTCTACTGGGTCCACAGCCTCGCCACCTCGCCCGAGTTGCTGCCCAGGGCTCATGGGCATGCACAGGAATCGCGATCGTGAGACCTGCTGTGTGTCAGAACCCAGGGAGTCCGCCCTCCCCCTTGGGCATGGGTCACTGTGTGTAGATGTCACAGGAGTGGTAGCTCCTGTCTTGAGTGGCACACAGGGCGCCTGGATCTGAGCTCATTACTGGCCCCACAGGTGCCCTGAGACTCCATCAACAAAACCATAGATGTTTCAATCATCCTGCCAAGGCAGACTGCCAAAAAAAAAAAAAAAGTGATAAAAGTCTTCAAACAGACCTTAAAAAGCTAGTAAAAAATTAAAAAGTAACTGGAGAGAGATAAAACTAAAAAGCAAAAGCTGAAATCCATTAAACCAACAAAGACTTCCATGAACACAAAACTTGAAGTGCAATACCATAAAAGAATCCAGAGAAGATGATGAAATCTGAGAATTAAAAAGATCAAATCTTCCCACAAAACAATAATCTTCAACTTGATTAAAAAATAATGTCTTCAAATACAGGGAGCAATCTTCAAGCACCAAGGGTGGCTTTCAAATGGAGGAAATGGCTTTTTCATTGATAAAGTTCAGCTTACATACTATCCCCTTTCAATAAAGAGTTGAGGAATGCACATTCTAAACTGAGTGGTGAAAGATGGAATTTTAATAGAAAAGAGAGCATTCTGGGAAAGTCAGAGGAATAAAACCCAAACTTCAACTGCGTGAGAGCTACATGTGGCTTTGAGCTTCCTGGCAACCAAACCAACAACAGAACAAGGAAACCCCATTTTCCTGTTTCGGAGGAACCACTCTAAGGCAATGCCATCCCTCAGAGCTAAAAACTGGCTCTTGGCTGGACAAAAATATTTTTAATGTAAAAAGCATAAATACACGCACTGTACATATACAGCATGGCCATACTCTTAGAAGGACATCACTGGGCATGGTTAAGGGGAAAGAAATCTAACAAGGATCCCCGGGAGGCAATTGTGGAAAAAAAAAAAAAAAAAAACACTGAGAAACGCAATTCCTGAGTGAAAGCCTCAGTCTCTGGCTCTAGAGCAGCGAACCTTCCTCTAGAGGGAGGGGACCCTGAGGGCCCCGCGACACAGAGAGCAGGGCTCCCTGACGGCGGCTGGCAGTCCCACTGCAACCCCAAGTGGGGGCGCTGCGGAGTCTGCGTGGAGAGCTGGGGTGCGGGAGTGCATCAGCACATTGATAATCTAGATCAGCACATGGATGATTTGTATCAACATATTGATAATTTGTATCAGCATATTGCTAATTTGTATTACAGAAGTTCTGCAGCATGTTGGTCATCTCGTCTGGCATTACCCAGCTCTAGAGATGAGTGGGGTGGCACGGACGGGGTAGGGTTGTGGCATGGGAGGCTTATCCCAGGAGATCTGGAAAGACCTAGAACACTGTGCCATTCCACAATACAACTGCCATCCTCTTGGGGCTAGGAGCTCTCTTACGGTTTTCTGAGGCTGACTGTGCAAGGCACGACGTGGACTGCCCCCAGAGTAGCCCACTGCCCTCTGCCGCACTCCTTCCGATAGGTTGCCAAGGTGACCCCAAGGATGGTGGACCATAACCCATCCCTCACACACTCCATGGAGGGAGTCTTCGCCGCAGCAGACAGTAAGGATTCGCAAAGGAAGCACTGCATGTGCACAGGGGTCTATGGTTTCTTGGGAGTCACCTGGGTCTTTGCAAACACGGAGAACGGGGGACACAGATTCCTGGAGCCTCTTGCCGGGCCAGGCACTGTGGCAGAAAGGCGCATTCCTGCAGTGCCTGCACGGGACGGCGTGGACATCTCGCCACATTCGGCAGAGGCCCTCACTGCCTTCTCCGTCTCTTGCTCCCTTGGATCCAGGCTGGCAGCCCCCAGAAAAAGCTCTCAAGTCTCCACTGCTCTTGAGTTCAATCACACAGCTCATTAAACAAAGCCCTCACTCAAAGGAGCCGCTGTGAAGGCAGGCGAGGAGGTGTGAGTGTGTGAGGCCAGAGTCCGCGGGCCTGGGGACCGAAGACAGCTGCCCAGAGGCTCAGTGCTGTTCCCGTCTGAGGGACACGTGGGCACATGGCACATGGATGCATTCCCTCTCGGCTCCCAATCAGAGACCAGGAAACACCAAGCTCTGAGCAACACGTGTGTATCCATGAGTGTGTGTCACAAAGCCCTTTAGGAAAGTGGAATAGAGGGCCAGAGCTATGGCACAGTGGGCTAAGCCTCCGCCTTTGGTTCTGGCATCCCACATGGGTGCCAGTTCGAGTCCCAGCTTCTCCACTTAATCCCGCTCCCTGGGAAAGCAGAAGATAGCCCACGTGCTTGGACCCCTGCACCCACATGGGAGACCAGGAAGAAGCTCCTGGCTCCTGATCAGCACAGCTCCAGCCATTCCAGCCATTTGGGGAGTGAACCAGCAGATGGAAGACCTTTCTCTCTGTCTCTCCCTCTCTCTGTAGCTCTGCCTCTCAAATAAATAAATAAAATATTCAAAAAAAAAAGCAGATTAGAAATAGCAACATTTGTGTTTTACATCAAAGAATAAAAACACAATATGCCAGACGCTCTGAATCTTTTTAAATAACCCTTTATTTTCCATTGTCAATGATTAACATTTGAGACTACTAGAAGAATATCATGATTATAGTGAATAAAAAAATATAGATGATAGAATAAAAATATTAGGATACACAAAGTTAGTTTTTTAAAAAATCATTGTCCACCAATACTTTCAGAACGTAGGAGCTCTGAAAAACCAATTTCATTGTGTGGGTTTTTTATTATTATCATTATTTATTTATTTGTGGTTAGTCTGTTTGCTTTTGTTTTTTTACATTTCCAGCAGTTAAAAGCTGAGAACACATATTGGGAATGATTTGCAGATGCCCTTTCTATCGAGAGGACCAGAACATGAGAGCGAGTTCTGAGGACCACCATATACACACACTCTATACAGGAAGGGCACAGAAGACCCCACGGGAAGCGCCTCGTGCAGCGCTCAGACCCTCGCCTCCTCTACCCACACGCACTTCCCGGTGTGCTCCTGCCCCACCAGTGAGTCACTGTTCAGGAGTGGATACGTGTCCTGTTGGACTGACATCAGGGGAACGAGGAGCTTCCCTGGGAGCGTGCCATGGGACTGGCTGATGTGGGTTAAAGGCAGACTCAGCCAACAGAAAGTCACAAGGACAGGGACTGTAGGTCCCCCCAGGGCAAGCCGGGTCCGAAGCTGCAGAGAGAAGTGAGGGTGTCTACGCAGCATCACCACACAGGGACGTCCCAATCTCACCACCCGCGACTCACCGCAGTCGGGCTCTTCGCTAAGGCAACCCATCTGGCATGAAAACAAAGGACCCCAACCCAGCAGACATCCGGGACCCAAACCCGCCTTGCTCCGGGATGCCCAGGATGGAATCGCGCTCAAGGTCAGCACAGACCCAGTGAGGAGGAGCCCAGGTAGACGAGAGGCGGCTGCTGGCTCCTCCGAGACCACGGCCCTCACTGCACGATCCCGGAGTCCACCGACGTCTGCTTGCGCGTGGTCTTGGGAGGGGGCGGGGGAGGGGTTTTGCTGGGCAGCGGGGGCGGCAGATGCTGGAAAACACGAGTGGGGGACACATCATGTTAGCCACGTTCCAACAGGAAAGTGGCGGCCCCGGGGATGGCTGTGGGAGCTAACACCTGCCCCTCCACGTGACTCGGGCTGCCCCGCTGTCTGCATTGCTGGGTCCTTGAGGGGTGCGGCCACCACTCTGCGTGCCACTGCTTAGACCCAGGTATTCCTGATGGAGTATTCTGTGGCTGCCCAAGGGACAGGCACGTCCTCGGAGCTCTCTCCAGGGTGAGCGGGGAGACTGTTGCTTTCTGAACTACAAGCAAAGGTCAGCAAGGTTTTCCTGCAAACGCCCCAGAGCCCCACTGCCAGCCGTGTGGGCCCACGGTCCCCGTCGGAAAAGCCGCGGGCAGGAGTGTGCCCGAAAAACTTCCTCCGCCACAACAGGTGGCTGCCGGGGCTTGGGTGTGAATGACCCAGGGCAGCTGCTGGTCTGCTCCGAGGACCCCCGTGCCCATCAGGAGATGTCTTGGAGGCGTGGGTTGACCCAACGGGTAAATGAGTGAGTGAGCAAATGTGCGGGTGAAGACATGAGCAGGTGAACCTATGGACAAATCCGGGGAAGGGGCAGGGGTCTCAGGTGGAGAGAAGGGAAGGAAGTCACAGAGCAGTTCCACAGTGGAAGGGTGACAGTGCGCTGTCCATTCCGCCATCAGCAAAGGTGACTTCCAGAGCAGAGAGGGGCCCAGTGGGCTCTCACGGCCCACATTTCCTCCTGATTTGCACACGAGTAAATACAAAAGTGACCGAGTGCTGAGCCCCGACAGGACAGCACAGGTGGGGAAACAGAACGGACAGGGCGGTGCAAGGTGCAGGCACGGGTCAGAGAGACGCCCGCCTCTGGTCTGATCACACCACGTGTTCACACCTGAGAGCCACACTGGTAGGCAGGGGATCAGTCCAGGGCCAGACCCACATCCTCTGACATGCCAGATATGAGAGTGACAGCACCATTAGGAAAAACGACAGCTCTCTGGTCGTGGGAGCCATCGTGGAAGACTGACCGCTCAGACTGAGTTGCCGACACGCCTGGTGGATCTAAGGGAGGCACAGGAGGATCAGCGATCACCCCCCACTGCAGATCCTAAAAGGGCTCTCAGGGCCTGTGCCGGGAGGTGACTGCCGACTGTGACGTTCCACAGCACGTCACCTGGACGCACAACAGCGGAGAGGCCTGGCTAGTTCACCTCGCTGCATTTACACCTCTTTATAAACCGGGCAAGGGACTAAAGGCGAGTGCACGTTCCCCCTCGCTTCAGGAGCTGCACACGGCTTCCGTATCCCAGAACATGGCGTCTGAGAAGCCGAGACCAGACAGAGGCAGCCCTGAGTTGATTCCAGACAAGAATGGAATGGTCCTAATCCCACGTTTGGAATTCCCAGTTTACTAATGTGGCAGACGTGGGGGACACTCCTGCTTTTTCCAACCAAATAAAGAGATGAAAATAAAGATACAGCTGACTGCCTAAGCCCTCAACACTCACACAACCCCAGATTCCCGTGAGAAATGCTTGGGCTCTCCCTCTGTGCTCCAGAAACTCAGGCTAACACAGGCTCTAGCAGTAGCGCATCAGGTGGGATTAGTGATGAAAAATGGAGTGGCCCAGCGTGTGCCAGCCCCCGGGCAGAAGGGGGCCCCGAACGCTGGCTGCTCCTGCTTAAAACCAGCACAGCTGGGGGACAGCAAGCCAGCACCGAACCCCAAACAGGGAGGGCTGGGGGTGCCGCAAGGAGGCAGCTGTGCCCAGAGCCCACCGGGCAGATTCTCTGTGCTGCCAGAGCTGTCACCTCCCAGGAGCCACCCAGCCACCTGATGCTGCCTGGAGGGACTGTTGGCACACGAGCCTCTCCAGGGTGGGCAGCCAGGCGCGCCTCCCACCCAAGGCACAGGTGGCCCACGTGCTGCAGAGTCCCAGGAGAACTGCCTCTGTGGGGCTGCCTGAGGCCCCGCCCCTCCTCGGGAGCCACAGTAGGGAAACTGCTGTGCCATGCAGGTCAGACACTGGTGATGCCGAGGAATCGGATGGTGCTGACAGTGGTCCTCACTTAGCATCTTTCCTCACAATTGCATCTAGACCCCGAGGGGCTCGTCCCTGTGTTTTCTGGGCCCTCCCATGGCAACCCGGCCCATGTCAGCTACTGGGATTCCTGTGTGGAGGGGGTGAGTGTGGAAAATCCACGTTCACAACTCACCCTCTGGTGCGGAGGAGGGGGTGGAGGCGTCGCCGAGCCCACCGAGTCCTGGTTTTCCATCAGGTTCCCGTAATCTGCCATGCTGCCTTTGAGGGGCAGAGGGGGCGGGACATCAGCCAGGTCCACCGTGGTCATGCCATTCAGCTCCACACCTGCAAGGTCAGGGCCGTTTAAAAACTGACCGGCAGCCGCACCCCAGGGGGCCTGAGCGCTCAGCTGGCTGTCCATCTCTGGGCAGGGGCGGCAAAGCCAGACACACTTTACCCTGCTCCACGGCAGGCCAGAGAAGGGAGCAGTGAGGGAATAACAAGTACCATACCATGCCTAACACCAGGGCTTATGGCCAGGTATCAATCTGCTACAAAAACAGTCACGTGGGATTGCCAGCAGCCACGAGAAGCCGTGTGAGATCACGGGGCAGGTGGCCCACATCAGCCTCGAGAAGAAGCTGCCAGCCCACACCCGGCTCAGGCTCCTGAGACACGAGGGGCCAGGGGCTGCCTCCCTGCCGCGGGCTGTGGTCGCTGGCTGGGGCAGCCCTGGAGGCTGTGCGGTAGGTGCCGCCCCTTAGCCCCTGGACACTGCCTGGAGGAGGCTGCCCCACTGCATGTCTCTTGTGGACACCCGGAGGCCACAGGCCCTGCACGGCTCAGAAGCGAGGAGGGCTGTGCCAGGAGAGCAGGAGCCTGCCCGCCCCCGGCCCCCGACCTCTGCCCGTCGAGCACTGCGACTCTGGACTGGGCTCTGGCCAGAATTGCTGAGGCACAGGCTCCTAGCCTCGGGTGCAACGTGCAGTCCGTCAGGCACCTGGGCTGAAGCCACGGCCTCGGGTCAAGGGGGACTCGCGGAACGGACGCCCACTTACCGGACTGCAAGCTGAAGCTGAGCTTGGCCCTCGGTGTGACCGGTGGGGGCGTCTGCTGGGCGGGCGAGGACGACGGGGACACGGAGAAGCGCCGCTCGCTCCCGACGACGCTGAGGACCTGACTTTTGGGTCTCTGGGGCCGCAGGGGACTTATCTGCATTGCGGGGACAGAAAGAGCACAGGGTCTGCTGCTGGGCTGAACCCCGTCCCTCCCCGAATTCCCACACTCAAGTCCTAACCCTCCCAACCCAGGCCACGACGCTGTCTGCAAACAGGCTCTGTGCCAATGACCACGTCGCAATGAGGTCCACAGGGTGGGCCTAATCCACGACAACTGATGTCCTTCTGAGAAAGGGCGATGGACACACACACACAGGCAGCACGTGCCAGGCTGCCAGCATCCAGCTGAGAGGCACCGCACAGGCACCACCACCTTGACCTTGGACTCCTGGCCCCAGCACTGGCAGAGAATGCATCTCTGCGGCTGACACCTCCGATGCAGTGCCTTGTGGTGGGAGCTGCACTACACGAATGCGGGGGCTCACAGCCCACTGTTTACACAGCCCAGGGATGCCAGCCATCGCACAGGTGTCCTGGAGTGGCAGGCTACAGCCGCAAGCCAGTCAGACGCCACGTGAGACACACAGGGCAGCCTCCGAGGGCCAAGAGCAGAGGGACCAGGTCTCAGCTCCAGGGCCCCAGCCTGCCCCTGACACCGGCCTCTCCTGGCGAGCGTGTGCGCACCGAGAACCTCGTCTCTCTGCTGCTTTCCCATCCCTCCCCTTGTGCGATGCTGGTACTGAGTAGGATTCTCTCTCCTTTTCACTGCAGCATTATTTAAACACTTCCTACAATGTGGTCTCAGGTCATCAGGCCTCAGAGAGCCCTAGCTACTACAAAACTCTGAGGCGGGAATCAGTAAAAAGGTGATGAGCCCAGCTCACCAGGAGGGCTCCAGCCCACCCGCTCCCCCACTGCCACCCCAAGAGGGCCAGGCAGGCGTGCCCTGGCTCAGCACTGCGGCCTGACCTGTGGGCCTGGAGTATGGCTCCCTGGGCAGTGAGTGGTTCGGGGTCTGCAGTGTCACTGCGGGGGATGGGCAAAGCCAGTGCCAGTCTGGGGCTCTGAGGCTGGAAGGAGAGGGCCCTGGCTGGGAGGAGGGGTGAGGCTCAGTGGAGAAGGAGTGACTCGCAGCCACAGGAGACAGGGCCACTTCCGGAACTTCCTGCGCCACACGGCCGGGTACCCGTCCACCAGGTTGCTGGGAGAGCTCTGGAGATGCCGGGTCACCGGCTGAGCTCTCTGAGGGCCAGTGTGCCTGCGGGCTCGGTGACGGCTCAGGCGCCTCTGCCGGCCTCTGCTGCCGGGCCCTGATGCAGAGAGCAGAGGGGCTTCACTGGTGACACGCAGGGGCAGCCTGCAGGTCCGACTCACAGAGCCTCAGTGAGAGGTCAGGAATTGCTGCCCAAGCACACGGAGTACACAGAAGCTCTGGGAGACTGGGTGGTGGGAGGCTGGGGGCTGGGGGAGGGGGAGCCCATGGCAGCACCAGGGGCCCAGGGAACACCAGGGGCACCGATGTCACCTCTGGCCCTGCCCCGGGGGTGCACGCCTGGCCACAGGCACAGAGGCCATGCAGGACAACCCCTGGTGCCCGACTCTGCCCTTACAGCTCTTGTTGGAACTGTCCCCTCCAGGGGCCCCTTCAGGGAGAGAAAGGCAGCTGGATTGGACCAGGGTCAGTTCCTGGCCTCCCGGTGGCCGTCCTGGGCCTGGCTCAGATGCTGACAGCCAGGTCAAGGTTCTGTGATCTGACCGAGGTGAGTTCTGAGGGCTTTCTGATGGCACTCAGGGGGCCGTGCGGCCCCCCCTCTGGCCCTGGCAGCCGCAGGGAGGGGTGGAAACTGTGCTGTGATGGTCTGGCGCCTGTCCTGGGACTGCTCTTCACCCAAACCTGCTGAGGTCCGCTCCACCACCTGGCTCCGTTTTGAAACAGAGCCTGAGTCAAAGTGCACGAGAGACTCCCAGGCTCAGGGCCTGGGACTCAGTGACTGTGCAACCAATGCTTCTGCTCGCTCCACCACCCACTTCCAGGGGTTGAAACTTGCGAATTCTCTCCCGGGCTTGGGAGAGGCTGTCAGCCGGCCTCCCAACCGGAAGAGTGGACACAGATGGAGGCTGGGTCATCTGGGGCCTGGCATCTGGGCAGTTCATGCCTCCACTGGGCCCCATGGCCGTGTCCGCCTGCAGGCTGCACTGAACATGACCACATGGCTACAGCTGTGGTCAGCACATGTCCATGGGCCTCGGCAAGTGCCCACCTGCTTGGAGGCCGTGATGGCTCTCACCTCTGCCTTCCGCTATGGAGAGTCAGGCCACATGAGGCTGCAGTTACACGCTCTGGTTTTATGGGAGGGGCACGTCTAGGAAAAGGGGCCCTAATTGAGCCCCCTATGGTCATAGCCTTATGACCCTGTAACCACAGCCAAGCATGGCCGGTCAGGTCACGGGTGACAGCAGTCACCAGTCAGCACACAGGTGAACGCCCACCGGTTTCCAGGCGCAAGTGGCTCTAAGTCTCAGCTCCACCTTTGAAGCTGACACTTGTGAGAATGACTCCAACAGTTTTGTTTCCGGTCTACAAATAGCACTTCCTTAACAGTCTCCTAGGGGTAGTCTATGCACTCAGTCTCCAAACACTACCGTGTGCTTCTGGGGTGGGGGAGCCCAGTCCCCAGGGAGAGATGCTCCCAGGACTTCGCTGTGATGGCATTAGCAGGACTGAAATGCAGGCGATTCACAAGGGTCCATGTTCAATGTCACCACACCAGTGCGTGATTCACAGGGGTCCATGTTCAATGTCACCACACCAGTGCGTGCTGTGTTAAGTCCCGCACGTCCTTCTGAGAGACGGCTGAGGGACTTGGCCGTGGGACACATGAGGCAGGGCAGGGGTGGCCTGGTGGAACCAGGGGACTCGGGTGCTTGGATCTGGCTAGGCAGTTTAGGACACTGGGGCAGTAACTGTGGCTTACGATGTCCGGCCAGCAAGGAACAAGAAAAAGGCGTTAGCTGACATGGGGAGCTGTTTTTATGCCAGCAGAAGCACCCTACTTATGACCTAGACACTGGGACACACATGGGGACCATGCCCAGCAGAGCCTCGAAGAGCTGAGCCCCCGGGAGGGGAGGGTGAACGCCCAGGTGTGGAGGCCAGCACTCTGCTGGGGAGCGGGGCTGTGACTCTGCATCTCCCACTGCCTCCATCCCCCAGCCCCCGGCGACTCCAGCCTCGGGCCTCGGGGCCCCGGGGTTTCCTAGTCACTACTTTGCAGCAAGTGCAATCCAGAAGCCACGGTCCAGGGGGGAGGACCCTGGCTGTTACCGTTTCCGAGAGGATCACGGCCTCGGACTGCTGCGGGCAGGCGTCGGCAGGTTTGAAGTCCTTCTCGAGGATCTCCTGGTGCTTGCTGTTCCTCTTTTCCTTCTTCTTGTCCTTCCTCTCCTTGTCCCCGTCGTCCTTGTCCAGCTTGTCCTGGGAGCGCGAGTGCATCTTCTTCGGCAGGAGAGGCTCCAGAGCAAACCTAAAGGGAAGGAGTTTCAATCAGTGTCGTCTTCCGGAAAGGGCGCTTGCTCGCTCCCCACCCTGCAGGCTTAGGCCAGGTCACCCGGTGCTGCCCAGTGCTCCCAGCCCTCTAGGAGGAAGGGAATGGCTTACGAAGGACGCTGAGGGCAGCTTAAGACACACCATCACCAAGTGCAGGTGCTGGCTGGCGCTGTGGCTCAATAGGCTAATCCTCCACCTTGCGGCACTGGCACACTGGGTTCTAGTCCCGGTCAGGGAACTGGATTCTGTCCTGGTTGCCCCTCTTCCAGGCCAGCTCTCTGCTGTGGCCCGGGAGTGCAGTGGAGGATGGCCCAGGTGCTTGGGCCCTGTACCCCAGGGAGACCAGGATAAGCACCTGGCTCCTGCCATCGGATCAGCGTGGTGTGCTGGCCGCAGTGCGCCAGCTGCAGCGGCCATTGGAGGGTGAACCAACGACAAAAGGAAGACCTTTCTCTCTGTCTCTCTCACTGTCCACTCTGCCTGGCAAAAAAAAAAAAAAAAATTGCAGGTGCTGTGTTTGGGTCCCAATAAAAAGCAGCAGCGAGAACCCCACAGAATCTCTGTGAGCCTGGCCAGGCTGGGGATATTGAGAGATTATCCTTTATGTGGGAGGGTGGCATTTTAAGAATATTTCAAAAGGGCAGCCCTGGCCTTTCGGGGTTGCGTGGAGACATTTAGACGATATTGAAAGGATCTGCAGAAATATTCACAAACACAGCAGGGAAAACAGCAGGTGCACACGCAGAGGCTTCTGCTGCTGATCTCTGCCCAAGTTCCTGGGACTTTGGAGACACTGGTTGGCTCCACGTGGAGAGGCCGATGGATGGCTCAGACAGAAGCAAGGTGGCTCCATCTTGCTGCACCCAGGGGCGCCCTCAGGGTTTCAGCTTGAACTCAGCAGGACAAGGCACCTGGGTCCCAGCACTGCCACTGGAGGCTGAACTCTGCTGTCCCCTGGGAGCTTCATAAAAGGCACCCAGGAGACCACCAGCCTTCTGCCTCCTGACCCTGCACAGCTGATGGGCAAACATGACAATGACCCCATTCCCGAGTAAATGGATCTTGGACAAGTGTCTAAGGCATGTGTCAAAAGGTTAGTGAGTACCTGTGCGTGCACATATTCATTTATTTATTTGAAAGCAGAGTGACAGAGAGAGGAGAGACAGGGAGATCTTCCATCCACTGGTTCATTCCCCAAATGGCCACAATGACCAGGGCTGGACCAGGCTCAAGAGAGGAGCCAGAAGCTTCTTCTGGGTGTCCCATGTGGGTGCAGGGACCCAAGGACTTAGACCATCTTCTATTGCTTTCCCAGGCACATCAGCAGGAAGTTAGATCAGAAGTGGAGCAGCTGGGACTTGAACCAGTGCCCACATGGGATGCCGGCACCGCAGGCTGTGGCTTAACCTGCTACACCACAGTGCTGGCCCCATGGTTTGCTAACTTAAAACAAGGCTGGTTTGTCCACCCTGTTTCTTCTCTGATACATCATAAGGGGAGGAGAGGACAGGCATCCGGTTCTGAGACTGGATTTCACCTGTGCCTGCAGCCCTTGCTGTGGAGAGGGGAAAAGGGCCGGATGGAAAATGGGAAAACCTCACTGTGCTCAGAAAGAAGATACTGTTATCAGGATCTTATATTTTCAAAACAGAGCAACCTGAAAATGGTCTTTAAAGAGATACAGTCCCTTGAAAAGTTACAATTGCATGGTCATATAGGGGAAAGGGTCTACATCGTGATTTCTGAAAATGCCATTTAAAGTGTGGTCTCCATTTCAGTTCCACACTCAAGGCCAGGAAATCAGGAGCCACAGCTCCCTGCCCCTGGCTGGCCACCGTCCACACAGTCCCCACCCCAGGTGGACGGAGCTGGGCCCTGGGCCCACCCTTGGGAGCTCCTGTTCCTCTCCGCAGCTCTCAGACCCAACTTCCTGGACCTCCAGGGTCGCTGGCCTCTTCAAGCGGTCCCACGAGAAACGAATTCAGGAGGCGGTTTCTCCTAGAAGCATCTCTGAATGGGGCATTTGGAAAGAAACCGCCGCTCCAGTTAAACAGCAGCCTCGCTCCCCAGCATGGGATGTGCAGCATGGCCCTGACACTTAGCTGACTGGGGGGGGGGGCACTGGGTCACAGAGCTGCACCGAATGCCACAGACCACCCAGGCGGCTGGGAGCAGGTCCTGCTGCTGCTCACCCAGGCTGACGTGCTGTGCAGAGGGATCTGTTGTCATGGCACAAACACAACCCAAATAGCAAGAGTATTGAGTCTAGGCATTGATTATCAATAGTTCTTCACATCACGGGGCGCGGGGGTGGGGGTGGGGGGGGTGGGGGGGAATAAAGAGAGAGGGAGGGAGGGGAGAGAAAGAGAGAGAGAACGAGTTGAGGATGATGCACCTCTGAACACAAGAACAGGCAACTACCTAGGAAGCCCTCTTGTCCCCAAGTCAAACCTAGATCTGAGCAAGGTTCTAGACTCAGCGACCAACATGCAGGAGATGTGGAGGGCAGAGACACGCGGCACACACCGCAGGGCACGCCAGCAGCAAGATCCGGACTCTGGGACCCACAGGACGGCAACCTGGACTTTCCAATA